>JAUBNY010001180.1:1601411-1628679 GCA_032275445.1 Crypturellus soui
GGGAAGGGAAGGGAAGGGAAGGGAAGGGAAGGGAAGGGAAGGGAAGGGAAGGGAAGGGAAGGGAAGGAAAGGGAAGGGAAGGGAAGGGAAGACTATTGCGGTCAAGCAATGTCAAAGATGAGATACTGAATTGGAGACAAAAAAGTATCCATAAAAGAACAGTTTTCAGTTAGACAACTATATGGACTTGAAATCTTCTGGTTCTTCTGGATAGAATATGTAAATGCCACGATTTCTCTCATCTTCTGCTTTCCCCACACAGTTGCCTGTTTAGAATTTTCATATTTTATCTTGCAGTTTCTTTAAATTGGGTATTTTTTTTAAATCACGGACTAATATGTACTGCAAAAGGAACTCAATCCTGAACACACTTTCCATACACCCAGATGTCTAAAATGTTGATAAGCTAACTTCAACCTAGGATTTTCTAGTTTGTGGATTTTTCAGTTGGGAGAAGGAAATCTCTTTTAGCTATGAAAGCCACTTTCTTCTTTCTGAAAATACTGCAATAGCCTTTTAAAAGTAAGTATATCCTTCCTGGAGAAGGCAAATGTACCATCAGTCATAAACCTCGAGACCAGTGGAACAGGGGTTGTCACAGTCATTCTAAGTCCTGAACCTGAAGGAGAAAACAAGTATCCAGGTAAGAACAACACTTGTCTGAAACAAGTTTTTGTGACCTTGTGACTTTCCTCTTCACAAAATCCTTTTACTAAAATATTGAAAGCTTCTGCCTTGAACACATAGTGTCCACAGGATTTTTGAAGAAGTCATGGATACTTTCACAAGGAAACTGCAGAAATGCAAACTCTCTTTCCTTGCTGCTGAAATCTTGCCCATTTTTGAATATGAGCCAGGATGGTGAAGTGAGAAAAAGCTAAGTGCCAGTACGATGATCTGCAACACTACATTAAGTCACTTAGACTAACAACACTTTGGTCCCTTCAGCTTTTCCAGCTATGAACTCATTTATAAAAGCAACAGAAATTTAAATCTCCTAAAAAAAAATTCCAAGAAAATCATACTGAAATGTACGAAGTCACCATAAACTCTGTAACTGAGCCCTCTGTGCGCCAAGCAGAGCACACAAAACAGACTCACTGAACAGACGTGATAGGAGAAGTGAGCAGCAAAGAAACTGCAAAGACAAAGAGTAAACCTGCTCCCCCATAAAAGCAAGTGGAACTAGCTCTGAACTGCATGAAGCAGATAAACAACAGGGTTGCCTCCAGTGCTGTTACCAACAGCATAGCAAAGAGGAGGAGCTCTATCTTCAATCTTTCTACATAGAAGTATTTTATCACAGGTCTGAAATTTTCACATCAGCCAAAAAAATGTGCTGCACTTAGCAATAACACTTTTCTATGTAACAGAAGTTTAAAATAAGGAGTATATTTTGCATCACAAAAAATATATACTGAGACAGAGTAAGTCCACACACCCATGACAGGCAATTTGTGGACACATGACCAACTGTTGCCTGCACCAATATTTTGGCTTGCCTCAGCACTTGATACTAACCTTTGAAAACAAGCCAGACGTTCTTTACACCTTTTGTTTAACAGATCCCATATCAGATCTTCATGACCAAATTAACATGAGGTCTATCCCCTCCCCAAAGGCCTTTTCCCTGGCTTTATTATTGCTGCTAATATTCTAAGTGTAGAGTGAAATGGCCAATTCACACATGTGCCATGTTTTGTACATTGCCTGAACCTGCTGGAACATGATTTTCGTGAGAATGATGAGCGTAATAAACATCTTCTGGCAGAGGTTTGCAAAATCTGCACACATTTTAGTCACTCAGTAATGAGCCATAAAACTCTTAGAGAACTGCAGGAGAAAAGCAATGTACATCTACAGACATAAATTAAAAGAAGAAATGTGAACTCGATGGAACACTGCTCTTTTAGACATTTAAAAAAGGCCTCTGTAGCACTAGAAAACTGCATGTACTCAGTAGCGCTCACAACAGCCAGAGAAATCTAGCTTTAGTGTGCTAGCTTTAAAAAGAAAGGAACAGATCTTACGGGAGAGTTTATAGTGATCTGTCTTGGCAGTTGCTTTAACTGCATCCTAGGTTCGAGTCCTTCATATTTGCTGTGGCAATGTAGCAACAGCAACTGTGGTGGCAGCTCCTATGTAGGTATGCAGGCAGAAGAAAACCTTAAAATATAGCCTGCCACTCTATCATATGGATACGGCACAGGCCATTGCTCATATTTCCATTGGATTATGAGGAGGGAGAATCCCCAGGACTGACTTTGCTCTACACACCAGGACTCGACCTTACTGGAGGAGTTTTAGGTTTGTAATTCTTAGAGGAAGATAGAAATGATTTATACTTTTTGAAAGCCAGTCTGATGCCAAAGCTTTCTAATTGGCTTTTCACTTGCACTGAAAACCAGCAAAAATGTTTGATATCGCAACAGCTCTCTCTTCAATATATACTGTTGAATATTTTATGCACCAAGTGTGATGACAGCATGAAAAGCTCAATACCGCAGTGCTCTCCGTGTAGCCTGGGCCTCCTCATTTGACCTGCTTTTGAAAGAGCTGCTGCTAACCGCGCCTGTCCTTCCAGCAGTCCAGGAGATGGGAAGTGCACTTACACATGCCTTACTTCCTAAGTTAAAGAGGCCAAAATTGCTTCTTCTCCTCTGGTATCAGACAGCAGTTCATTACTAACATTACTGGACTTCTTCCAATGTCCAAGCAAAGGGATAACAAAATTACTGCATGTTTTCAAAAGGTGAGAGACCAAATTTAACTCTCATGCTAAAAGACTTCTACCAGTTGATCAGGAAAGTCTTTCTAACCATGCATAAACCACAAGCAAGAATGGGAACTTCGTAATTCTTATTTTAAATGAAAACTGCGACCACCTTTCTCAGTTCAATTACACTATAAGTGCAGCAGACAAATTTTTGCTCACCAAGGAATCAAAATGAAGCCTGAAATTGTAAAGTAATTGGCAATCTTTTTGGTGAATACTAAGGACCTTTATCTAGAAGCTGCTGCTGCTTCGAAGAGACTGGGGAGCTACAGGTTCTGGTGCTACCAGCAGCATGTGGCAAGTGTCTCCTGCATGAGATGAGAAGCTCTGAATATCCAAAAACTGACTGGGCAAGGACTGAGATAATTGAGATTAAAAGAAAAGTTTTGCCGTGTGGTTATTGCAATCAAAGACTTAAACACAGAGGAAAACAAGAATCCTACTTAATACCAGAAAACTAACTTGGATTAAGAAAGCAACACACAAAGAGGATGAGTTCTGAACTAAAAACAGTACAAGCATGGGAGTAAAAGAAAAGGGGAAAAGCAAAATCTTTGGCATGGAAATGAGTGAAATCAATAGGGTTTGATCAAGCACCAACATACTCTCCATCCACCTGCTCTGTGCCATGCAGGTACAGCCTTCATTTATGGCTGCTGAACAGCTTCCAAGACTTCCTGTCCCTGACAGGAATTTGCTTTGGAGACTTTAACTTCTAGTGATTAGCAACAGGTCAACCAAGTGACTCCTTCTCAGGGAAGAAACAAATTGGAAATTTCTTCTTCAATGAAATGATGGGTAGGACACGCAAATTCTGTTAAACCACTACTAAACCACTATTGCTTTAAAGAGAAAAGTTGTTGAGTTTGGGTGAAGCTTGGCCTTTATTATATATTGAACCTACTTAATCTCCAATATTTTTCAAAGACATTTGAAGTCAATTGGACATGGATGTTAGACATCAGTCATTAGACAACTCTAACTCTACCATTGGTGGCTTTCCAATTTACACACCTCTGTTTTCAGAGGATGAAAACATTTGAACTTTCATTGCTCTGTCTTTATATTTCAGTTTTTAATTAACAAATCTCATTCAAACACCTTGATTTATCTTCTGCTTTGCTATTTTCAGATGATATCCCCTTCTGGACATTTCTCCTTCCTACTACTAAAAAAGCAGCAAACTGATTCAGACCTAAAAATGGACAGCTCTTCAGCAGTAATTGAGAATTGCTGGAGATTTGTTTTTTCGTAATTGATTATTAACTTAATAGCATTTGTGATGCTGGGAAATCTGTTGGTTCTACTTGTATGCAGGTTTGATGAATGTCAACTACAGGAATCAGTGTCTAAGCTGTCAACTATCAGCAAAATCTAGATCTTTCATTTCACGTTTGCTGTGACATGCCATGTCTGGTTTTTATTTACTTATATGCCCTTTCTCTTGTAATAAAGCTGAGGGCCATGCCAAACAGCAGAGGTGACAGAATACATTCCTTTTTGACACTCCCATGATCCTGAAACATGGGCTCTTGTATGTTCATGTGAAGTCCTGAGTGTGTCTTTTATTCTCTTTTACATACCACGGTATTTTAAGAAGTTAAATTATGATAATAACTGTGAAATATATTATTCAAATCCACAAAATTTATGGGTACATTTTGTCTTTGAGGGCTCTTTTCAGTATTATTCTTACAGTGAAAACTCGATTAACATACCTTTTTCTCATCTGAAGCCCATCTATCTTTCATTACTGACTTCTGAATGGCTTGTCTTATTTAGCTCAAGATGATACTGCAAAAAGAATAATTATAATTGAAAGAATTGCAACACCTTAGCAATTGCTCCAACAATTTGGATCAACTTTTTCTTCGATACTCTGACCAACATAGACAGTTTTTCATTATTCCAATAATTTCTACCAGTCTCCTTCTTTACTGAGATGTCCTGGGAACTTATCAATGATAAAATTGTCTCAGACAGTCAACATTTTCCCAGTTATCAGGCTTCCTTGTACTTTTTCAAAGTTTTATCTTTTTATTGCATCTTAAAAAAAAAAAAGACTATTAGAAACCAATATCAGTTGGAAAGTAGAAATGTTGGCAACAGTCCCCCAGAGATCCCCGCTTATTTTCTATGGGACAGAACATATCGGCAGTTTATGAGTTTTGCTGGTTCAGAGAAGATTTCCCAAACAGCTTCAGTACCCTGCCCAGCAGAACAGCCTGCTTCTGGGGGTACTGGAACAGCTTTCCGAGAATATACATTATCAAGTTACCTAATGGGAAACAAACAAACAAACAGTCTGTGATTTAAAAGAATTAGTGTGATATGAATAAAAAGCTACCCAACATTAAGTTTAGTGAATCTTTTCACTTATTTTTTCATACTCTTTTAACTGAGTTTAATATAGCCACTACATACAGGAAAAGTGCCCTGAATTTAGGGAAAGTGTCTTTTGGGATCTCATGCTCCGAGTTCCTTAATTTCTTTTTATTCCCACTCTAATGTACTCTGCATTTGAATCTCAAACTCCATTTTGTAGCATGGGAAGAAACTAAGAAAGTTCCATATTATGGAATTTCCAAAAAAAAGATATATGTCATTTACATCTGCAATTTCCATAATTTCCATATGGAAATACTTTTTTTTTTTTCAGTATATTTTTCTTCAATATTTTCAGTGCAAAGTTTCATGAATAAACCCATAGCATGGAAAAGACCCCTACAAGAAAGCAAGAAGTCTTTTTTTTCCACATTAACTAACTGTTACACATGTTTAGTCAAAAAAAAAAAAAAAGAAACAAAGAAGAAAAGAAAAATGAAAAGAAAGAAAGAAAAAGAGAGAAAGAAAAGGCCCACAGCAATGCTTTTTGTTGTGGCATTCACTGAGAACAAAGCCCAGGCCAGACTCTGTGGCAGCCCATTTTGACAGATTTGAAACCCATGCAGTTTCATTAACCCTGGCGCTTGTGACTTTACCCATTGCAATGATGCATAGTGTGGTTAAAGGCGATCCACCAAAATGATGATATGTTTAAAACAGGGTTAGAATTCCTTTAGGTTAAGAGGTTGTTCTATATTGAAAAGTGTCCAAAGTATGAAGTGAGAAGTACTGCTGCAAATAGTACGCTTGTTCTAAAGTACTTTTAAATACACACTTTAATTGTTACCAGCTACTCCTGCTTTATCTAATTATCATCAGAATTACTGAATCTCAAAACATTTGATAACACAAAGAAGCCTTGTTTAATGAACACAGATAATGTTTTGTCTAAGTTGTAAAACTCGCAAAGGGGCAGTATACTTGCCATTTAATTTAACTATGGGGCCATCCAGAATATTTTCATCTTCCATATCTGCATTTCTGAAATAAGCACAAGGAAAGGCCATTCAGATATGCAAGGACTGAACTATTCCTTAAACTGCCAAGACAAAGTGTCGTTAAGTTCTGTTCAGGTACTGAAATAAAAATACTTTGAGTTCACCTTGATGAATGTGTAAAATAAACTGCTTCACTGCTCAGCTTCTCACAGACTATCAGAAACCATAGGTTACAACTCCATGCACATACATGAAGGTAGGGAGAGCAGCGCTGGGTAAGCCACCCCAGTACTGCTGTGTTCAGCAGCAGGCCACCTGCACTGAAAAGCTTTGACTGACATAAACTATGTGACATGACCGAGGTTATACTGCTGGCTAAGTAGGAGCGAGCTCTTAATACTGTAAATTGGTAATTCTATCTCCCAAAAAAGAAATACTGCCCCTTGGAGTTGTACCAAAGAGGAATATTGGGTCTCCCTTATGCAGATAATATACTTAAGGCTGTGTTTGCATGGCCTACATTCCTTTCAAGTCATTGTGGCTACGATTTCCTATGAGCTCAGCACCTTTTAAGGTCTAGATAACAGCCAATAGGTAACTTAAGGCACACGGACATAAGTGAAATTTAAACTGTGTGAATGCACAGACTACTTAAAAAAGGTGATACTAATATCACCTTCCCACCTGCCTACTAGAAACGTTTTCAAAGCTTGTTGTTTGACATTAATGGATAACATCTAGGAGAGAGCCCCTTCCATCTGTTTGAGAGTTTTCTGATTATTTATCCCAGAAGAACCGAAAGCTGCAGCATTTACTCATCATGTTTTAAGTGACTGAAACACACGAAAATTTAAAATACAGATTCAAGAACAAACTCCTGATAAAGAGACATACTGGATCCAAAATACAATGTGACCTAATTCTAATACTCTTGAGTAAAAGATTTTTCTTACCATGAGACAAATAAACAAAATGATATACAGGAACAAAAACAGATCATTCTGAAACATATGTTAAGTATTTTCTTAAGCTTCCATACCCTATAAATTTCAAAATATGCCTAAGGAAAAATAAGATTTACCACACACAATTTTTTTCATAGTAAATTTGTAAGCCATAATTTTTTATAAATTGAGATGCTTTTCCTCAGAAGAAAATTGCTTAAATTTTATGCCTGTATACCCATTTATTGAGAGATTTAAGAAAGCCTTTCCAAAGTCCTTTTGGAAAGGCCCACCCAGGGCCATTAAGCCTAGACCTTTATAGGAAATACTCACTACATATAAGAACCATGTTTACTTTTCTTGTCTTTCTCAGAAAACATTAGGGAACAGTGTTGCTTGTTTCAACAAAAATATTAATATTTTAAAAACATTTGCTGAACAAAAAAAAATACACAGATCTCTGACTATACTAGGGAAGTATTGCTTCAGTACTTGCTCCTAATTATTCCTGTTTACAGGACAAACTTTCCAAGCAGAAAGCAAAGGCACACCCTGAAAAACCTGGATGTTTGGTAGCTTCCTTTTGCTTAGAAGCCAACCTGGAGAATAAAAGAAGTTACACAAGAAATAATAGAAGATTTTCTATCTATCTGCTGCTTAAATACCCACTATACTGTATGAAAGTTTGGATTCAAATGAAGTATGATATAGTCGTAGCAGAAGACCACACTTAAACCTCTGGAGAAGAGCATTTGAGTGAGACTGGCAGGCTGCAGAGTTCATAAGCAACTTTATGACACTACTGTTTGTATGAGCAAAAAGCAATTTGAATTAGACTAGGAATATAATTAAAATATAATCACAAAAAAAAACACTTTAATGAATATCTGAGTGTTTGATCAAATCTCATAAAAATGAAATGGCAGCAGGTGCCACTTTCTCACTGGCAAATTACTTAATGTGAGGACAACAACCTGAAGAACCTGAGTCATATTGGCAAATCACAAACCTACTACCCTGACTTATTAGGGATAACACCTTCCAATTTGAAACAGAAATTGCACAGTTCTTCAAAAGAAGGAGTATCTAACTCATTAGAGCTTTTTTGAGCATTTGAAAAAGAGTCCCTCGCCTGCACTCGAGCTATTAAAAATCTTTCATTGTCTGCTCTGACTCTCATGCTCATGTGACATTTTCTTAACATGTCAACTTCATTTTATGTTAAACAACACCTTTATGAGAGCAGGTATGACTAAACGGTGGCAAAGCTGGTTAGAGCATTAGCAGGTGACTGATTCCCATCACTGGGGGACTCACTCAAAATACACCTGGTATTTAAATAGCAATCAGCCATTGACTCTGTAATCCCTGGGTGGTGCCCATCTTGTGAAAAGGTAAGAAAAAAAGGCAAGAAGAGTATTTGTCCAGACCCCTCCAGCATCTCTGCGATCTCCAGGACTGCCAATCCCTCCAAGCTGCCCCCGTGGGGACAGAATCGTGCACATCCCCAGAGGGGGATCTTGGAAAGGACATTTCCCTTCACGATAGGGCAGAGACTCAGCTGGTCCCCACAGGCGCCGGCTGCCCGAGGGCCCGTGGGCACTGACCCGAGGGGCAGAAACCTAATGCAACGTGGCTGGTCACAGACCAGGGCTCTGTCCACCAGGGACTGAGTGAAATTATTGAGAGTGGATGTACGTGTGCTCAGGTAAAGGCGAGCGCGGGGCAGCACCTTGGACATCAGTGGTGCCGCTCTGCCCTGTCCCTGCCACGCGGCGCCCAGGCCTGTGCTGCGGGCCGGGCTGGCGCTCGCACCGGGTGTGCCGCCGGGTGCCTGCGCTGCTCTGCCCCCCGGGGACGCCTTCTCGTCCTTCCCTGCACCAAATGAACGACTGAGGCATAAAGGCCTCCACAAACGTGTTCATTTACTCACACAGCTGGACCGTTTTAGCAATGCAACCAGTTTATGTAAGCAAGGCCTTGTGGATAATTTTATAACAATAATGAAATCTTATTAAACTAAATGCTTTACTAAGATGTCAAAAGCTAGCTGATGAAAAGCAGAAAAAGTCAGACATGTCAAGACACATCAAGTCACGCACCGAGTACCCCGCCAGCGCCCGCTGTGGGGAGAGACCCCGTCCTGGCTCTCTCAACCTTACCCCGTCCTAAAGCAGCACATCCTCCGCCTGGGAAAGCCACCGAACCGGGGCCTCGAGGCCGGCTCCTCCCCAGCTCCTGACTCCATGGACACCCAGTCCAGGGCAGACAGGGCTGCCTGGGCGCACAGCACCGCTCTGCAGGTCCAGCGCGCTGGGCTGGAGCTCCCGCTGCCTCCAGACCCGGCCCCGGGGCTCTGCCCCAGCCCTGCTCGTTGCTCCTCCTCAGAGGCCTTGGGCTTTGGCCCTCTCCCAGACCCTCTCCAAGTTTAATCCTGCCCCTAGCCAGGTCCCAGCGCTGTCTCTGGCCGCTGGCAAGCACCCAGGCAGAGCGAAGGCGAAAGGAACTGTGCTGGCCGCCCGGCTTTGCCTCACGCAGCCCCTCCTCATCCCCACGTCTCCTTCTCTGCTCCCCAGCTTGGCGCCCGCGGGGTGTTACGGAAAGCTCACGGTCTTCACTCCCGCGCTGGGGCACACGCAAAGCTGGATCACACCTTCCACAGGCTGAACCAGGGCCCTGGGCTTGTCTGCCACTGCTCGAGGCAACAAGTAGGAGCTGCTGACCCCAACAATCCGCGGGAGGTACTTCTGATGGCGCCGTGCAGGACACACCGCAAGCTCGCACACTGCACAGGATTCAAGAAATTATCACTTTTTTTTTCCAGTTAAGGGGAAAAGAGGCACTCATGCCTAATAAATTCTTATTTAAACAAATTTTTGTTTAAGGATTTAAGTAAAATAGGCAAAGATTACACTGCAAAAGCACATGGTGCAACAGACTATCCCCATGTGTTAAATAAGAGCAACCATACTTGGTTTCAATCCTGTAAACACTTAAAAAAGTACTTACATTTTATACATAAGAATTTAAAGGAAAAAATGGTTACTTGTTAAATCTGCAAACATACAGAGCTAATAATGACTTTCATGATCATTTGATATTTGTTTGTTATTAAGAACCATATCAATATCTGCCTTCAATTATCACTATTTAGCAAAACTCCTTCTTACTTCCCTGCAGAACAGAAAGGCTGATGAGAAATTACTTAAAAGACCATCTCCCTCAGTAACCGATTCCAGACAGCGTGTATGACATTTCCTTGGGAATGCAAAGTCAAAACTGAAAAAGAGAGTAAATTCACTTGGGGCCTCTCCTCCAAACTGTGACTGAATCTTTGTTTGTGGTTCTGCTTGGAGGCTCAGGATATGGTAAAGTTGTGGGATAGCAGAAATCAGACATTGCTGTCTCAGAAATGGAAACTTCACTTCATGTATGCAGAAGCAGCAGCAACTAGCAGGAAAAGTTTTGAAAAATACCATTCTGTAATTGAAGTCTGCCTGGTATATATCTATATGCAGTTCTGGCCATTTTCAAACACTGTTAGCATTGGTATTTATGATGAGAACATCTGCATAAGATTATGCATAGACAGAGCATCTCTCTTAACCAAAAAACTGTTATTATGGTTCTTATATTTTTATTCTGCTTTGAAGGAATGCAACAAAATACTAGTGAAAGCTCAATAAATATGCATATTTTTGATGCAAAAGCAAAACCTTCACTATATGAATTAGTAGAGTAACATAAGACTGCAGAAAAAAGATATAGCTTTGGAGACTGTTTTTCGAAGGATAATCAGCAAGACATTATTTTTAAACCTCCAGAAAGTTTTGTTAATACCACATACAGTACAATACTCAATGGCATGAATGACACTACAGAGAACGTAGCGGCATAAAAAGCCAGCATTTACCAATTAGTTGCTCTACATAAAAGCATACGCTGTGATAGAGCAATTACAGAAGAAGTACTCACTACAAGGTATGTAGAGGGATAAAACCAAATGAAAATGCAGTGCTAGAGGGATATGAGAGAGAAACATTTTAATATATATGATACAGAGAGCAAAATATACACCAGAATTCCGAAATCAAACATTGTACGTTTAAAGACAGCATGCTGAACAGATGAAAGATGAAGAAAACCAGGAACTAGTATAAATAATCTGACTACATAATAAACATAATAACTAGTGTATTTGCGATTTGCTGTTATTACCTCTAATTTGCTAACCAAACTGTCCTTTCTCTGCCATGTTCAGTGTGTGACACCAGCCTGGAAGTATGCATTATTCAGAATCCTTTAAACAGACTTCTTGGAAGTTTCTTAGAAAATCAGTACTGGAAACTGGAACTGGATTTTAATTAGGACAGGGTAGGTGACATATCTCTCCCACCACTTCAGGCACTAGAAGGAAATTCAAGAACAATTTGAGAAGTTGGATTTTTTTCAGTTCAAGCTCTGTACCACTGAAAATATTTGTGTCACAGATATCTTTTTTTTTCTGGATAACAGAATTTCATTAAAAGAAATTAGTCTTTAGAATCTTTTCAACCATTTGCAGCTAAGAGAAAACATATTTTAGCCATGGCTTTCAGCAAGCTCAGCCTTTTTGAATTCTGCAGGCTTGATATGTCATTGCAAAGACAGATTACATTTGATTATGTTGTCATGTTGCATCCCTCAGCAGTTCATTGACAGACTGCAGGCTCTTGATCCAGCTTTTATGCTTCTTTGTAGGTTCCTCTCTGTAAGCTCCAGGGCCAAACAACTGTGGATACTGACAGCGTTTATTTTCATGTGAACAAGCTCTTTTCTGCTGCACTGCCTTCTGGACCCTGGTTGGTAGAAGAGACTGGACACAAAGAGTGAGCCCATCCGGGCCGCACAGTGCTCTGTTATTTACTTCTGCCAGTATCTGATTACGTCAAGTCTGGACACACAAAGTCCGGTATTATGAAGTGTTGAAGGGGAACTTCACTTGTATCAATGGTATAGGAAGTTCCTTAAATAGGGATTTTTAATTCTATTTAAAGCTTACTCTAAATCAGGCTTAAGAGAGCATCTACAGAAACCTTGGCTATGCCCGGTAGCCTGCCTCATATATTTCTGAGCTTGCAGCCAGTCTACAGACCCTTCACTTTCACACATCTCCTGAGGAAGCCGGTACAGACAACTGCAAGCGCCACCCTGGTCTCTGCCCGAGAGACACCCCCCTTCATGTCCCAGGATCACGTAGGTTTGGGTACCCTCTACCATCTGAGTGATATGAAATAACATAAAGCAACTCATCAAGGTTCCAAAATGAGTTTTGAAAGAGTCAGGACACAGCCAGAGCCACGTACAGGTAAGACTGTCCTTTAGCCTGGCGCAAAAACAAACCTACCACATTTTTAAGACACAATTTACCCTGAGCTAATGTCTCAGTGGTTATTCAGAACAAATCACAGATTGATATATTCCATATGTTTCTTTTTCCTTTCTTTCTTCTTTCTGGGGGATATAGCTGATGCAACTACCTCTAGATTACCAGGGAAACGAGCTCTGCACCCCCTTCCTGACACTCTCGCGCTCACAACTGCAGCAACAGAGGGCAAATGTCTGTAGCTCTTCCTGAGATTTTGTAGCCATTAAGTAAGCATTGGGTCCTCATCCAAACTTCCTCTCTTGATTAGTAACAGTTCCTAGGGAGATTTCCCTTCAAAGGCACTTTTGGTTTTTCTGCTGTGCCTGAGGTTTAATCTAAGAGTATGAAGGCAGCTATTAATCCGCTGCAGTTCGGAGGGCGTCTAACCAACCTTGTCACACTAATGGGAGCTCTTGCACTCATGTAAAAGTGCAAAAAGGAGGTTGCAGCCTAAGTCATATGCTTGCTAACAAAGCTATTTGCCTTTTTAAAAAGTTTTGCCACAATTAAGTTTAAATTACATCTTTTAAAGTGTTTAGAGGTGCTTACAGTTCCCTTGTTCTTCTACAGGCAATGCAGTCAACTAGGTTTTCTGCAATTGAAAGAAAATCTGTTTTTCATGTGTGGAATTTTAAACCTATACAAAACTGTTTTCATTGACTTTAATTTATTTGATTTCAAGATAAACAAATCTGTCACACTCAATCCCAAGTCACAAAGTTTTAAAAGCTACTGATTTTTTGAGATGGAGAAAGGCATGATCACGAAGTCGTGTAACAGTGACGGGAAACACTTGTGGCTAAAAACCGTAAGTGAACCAAATTCATCACTATCATTAAAATGAGCCCATTGGTAAGATGTCATTCAGCTACTATATGACTGTTGTACTCATTGAATTCAAATGATTAGAAAAAAATGCTATATAAATCTCTTCTGGTAATGGCAGGTTTCATAGAGCTGGGCTTTTGCCTTATCTGACCTGTGTCTTTAACATCCCTGTGCAACCAACATGGTCTGCTTGCTCTCCTCTTATCCTCTTAGCCATACTTTTCTTTTTCTTTATCCTTGCACTCAACATTTGTTAAAAAAAAAAAAAAAAAAAAAAAGCCTATTCCTGCCTATTTCTGTTTCCCTGCTGTCATATCATCTAATCTCTTGGAAAAAAAAATCCCTCTCTTGCTCCTTCTTGAAAGCACAGATTTTTTCTCATTCTCATTCTCATTTCTCAAGTGCAATTCCTTATAAATTTCATCCACCTCCTAACCTCCGTTCTACAATACTTTTTAACTGCTCATCGACACAAAATAAAGGTAACTCCAAAAAAACCCAAAATATATTTTTCCAAACATAAAAAAGCTTAGAGTTAACTTCCAGCATATATTACTTTTGTCTTCCCATGCTCACTTTATGTGTATTGCAATCTGGTTTTTGTTTTTTCTTTTTCCCCTAAATGTTTTAGAAGTTAAGTAGCAATTTCTGATCTTAAGGTGCAAATACAAATGTTCAAGAAAGGCATCAAACACAACCATTTGGGGAACCAGATCATTCCCCATGAAGCTTTTTATTTGTGCAGAATCCCTTTTTAAAATTATTTTCAAGCAGAGGATAATTTGTTCAACAATTCAACACTGATTTCCTGAACTGACAACCTTGACAACTTGAAGCTAACTTAAATTTTGAATATTCAAGGTCAGGTCCTGCCCTGAATTGTGCCTATGTAACTCCCAAGAATAAACAATATGAACTCATGTAACTGAGATAGAATTAGATACAGTCTCTTCTATGTCTCCTTCAACTCTTTCCTGTACAAACTTTGACTTTGAACATGTTTGGATTCATATCAAACAAAATTGCTTGTAATTGTTAATTTGTTTGGGTAAATCATGTTTCTTTCTTAGTTACAATGCTATTTCCATCCCTAAATATTTTACAGTACCTTCACATAATCTGGGCTTTTCCTTCTGGTTGCCATATGCTACAACAATATAAAAGAAAACAAGTACTATTCATGATTTTTGAAGTTAAAATATGCAGTGTCAACTGCTGGGAATGAAATCAACCTTGGAAATCATTCTATATGCACATAAGTATGTATGTATACACAAATATATGTATATTCTATAATACAGATAATAGATATAATGTATAGCCAGAATAAATAAAATAAATAAATGATTAATGGATTTTATGTATGAATATGGGGGGGGGGGGTGTATGCACACATACAGGCACACTGATGTACTCTACTGGGCATAAATAGGCGGTAGGTGCCAAGTCTCAAATCCCCTGTCCTTTACACAACATAATGACAGAAACTGAAATACTTAGTGCTTTGCAAGCCCTGACAAATAACAAGGAAGCCTGTTCTCTTCCTGCTTCATTAGAGACACTAGTAGTTAATGTTTATAGAATATCAATAATGCAGTTTGCAGTTCTGCATAATTAAAGACACCCTACGTTAATAAAATAACTTGAAAAGAGAATGCAAAACACTAGACATAAATCCTCTGATGCCTTTGGCCTAATCTTAGACAAGTTTAATTACAATGATATTGCTATATTATACCGTACAAAAACACTTTTGTCACTTAAACTTATCAAAGCATATGCCCATTTATGACATTTGTGAGGAAGAGCAAACAATATAATGTTCCACAAGTGGATACTTAGAGTTTATATATTACTAGAATACACATTTGCAATAGAAGCTCATGTAAATGGAGGAAGCTTTCTGACACAAAGAGCTACAATTCCTTATTTTAAGGATATTCTGCTTAATGAAGGAAGCCAGGAAATCCAGCAACAGAAGAAAAACTCCATCTATATGATGCCTTAGACTCTGATGCCTATATAGAGAGGTAACTTACTGTGACTTCTAAATACAACTTTATGCTGTTCTCAAAAGGATAATTTGTGCTCAACAGTGACTGGATCTTCCTACAGAAAATAAAATAAGCCTGATTTCTGAGATTCCCTAGTAATGACTCCATAATCTGCAATACCTCATACCTGGTATGATGCTTTTTCCTTTATCCGCTTCAGTACTATTTTATTACAGTACACTCTCACTGTGGACAATAGTTTAATGTCATTTTTTGGATCATTAATTTAAATGTTCGGAGATTTTTTTGAGAAATGAGTAAAAGCAGGAGAGCAGAAATAGTTTGTGCTCTGACCTGCTTTCCGCCTCTGCATAAAGGAAGAAAACAAAATCCCAACAAACAGCGCACCTGAACGTCAGCACTTGTGCGCTCCACCTCTTTCTTGCAGAGCTCAATCTGATGCCCTCGTAAGTCACTTATAACTAATCAAATTTCACTGAGAAAGTGTCCCAGCTCCAAGCTACACAAAGCAACATGATGATGATAATAAACAACTGCAAATACTGTAATAATGTCATAATCTTTCTCATACACCACTGTCAAAGAGATAAATAATCGAAAATGTCAGATAAAGTGATAGAAAAGAAGTTAGGATGCAGGGGAGGGAGGAAGTATTAGAAAAGAATTCCTGAAAGAAGAATAAGTGCCTCTTTTTTATTCACGAGCAGTGAAAGGAAATTTACTGAAGGAGTGAAAGCAAGCTGCCCTTGGATTTAAAACCAACCTGCTTAAGCAAGCAGGACACAGAAGTGAGGAAGAAGGGGGAACACACTGACAAAACGAACAATTCACAGATGAGAAATATTTACCAAACACAACTCTTTTCTACCACAAGCTTTTTGACAATGGCCTTAGCTCTCTTTATTGCAGTGAGCGGATCTATGAGATTAACAGAATTTTAGTATTTTGAATAACAGAGGAGAGAAGACAGGATTTGTTTCAGATCATGATGAATCTGAGTTCAACTTTCTACCTCATTTGAAACAACTGGAGATTAGCACAGATGCTTCATATCAGATTATTTATATTGCAGGACTTTTTTTTCTAAATTTAAATCTATTTGAAAAAAATATTTTTGAAAGAAAAATCTATATATTTTATTTGAAATTTTATTTTAATCTGTATGTTTGATTTGAAAAATATTAAGATCTTTTGCCACTTCCCCAATTTGTGATTTCTTGAATTGTTGCCTCACAGGCATGAAAGAAATATTTGTAGACCTGCCCAAAACATAAAAGAAATATGCCAAGCTCCTACATATATAAATAAGGTCTGAGCCTCTCTTCTTCTCTCCCATTACATCCTTTAACAGGTATGTCAGCAAATTCCCACTTCGTGAAACCCTTGCACATTCAGAGTTCTCACGCTACTTTTCTCCATGCCCCCAAATATAAAAAGATTGATATTGTTTTTTTCTAGAACTTCATATCACAATGTTTATCTCTGATAGTCTCATTTCATATTAACGTGCATTTCAGTATTATGGTATACTTGGAGGCACAAAATTTGCTGTGGGAGAGTTTCCTTAGGATTTGATCTATTACCTTGGATAACTTCAAACATCCACAACATGAATAACACTCTGTACTTATTTATGTATTTTTCATGTCTTCACCTACCCTGTTCGGAAGAGCTCTGTGCCGGAACATGGAGTCACTAGTGCCCTGTAGGACATTAGCAAACCATACTTCAAACTCCAGGTGAATATTTTATGCTTACGCACAGAACAGTTTCCTAGCCTAACAGAAGAAGAATCCTCACATGATGATTCTCACAAGAAAACACATCCTCACAACACCTCTGCACCTCACCTTCAATTCACGACATACATTTAAATTCTCACCTTCATCAGTAGTTATGTATTCTCTTGGCCAGTTTTCATATGAAGGATGCTCGGGAAGCAAAGCAAAAAACAACTTCCAGTGCTTGGAACAAGCTGCAATAAAAAAAGTTGCCACTGAAAATAGGCGAAGTTAGCACTGAAGAACTCTATTAAGCTTTGAGGTGGGCTAAGAAGATGAGGGCATAACAGAATTAAAGCATTTTAACGATCAAATAAATAGATAAGTATACCGCACAATTAGCATGAAACCTATACACTTCACTTGCTAGAAAAATAAAGCATAAGGCTATTTCCTTCATTCACATCTGTCAATCCCCCTGGAAAGTCAGTAAGATACTTGGTGATCTGTCGTGCAAGCAACACAGAATATATCTATAAAACAGAATTTAACTTGTTTATTGTTATTCTTTGTTTTCCAAGCTTTCTCTGAATGAATATGGGCAAGTAGTTGTTTTTATGCCAATGTTTTCTTGTTTTTCTCTTAGAACATAATCTCCTATCAAATACAAATCACGACAATGTCCATTAGCACAGCAAGGAATTTTCAAGGATGACTCTAAGGCGTTTATATCAGTTACTGGAAAACAAAAAACAAAAATACCATCATGCAAGGCTTTTGGGCTATTTACTTGAAAATAAGACTTATGTGAAAGAATTAAGTTCGCAAATAGATGATAATGAGTATCAGAAAGTAGATTTCTTTTGCTGGAAAAATGGATATGTGCCCCCATTAACATGCACTTATATTACAAAACTTAGTTATTTTATATGCTTCTAGGAGAGCACATATGTTCACAGTAAAGTATGCAAGAATATAGTGGTAAATGTGCTTCTACAACTTTTTTTTTACTCTTCTATTTTTGTTCTTGAAATGAATGAGAAAAATAGTATTTTGAGTTAAATACCCATAGGAAAATATATTTGCCCAAAGAACTAGGGTGGTGTTACAATAAAAGCCCAAAATTTATTAGGTGTTTGAACTCAAATGATGGAAGAAAAACTAATCAGAGTCTGAAGGGTTTTATGAAATGTTTCAAGCTTCTCTTTCACAAATGAAGAAACCCCAGTAACTACTATATTGATTCAAATTGCATATTTTTCTTTAGCAGAGTTTTCATTAATCAGTAATCATGATGAACCTTACCATTCATATTCACTCCTTGAACAATTTGATGCTTTGGTGACATGCATTATAAAAGAACATTTAGACAGATTACTGGGAAAAGGGAAAGTGATAACGTGACTGATATATAGGAAAACAGTGAAGAACAACCCTTTGGTAAATCATTTAACCCCACCCAATTTTCCAGTCTGAAAATTATTGTTTTTTATCTTTTCCATTGTTTGAGAGCTTATAAAGTGTTGTAACAGCATAATATATTTTAAAATATAGCACAAGTGCTAACAAAATTATATCTATCATAGAAAAGTTTACTTTACATACTTTTCAATTTCCAAAACATTTACTCTTTACTGCTGGAAAGCAACACTTATCATACTTCAGAGAGAGATAAGAGGAAAGAAGTGAGAACTGCTGGAGTTCATTCACCAAAGCAAAACATATCAAAGCCTCAGAAGAATGTGCTGCACAGTGAAGTCTGATCTAGCAAACTGCAGAGCACTGCATGTTTTATGGGGGTCAAAGATAATCTAAGAAAGTCTGAAGGTACCTTAGCGAGGTACACAAGAAATCAGGCGTCAGTAGTGTAGTACGGGTTTAGATACGGCACAAGTCAGTCAGCAATGGCTACCAGAGCAAGCTTACCAGCTCCGTCCCTCTCCTTCCTTGCTTGCTTTTTTTCTGTACTCCTTTCATCTCCCTACTTCAGCCTCCCAGCAGTCCCCACATGCCTTCCAAATATAGGTTTCTTACAGAAATGATGTGCGTCTTTAGCAAAAGCATTTGTGAAAAGCTTTATGGTCACAAATGTCAAAGCACTTTTTGAAGGAAAGCCAGTATCATTACTCTTTGGCCATGCAGAGGAAGGAAAATGAAGCAAGCAAAGGTTAACTAAGTCAAAGCCGCAGAGGCAGCCAATTTCACTACCAGGAACAGAGTGACAGCATCGCGCCACCTCGGACAGCTGCCCTTTTCTTAATCATCTACAGTCTCCTTTCTACATCGCTCACGCTACATGACAACTTTCACACCACCAAGGCAGCCAGACACAGTCCCATATGATGCACTTCCACAGCAGACACCTACACGGCACCGTCTTCAGCATTGCAAAAGGTAAAAAAACAACAGAGCAAAGCCAGAGTTATGATCCTTAGTGTCTAACCAGCACGCACAGTGTTTGCCTAAGTGCTTCCAAGTTTGCACACTTATACAGAAAAATGCAGCTTCCCCAAAGTTTGCGTTAACTTGAGGTTTTCACCGAGTGAAATGATACCATGCTGTGGAATATATATTAAAGGGAGCCACATTTACTGCTCTGTGATCTTATCTCCGTTGTATCTCTCAGTCTTTTTTCCACAGTGATTTACATTCTTTTGGTGATTAAATGAAACATATTGTGTTCAGGAATGCTTCTTTTGCCAGTATTAGAAATACTAGTAGCAATAGTGCTAAAACAGAAATAAAGAACTGAACTGTTGACACACAGGAGAAGGGAGTTTTGAATGTCTGTGCAGCTTTATTTTTGCTTTTTTATTTTTCAACAAAGCAAGTAATTAAGCTACATTTCTCAAATTGATAAAAACACAGTCTAAAGTAGGATATAACAAACACTGATACTAAGTTATTCTATCAGCTATTTCTTCCTACTGAAGGAAAATTTCAAGTTTAGCTCAACTGAACTGGGTACACGGCAAGGCAGAGAATGCTGCACTGCTCAGTAAGCACCGCCATCTCCTGCAAGAGTCTGTGGGAATCTCTCTATTATTATGGTGGTCTTTGTATCTGTCCCATAAATTATCATGCAGCCGATACAATCCTCTGTCCTGTGCCTGTCAGGATAAAATGAAGACTTAGCATCCTGTTGGGATTTCCAAAGTCTGAATCTCCCTTTTCATTTAAGCACTACAATACCTGAAAGCTTAGCCCTATGCTGATAAACAATCAGCGTTGTGTTGTTTGTCATTCTGTCACAACTCTGTAAGATTCTTTGCCAATTCTTGTTCTTTTCCATGCATGGTATGTCAGGCCTACGAAGGAAAGCTCGTATACTGGGAAAAGACTTTAATTAATAGCAAGATTAAAGTATTGTCATGAAACAGATGAATTGTTCTCGTGAGTCCTCACCAGGCTTCCAAAGCAGCAGTGTCAAACAGAAGCTTTCGTATCTTCAGACCTCTATTAAATTTCAGAGCAAATGCTACCCCAGCAGTGCAGTATGGCTGTACTGTTACTTGTGAAGATTCTGGTCCTTTTCCTACATGCATTACTGTTAAGCAACAATACTTTCCATTTTTTAAGAGACGTAGATCTGGTTACAAATATTACTCAGACATACTGCAAGAGAGTAAACTGACTCGAGTTCCATTGTAACTATTTCTAGAACATATTTTTGATTTCACACTTCTGCTGGATATATCCCCTCCTCTTTAATATATGTATCTTGGTCATTTTTTTAACATCCACCTATTGCAGGTGTTTTACTACTGGATGCATAACTCAACTGGATGGCAAGAAGTGACAGAAGAACATTTATTCTGAAGAAACTGAAATCAATTACATCAACTGTGTGACAGAAGATACTGATGAGAAGGAAGGAGTTTTGGCAGCTGGATGTGAAATAGTGGAGCTCGTAGGCACTAAGGAGGGCACTGATCCCCCTGTTATTTTTGGCATATTCACTGCTAGATAATTTTGTCAGGGGCGTGGGGAAGGCTGTACCAGCTCCTTTCTGTAATATTCTGAGCATGAGAAGAGTGATTTTAAATTTGTAGCAAGGAAATAAATTCATTATTTCTTTCCCACCACAGAGAACCTTAACAGAAACCAGTGGTACCAACGGAACCTGTATTTCATCTTCTTCAATACTCCTAAAAGAGAGAGAGAGGTTCTTCAACTGGCTGTTTCCACTCGGCCTACGAGCTGTGAAATAGTTAAGGGCCCTGTTTGTGCTGGGCGTCCTGCGGAGGCAGCACCGCGGGGTGGCCAGGGCAGCCCGTGTCATCTCCTTCAAGCTACTGTTTCCAGCTTTCTGCAGATGCAGACAGACATCGACGCATCTGCTTACATTCATTTGACATTCTGAAGGTTATCTTTGTAGCCATAAGGGCTACAGGCTTAATCACTTTTTCACAATGAAAGCTTAGATTCTGAAGCACTATTATGTGGCAAATTCCAAATGAACTACAATTATATAGCAATTTACACGGCCACATAATCACATTATACATAGGTCCTTTACAAGATGCTAAATGTGGATCTGAGCTTGTAGAAAAAAAAACAGATGATCTCCTCCTGTATATGCACACACGTGCACACACACCCACACATTAAAAACTGCACAAGATCATATACCTAAAGACTGAGTTTGGCAATTCATACACACAAGTAGGCAGAAAGAAACCTGCAGATTATGACATCTCCTGTGTTTTAGAGTAAAACCTGAACTTTCTAGGATCACAGCATTTCCTGTGGTTTTTAAGAGAAATTGCTTCTCAAACCAGTTCTTTGCCAACCTTCCTCAGGGAAATGTTAACTGTTTCATGACAGTACAGTAACCATGCAATTAATTAAAATCCTCTCAAAATAAAAGTTATTCAGCTTGTTTCCCAGCTGCTGAGTTTCCAAAGGACATCAAAAGACTTTCCCCAGCTTCTATGCTGCACAACACAGAGAACTTTTCTCATCTCTTCTTATGAAGATCTTTAGGGGCTGAGCAACCATTTAAGCTCAGCCAAACACTAAAAAATTTAAATACACTTAGATCACCTATGCATGTGCTCCCTACAATCCTCCTCCAGTATCAGTGACACTCAGAAGACTCTACTTCTGTGACATACCAACTCCACAGGAGCTTCTGTACAACTGTGACATCCAACTGTGACATCCACTACAGTTTTCCACAGTCCTCAGGTGTCCCTGAAACTTGTAGGAACATCTCTGAGCAACTGCTGCAATAGAAAACGTCGTCAGAAAGTACACTGTTAACTTCCTTAGAGCTTTTCTTTACAAAACCCAACGACAAATGTACCATATATGTTGTGTGTGTGACACACTCTGAACTATGCACTCTCACCTTACTGGGTGCTGAATTTTTAGAAATCTATCCTTTCTTCTCTACTAGTCAACATATGGGGATAATCAGTAAATTTCCTTTGAAAATACCTCTTATCCAAACTGAAATGCTAACGTAGATGCACTCATTTAGATGCTAAGCCGTCTGGGGCCAGTTTGTGGTCCTAGGCCTACATAGTGTTTAGCACTGCAATAGTACAAATAATAAAATATTAATAAGAGGAACAGATCAAACTGAGTTTAGTTCAGCATAAAGTCAGGCTGTTTCCCAATCAGTGATGGGTACATTTATTAAAAATTGCAGTCTTTAACTTCTGCAACAGAAATTTTGTTTATAATTTTAAGAACTTTTCCTATAATTTGTAGGATCTAACATACATGAATTGTGCTTATGAACACACTTAAAATTTTAAAGTGAAAATTTGAATACTTTATGTTCAAGTGAAGACGGATATGGAACGGGAACCATCATGCAGCCCTACTCAGAGCAATCTCTAATGATCTGAGTAAAAATAAGAGGAAACACTATTGCTCCGAAAAATGCCATCCCATATTCCCTTAGGGTGACTCTAAATGTTCCATAAGGAATTAGGTCTGGTGTTAATAAGCCTCACTTCCGAGAGCGTTAAAAGGATTACTGGGATCAGCCACATACTTCTCATCCAAGGTCATGATCTCTTCCAGTTTATTTTTATGTTAAAGTCTTTTTTTCTAACGTGAATTCCTCTCACTAAATCCCATGATGTTTTCAAAAATCCTGAAAGACTTTGTCTTAAATTAAAATACAAAAAAAAAAAAACACTGGGGAAAGGAGGCTCGCTCCTTCAATTGTTATACCCATTATTTGTTCTAAACAAACAAGATTCAGGTCGACATTTTTAAAAAGCAGTGATAAAATTGCTATGTCTATATACAGTACTCTACTAACAAGTGATTTTCATTCTATTTCTTAATTAACTGAATGATATATGACCCCACATTTAATGGCTACTTTCTTGTACTGGATAGTTATCTCTTTCTTAAATTGGATGTACTTTTTATCTTCAACTTTTCATTTAATCATAAAAAAAGAGATAGTCATAACAACTGTTCCTTACACAAAAGCTACGTAAGTGTGATTCTCTTAAGACATACCAGTTGTTTAGCTTAATACTGCTTACTGCAATATGTTATACTGACTTAAATAAAATTATGCTTATCTTTATTTATTTTTATTTTTTTTTGCAATTTGTCACCTTTTGGCTGATCCTTTCATTCCACTACAGTATTAGCAGAACAATTATAATAGCATAAAAAAGATGTGTAAATCATTGAGAGTAAGAAGATCAAAGGAGGCTCAGATGTAGGAAAATATGGAAGGCTTCTAAGCTTTTGTGTGCTCTGATTATTCACTAGTATTCATAAGTCATTTAGCTTTTTCAGCTCTTCTAGACTTTGTGTATGCAACTATTTTCAACAAAATGTGTTCCAAACATTTCTCAGACATTGGGATAGTGCAGGAATCCTGAGCTTGAAGCTTCTTCAGAAAGAGGAACCTTTCCCCAGGGCACTCAGCAGGTAGCAGATGAAGAACTACCAGGCCTCTTCAGGAAGCCATGAGAATACTTTACTTGAGCCTCAGCCTTGTCCTAAGTTTAGCAGAATACAAAAATTAAATGGAAATATTTTACATTCTAGAGAATTCTTGAGCTTCTTTTGTGGTCACGGACAGGTCTTTACAGACCAACACGAGGCCAAAACACATACTAACTGTTTCCAACACTAGTATTATTTAATGCCATTACATATAATAGCCCTTTCCAGGCACTTGCCCTGTGATTTTGCACTCAGTGCACACTTTCCTTCGACCTTTAGTTTTAGAGAGTTTTAACTTCCTGCTGAGTCTGGGGCTCAAATTTCCATTATTTCTGTTCATTCTTACTGCATTAAATCTGCCCATCAGCTTCCCTGTCAGCAGTTCATAGCCTACAATCAAGAACAGAGTTTGTCCGAACATCTACGCTTAATCAGAAATCAGGTTACTCAAAATATCATATTGATATTCCAGTAAGTGAAGCTATGCCCACAGTATTTCTAGAACTGTACGCAATTCCTAAGTAACATTAGCCATACAATAGACTTTGCCCCTGCTATCGTTCTGTGAGACGTTGTGCCGCCTGTGAGATACTGGATGTTGCACCATGTTTTGAGGACGAAGCTGTCTATTATTCATGGGATCAGTGTTGAACATTTTTTGTAGCCTAAATACTTCAGTCATTAAAAAGAAATACAACCTTCCTTGGGAAGAAAACTTCCCAAATCTTTGACACAAATAATTAGTCCTAGATGACACTATGAACAGGATAGAATTTTTTTCCTCATTGAATAAGACAAATATTGGCCATTTCTCACAGATTACAGAATCTACCACAATTGCTTCTTAAACCATAGCTCATCACTAGCTAGAGGTCAAGGGAGGATGGAAAGGGGATCGCTTTTTCAAGGTGAGAGAGCTAAAGAGGTATCAGTTAGCCTTCAATGGGAAAGGAATATGTAAGCACTAAGTATAGACTGGATGAAAGCCCTTAAAAAAGGAGAGAACAGTCCAACAAAACCAGGATCTGTGCAGTAATAGAATGGAAGTGATGTTGCTTTTACAAGGTTATAATCTTCTCCGTTTTGCAGTGCAGGCTTCTATCCGCACTGACTGTTCTGAACACTTGAAAAACAGGACCACTTCTGATATCCATCTGGAACATGAGAGGACAGAAGGCTGCCTTTGGATGTAAAATGATCTCCTCGTCCTAGGGTATCCGCTAGCAGTTACCATCTTGGAAAGGTACATCGTTAAGAGCATTAAGTCCTGGTACTGACACTGTTTTGGCCAGGCAGAAGCTATCATGATAACCTTGGCAACATCTTGTCTGATCTTCACTTCTCACTAACCTGGAAATTGGAGGAACTGATATGAGCAAGTTACAGAGCCAAGGACCAGTGAATAAAGAATGCTTCTGCCAGTGCTTCTGGAACTTGAAGCAAAATTCAAAGCAGTAAATACATATGGAAAAAGACATGGTACAAGGCAGAGTCAAATATAGGACCTTCCACTTTTTCCATGAATTCTGTTGGTTGCTGTCCTTTCATACAGGAACCTTTTTCTGATGATGTTGAAGGCAAAGAAAAGTTGAAGAACGCAATGGATGCCCAAACTGCTACCGTATCTTTCCCTAGGAAGCTGCTCAAGCCAGATTGAACAACCTGCTATTGCTGCTGTCTGTATTGCTGAACAACTTCAGGACCACAAAGGATCAAGTGGTAGAAAACCATATTATCTATAGTAATTCATGAATAAAATAATCACATTTTTGCAAATATCAGTTACACAGAACTACTCTTGCAGAAGGATCAAGTACCATTTTTAAAAACATCGCCCAAAACTAAATTTATAGTCAAAGTAGTAGAGTTCAAATATTTTCTCAATAATGTCTAATTCCCTGAAAAATTAAGACTGTAATTTTAACTGGTTCCTTAAAAGTTCCATTCTTGAAAAATTCCATATCATGCAGTCTGTGCATAATGTCAGCAACTAAAACACAACATTATTTTGAAATAATGCTCGAGGGCTTCACCTCAGTTTGATCTATCTAAAACCTTGTTCTGCATTACCATGCCTAAATTCCTTGTGCAAATTAAAAGATGAGCAAACATATAGGCTCTTGCTCCACTTAGTGACCCTGAGCTCCAGAAAACAAACAGATCTTGCCATGAGGATAGAGAATCAACTTGTGAGGAGTCTCGTTTACCACTGATTGGCGAACCCAAAAGGTTGGTTTGTCACCTGATGGATACGGACAACTTTGCAAACGCCAGGGATGATGTAGCCCACCCTTGCAGCGCGCGACTCCCTCGCAGCCGCCTGTGTCGGAGCGGCCTCTGCTCCCCTCGGCGAGCTGTAAATCATGTCATTAAATGAGCGCTTCCAAAGCACAGCCATCCGTCATGATCCCGCCAAGATACCGGCTATAATGTGGGCACTTAATCTGTCAGGCTTGTGGTGAGGCATCCCACAGCTAGGATTGCCACGTTTTGCTGTCTTAAAGCATTAAATGGCAGAAGTCAAATGATAATGTGAATTAACTCCTTAATCATGTGCATATATATGACAGTGCAAGGTTTATTCTGCAAAACAGAGGGTTTTATTGGAGCTTTCTTTCCTCCTTCATCATAAAGACTATTGAATTTATGTTTAAAATAAAATTCCAACATTCTATATGTCCAGATTAGATTACATGCATTTATCACAGCAAAAAAATAGAAATAAATTCCTTGTGAAAATATTATTTCTGTATTTGTTTTTGTAAATATATTTACGTATGTTTATTATATGCAAGCTTGCAGCTGCTAAGCAACTGATGGATGTGCCAGCTACTTTTTGCACATTTTTTGCACTGGACAATTATCTCAAAATAAGGAAAACTGTAATAGCAATATTCTTCTACAGACTTTTGTTACGATTTCCTATTCCTGCTTCTAGTGCCTCTCAAGTCCTGATGTGGAGGGGAAGGAAACATGCCAAAAATATCTGTTCAGCTGAAGCTCCCACTTAGCCATACAGGGGATAGGTTGTGAAAGAAGATAAAGCATTACAGCCTCCCGGATTCTTGTCTCCTCCTACCTCATTAACCTGAGCTTTGTCAGGCTGAGCCACTTCAGTTAAAAAAAAAAAAGAAAAAGAAAAAACACAAGTTAACCTACTTTTAATGTATCATATCTGCTCTTCTGCAGCACGATTTTAATATACCATAATAATATAAAGTAATATTAAGGTGCAGTATGTCAAAAGATACCATTTCTACTGATGTTATAGTTTAAAGTTCTGCTCTCAACATATACATGGAGCTCTGCTCTGAAGCAAGTAAAGCT
>JAUBNY010001180.1:1628779-1652708 GCA_032275445.1 Crypturellus soui
ATCATGGGGGATGCAAGCAATATTTAATGGCATTAAATTAATTTGGTTTCAGAATTCTAGACCTATAAAAACTTACACTGTGGGATTAAGTTGCAAGGATAACATAGGTGTTGTAGACTAAGGGTTCTAGCTAGTTTTCAACAATGGAGCATTTGCTCCCAATAATATTATAAAAATTAACATCAAAATGATTATTAAAGCTATTTTAAATAACAGTAATTCCTAATAAACTAAAGGAAAAACAAGCATTTCAGACAGATGTCTTACACTTCACTCATTAAAACTTGCATTACTGGAGACTCCATTTTGCCGTGCAGAAAAATTGCACTTGTTATTTTTTAAATAACAAGTTCTCATATTTAGAGGTGCACTAAATTAGTGCTGTAGAGACACTGAAGAACTAACCTTTTCAGACATTCCTCTGGCAAAGGATGAATGTACATTTTTGATGTTTGCAGTTGGAAGTTCTCATTAAATTCATTCTGGGAAAGGATATGACCCTTATAAAATCAGGATTATACTTCATCATAAACTTCCTGTAAATTCTTCATAAAGTCAGTTGCACTGCAATTACCAGAGACTGCCAAAACTGATCTCAGAGAGGGCAATCATCTTCCTCTCTCCCTTGACCATAGAAGATGCCCAGGTGACCTGCTTTCATTCACTGCTTGCTTATAGATCACTGAGCACAAGTAAAGCGAATCCAGCCCCGAGCGACTGAATCCAACCTGCTGAGGATGGCACTGGAGGCTGGAAAGGTAACTGTGGGAGTTAAAATGTGAGTTCAAAGCAGTTGGCATTCTCCTGCCACTTGGATAAAGTTTCTGCATTTTCCATTCGGCCCATCCACAATTCAAAAGTTATAATGCATTTTAAAACATTTTAATAAATATTTCCAAGGCTGCATGGTTCTTATTATATGGAATCAAAGACACTTCACCATTAGAACAGTTCAGCTACATTGTAATTGCCCTGGCCATGGATTTCTTTTCAACGAACAGGCCTTTGCCTTGTGTGAATCATTGGCACGGTGTACTTGAAATCTGCAACAAGCATCCACACATGCTGTTGATTTAGATAAAAGAAACCCACTGGCACAATTTGGATGACTGCTAAGCAGAAAGTACCTCACGTGATGCCTTTTAATAAAAAGAGCGCTCCGTACTGCACACACACAGAGCAGGTACAAAATTAGAGACAGACCTGAAGGGCTAGACCGTAACCCAGGCTCACACGGCTCAGGCCTCAAGCCCTGGCTTGGGACTCCCCAGTCTTCTCTGCTGCTGCATGCAGACACCTGCCCTTCAGGCCACGCTCCGGGCTAAGGGAATAGAGACAGGAAGCACAAGGACTCATGGAGTAAATAGAGGTTTTACACATATTTTCATATCTGTCAGTAAATGGCACATTTAAATAATTGTGTGCTTTGTGATTCTCCCAGTTCCTAATTTTTTAGTTTTCTAGGCAAACTATTTTACTTCGGTAATTCCTCTTGCATTTACCACAGTAAGAAGTCTTATGAAAGAACTGGTACTGTGAGCCACTAAATTGTCCACATTCAGGCACTCTGAAAGGAAATGTATAGACCTGGTCAGAATACAGCATTCCCATAATTCCTAACCTTTGGATTTTTTAACTCAGGAGTTTCATGGCTCCTGCAGGAACACCAAGAAACCCAGGTACCAGGACTGACATGCTGATCCATGCTGAGGAACCCCCAAACTTACTTTTGGTTCAATTTTTGCTTCAATTGGGTTACAGATATGCTGGTTGGAAGGTAGATTACATAACTCACCTTCTACTTGCATTAGCTGTAGTGTAAGACTAGATTAAAATCTGCAGATTAAGGAATGAGTATTTATTATCTTCCCAGCAAACTGCAAAAGGACTTTGTCATCAGCTACCAAGGGGGCTTCAGTTTTTCCCATTTGGCCCATTATGATTCCCTCTGCCCTAGAAGGGTGAAAAGACAAAATAACCAGTCAGAGGGGCCACAGAAAAAGCGTTCATTAGCCACCACTGCCATGCCCGGGGCTGCTCATAAGTAAGATCTCATGAAATCAAAGTGTCCACAAGGAATGTTTCTCCATATGATGACTCCATCTAATTAACAAAGGGAGGAAATTCTTGTTTTGTTACTTAAAACAGTTGACAAACATAAAAGTGAAATTGGAAAGGATACTGTTGTTAGGGTCTTTTGTTCTGTTTGAAAGTTATTTTCAAAGTGAAGTTTTAGAGAAAAATCCTCCC
Organism: Crypturellus soui; assembly: GCA_032275445.1. Taxonomy (NCBI): domain Eukaryota; kingdom Metazoa; phylum Chordata; class Aves; order Tinamiformes; family Tinamidae; genus Crypturellus; species Crypturellus soui. Next base: position 1,631,030 of record JAUBNY010001180.1, read on the forward strand.
TTCATTTCTTCCAGATGCAACTGTTGCTCCTTGGGTTGCTACTGTCATTTTTTCCTGCCTCTGCCTTTCAGCTGCCTATTTGAGTCTATCAAATTCTCCAATTATGAAATACTCTCAGAGTATTTCCCTGCATGCCTCGGGTTTGCCAAATACTTTTCCAAACTGTTCAGTATACCCTGTATTTGCCTCAATCCTCAAATAGTACAAATGGTTGTCTTTCCACTGTCACACATGCTGTCTTACACCTGTGTTGCTCATTTTAAGCATCCATCCGTGTACTGACTCAGGCCTCATCCTGCTGCCAGTACAAGGCTACGTCTTCTACGAGTATTTCTCTCTCTTACCTGCAATATCACAGGCTCATTTCATTCAGGCTACTTTTACTTTGAGTAACTTGGGATTTTGGTAGTTTCTTCTGTGTTCACTGGCTCTTATTTTGCAATTGAATTTTTAGTCCTGTACCTCACTGAGAGGCAGTACCTTTTTTTTTTTTTTTTCCTAGTCTTTTTCTTCACTTTTCTTCCACAGCATTTTCTTTTTCCTTTGGGACTTCTTTCCTTTCTCATTCCACTCTTGAGTTTAGTTTTATTGTGGTCCTTTCAATTTAGCTCCCCTTACTTCTTTCCCAATTAATTCATAACCACAAAAAAAAAAATCAGAAAGTTCTAACTATACAGTTTCTGCTCTCAATTCAGCATGTCAGACTAACTGTGGGGAAATGACACCAAGAACAGTATATTCTTATTAAACGCTATGCTCACATAGCTTCATGTTCCACTTGAGGACCATACAGCATTGGCTGCTTAGCTGAGTTTTCTTCAAAAACCTTCTCATTTCAGCAGTTTGAAACCCCATATGCTGGGACAGAGGACTATATTCTCACTTAAAGTAAGGATCACAAAATTATATAGGAACTGATCTGATCCACACCTGTGGATGGAAGTTTCTCCCTCAGATGATGCGCTTGTCCATTAGCAAGCTTCTTCCTTCATACGCATGTGAACACACTTAAATGGCCTTCTTTCAAAATGTCCTTTTTTCAATGTGTTGTACGTCATCTGATTTGTAGATTTCTTTGGCATACAAAAGACCACTAGAAATTCAACCATCCTTTGTAAATGTGGCCTTCCTGTGGGTTTGGTTTTGTATTTACTTAGAACATTTTGCAGTCTAAAAGCTGGTGGAGTAGAGCTCTCTTTTCTGCTCACACTCCCAGAGCTGGGAACCTGGGGGCTTTTTAGTGTCCTTGCAGCAACAGTTTGGATGGTAGCAAGGACCTTTGATGTATCTCGCATCAGGATAAAATCTAGTGACTATCATTACTTTGCCAGAGTCAACTAGCCTCTAAATTACCTACTTTATGTGTTTTCCTCCTACCTTTTAAGCCCTGACATATTCTAACTCTTTTTCAACTTAGATGGGATTGTCTAGGGTAAACTCTAATTACTGACATCATTTCAGTTATTTGCAAAGCAAACCTTAAGAGGCCCAGCTACTACTAATGGTAAGACAAACAATGTGACCTTCGTAATATTTTTTGTCACAAGAGCCTTGAAGGTCACTGAATATCCAAATGATTCTGATGAGTTTCTCCAACATTTATTGCTATTTCAGATTGCTGATACAAATGGGACATCCAAGTTTGTTATTCTGTCTTTTTATCTCTTACATGAATAAATTACAGGGTTCTGCTTCTTATCACAGAAAACATTCCACTGATCATCTGGGGAGCACAAGATATTTTTTTCAGTCTATAAATTATTCTTAAAAGAAACTCTGAGTACTAGTGAGACAGTGGGTTGGTTTTGTTTGGGGTTCTGTGTGTGCCTTTTTGACAGCATTTGTCTAGAATAATCACATGTGGTCTATCAACTTTTAGGTTTGTCATCATAGCTGTCAGTCTTTCATAAAACATAATTTTAAAAACATATGCACACATACAATAAACCCTTTGCAGTGTCTTGGCCAATGAGTGTGAATGACAAATATACCTGGCTGTTCTCCTATTGTGTTTTCTTACTGTTTATTGGCAGAGAAAGTGATTTCATGGTAGAAGGTTGGAAAATGACCTCTTGTAATGATAAAATTTGCATAAATAAATGCTGATTGCACAGAACGAATAATGTGCAGTGAGTATCATTACAATAAGTTGTCTCCTACTGACACAGAGTCTAAGTTAGAAGCGTACAATTATGCAAATCAAAATAATGCCAGTTTCTCATTACTGTCATGGTGGTAGAGGCAAACACATATCCTCCACAGACAGCTTGATGCTGGGACACAAGCCAAAATGTTTGGTTTTGCTGACATAGGAACTGAGTCAACAAAAATAGGATATAATAGTAATACATCAGAGGAATCCATATCAGGGCAGACCTGAAACTTAATGGACTGTGAATCTTTTGTCTGCAGAGGGGCCTTTCACTGGTATTGACCCATAGTACGTCTGCTTCCACTTTTGCCAATTTTATAGAAATAGATTACAGAAGCAATTTCTTTTTGGAGCTGAAATGTCTGCAGAACAGTCTATTAGCTTTCCTTATAACAGATGATATGGCATTTATAAATACTTAAATAATGTCATATATCCCACATTTAAAAACTTCCCAGAATAATTCATACTGCTTTTTGTTGCTTGATCTAATGTTTATGTGAAGTCTCATTACGATACCACTGGGATTTTCAAACAGTGCCACTTTTCTTTTGCCATCTTAAAAATATTCCAACAAAACATATTTTATTTTTTTTTCCTAAAAACAAAACAAACTGAACAAGAAAAAAAAAAGCAGCAATTACCATTAACATGAGGTACTCTATATAAAAAAGATATCGATGGCTCCACTGTGCCTACTGCTAACCCCCTTTGGAACCAGTCCAAAGCCACAGGTACTGTGAGTCACTGCAGAACGGCCTAGTGCTCTGCTCTATCACTTCAATTTCTCATCCTCCTTACTCAGACAAGTAACTACTACTTGTCTGCCCCTGTTTGTATACTTAGTCGTACTGTTTTAGACCCATATATACACAATAGCATGTGATGCAGAAATACCAAAGTACATTCACCTTATAGCTTGAAATTAATACCAGCTTTCCAGAACATCCAGTGCAGTTTCAGTGCAGGAGCAGGTGCTTCCAACAAAACTTTGCATAAAGGGTCATTTCAGAAATATTACTGTAGTTTTCTGTTAAATATATCTGAACGTCCTTCATTTGCCCTGAAAGAACAAAAAAGAGCATTTTCTAAAGCAACAGTATCAACTGCCAACTAAAATAGGCCGAACTGTACAAGAGCAAGCTCCACGAGCTTTAAGACTCCTGGAAATCACTCCAAACCACCCTGAACACACAAATCTACCCAACACATTTTAGCAACAAACTGGGATAGTGCTCTTTCCAACACCAGCAGGAACTGGGAGCGCAAACACTTCTCAAAGTCTTGTTGGGATAGGTCTTCTGCACTGCCCTCACCACTAGTGTTGCACTCCCAGCAGCTCTCATTGAGAAAAACTTTGCTACAGATGGAGTCTCCTTCATCTCTGCATCCTTCAGTCTGCTGCTTCAGAGCTGCATCTCCTTGCAGTTCTGCATCCTTCAGTCCACACTCTTCTCTGCACCACTGAGAAGCAGAAGTGACCCTCATTTCATACCTGCCTCTTGATGGACATCGCTGCTGGAAGGAAGCACATGGCAAGCAGAGCTGGAGAAGGAAGACAGGAGCATCCCTGCAGAGCTGCCTTTGGAGGCAATGAAGAGTCTGTGAGAAACCAATTTCTCAGAATTTCATCAAAAGACAGGAGACTCCACAACCTCTCTGAGCAGCCTGTTCCAGGGCTCTGGCACCCTCACAGGAAAGTTCTTCCTCATATGGGGATGGAACTTCCTATGTTTCAACTTGCACACATTACCCCTTGTCCTGTCACCAGCCAGCACAGAGAAGAGCCTGGCCCCATCCTCCCTACAAGCACCCCTCAGGTACCTGAACATGTTAATCAAGTCTCCTCTCAGCCTTCTTTTCTCCAGACTAAACAGTCCCTGCTCACTTAGTCTTTCCTCAAACGACAAATGCTCCAGTCCCTTAATCATCTTTGTGGCTCTCTGCTGGACCCTCTCTAGAAGCTCCACGTCCCTCTTGTACTAGGGAGCCCAGAACTGCACCAGAGCTGAGCAGAGGGGCAGGATCCCCTCCCTCGACCTCCTGGCAACACTCCTTCTGATGCTGCCAGGATCCCATTGACCTTCTTGGCCATGAGGGCCCATTGCTGCCTCATGGTTAACCTGTTGTCAACCAGGACTTCCAAATCCCTCTCCGCAGAGCTGCTTTCCAGCAGGTCAGCCTAATCTGTACTGGTGCCTGGGGTTGTATCTCCCAAGGTGCAGGACCCTGCATTTGTCCTTGTTGAATCTCATGAGGTTCCTCTCTACCCAACTCTCCATCCTGTCTAGGTCCCTCTGAATGGCAGCACAGTCGGTCACTCCTCCCAGTTTGGTGTCATCTGCAAACTTGCTGAGGGTGCACTCGGCGCCCTCATCCAAGCCACTGATGAACAAGTTGAAGAGCACCAGTGCCAGCACTGACCCTTGCGGGACACCACTGGCCACTAGCCTCCAACCAGGATTAATTATTTAAAAATACTGTTGCTTTGCTTCAGGAATATATTAGACTGCACTTGGTGACAAGTGTTTAATAAAAAGAACTCTTAGGAGAGGAAGACACCTCAGAAAACCAAAAAGAATTTTAATCTCTTTTAAGGTGTAATCTTCCTTTTAAATAACTTGGAATGAGCACTGTGCTGTTTTATCCAACATGGTACTAAGTGTACTTTTCCAGAGCAATTTTTTTTTCTGGAAGAAAATTCAGCAGACATTTATTGCTCTATTACTGATGCCTTTTTCCATGGTTACAGCTACAGGGAAATACAGGCGATAAACAAACAAAATACACAAATATCCAAATATCTCACCCTTTGCTCAGCTGCAAGCTCACGTAGCTCACATATGCTAACAGGCTTTCGTCACAAATCAAGACTTAACATACAAGGAAAATGTCTCAGTTAATAGTTGCTGACTAATCCGCGCAGAATTGGAAACTTTGTTTGATGAGGGCTAATATCACATATAGCAGCACAACAGTTTTATGACCGCAGGTCATCTGTGCTCCCTGCTAGTCATTTCTCTGACTGTTGCCAATTCGCAGCATTTTGACAAAGCGCAGTCTCTGAGGCGACCTTCTGCATAGGGAGCAATGTTTTTGAGCACAGGAAGCACTCCTGCAAAAGAGCCGACACTGCTGAAACCCTTCCCATACACCCAAATTCCAGGAAAAACTCAGAGCTACAATTTCTTTGACTGTGAGGATAATCACGATGGGCAGGAAGAAGTCATGGGCTTGCAGGATGAGTGTCCCAGCCCTCCTCTGCCAGCACCCAGCACGGGGCCTCCCAGACCCACCAGCTCCCCAGCTGGCACCATCCGACAGGACCCGACTTTCCCAGGTCACTTCTTTACTGTGCCCGGCAGCCTCCTCCCAGAGAGGCATCTAGGATGGCAATTCTCAGCTGTCCTTGGAGGTTTCGAGGGCTGGAGCCCTCAGCTCTGTTTTCAGGCTGCCAGTTCAAGCCCCGTGAGTTTCACCCCAGTCTGCAGCAGGGCTCATGGCACAGCGGGTGCCCTTCCCCTGCCAGGCTGGGCCGCGCGCCCCTCTCCTGCCACTGCTCTGTGGCTCTATCCGCCCATCGCATTTCCCCAGTTCGATGCTGTTCAACGGCCAGGAAGGTGTCTAAACAGGATGGTGTTCACACGCTGACTGATTGAATGGAAACTAAAAGAAAACTATCGGTATACATAACAGGAAAGTAGCATATATGGGGCTGCTGTTGAAGAGCATACCCTTCCTGTCCTGGAAAAACACTTTCTGAGGTTTCAAGCTCCTAATAGACACGTACAGCTAACTGACTTTTATCTAGCTTCTGTCATATTGATCTATCAGTGAATCCATAATAAAGGATGGGAGTCTGGAACAGTAAAAGTAACAGCCATTGAGATGGATAGCCGCAGCAAAAATGTACTTTCATCGGGACACTTAGCGCCAAGAACTGTGGATTCGGGTCAGGTGGAGGAGGGCATAAGTATCCCCTTCAAAGCTGACGGCTACAAACACCCCGTGCTCCGATGACTTGCCTTCAGAATATATGCTTCTATATTGATTTTCAGAGTTTCAAAACAGCAGGAAAAGCCAAGTGAAAGTTTCTTTGGAGAACACTAAAAGTGATTTACCTCCATCTTTTGATTCCATCTCTGTGTTTTGCTTTTTGGTTCACAGTACAAGTGCTTATTTTAAAAATTCATTTGTGACTCGGAGAGCAGAGAGTTGAAGATCTTCGGGAGTGCAAAGCAAGAAATGAGCCACAAAATGAAATGAAACAAAACAAAACAAAAAATGCATTCAGATTTAGCAGTAGGTGATTACACAACAAAGTTTGTATCTTAAACACAGGAACACTGCTCGTTCTGATAGCTTATAGCATTATAAATCTAGCAGAAATATGAAGAAGAAAATGTTATGAACATCATTTTATTCCGAACATGATAATATTTGGCTTCTTACGGTCTATGCCCCCAGTAACAAACAAGCTCCCGAAGCTTAGCTAAAATAGTTTTTCCCTGAATAATAAAACCATGATTTTACGATTTTCCAGGGTTACAACCAAAGAGTTTGGTTAAGCGACATAAAAGCAAACACTCTTCTCCTGTGACATTATTCTTCCAGGACCACATATCTGTTTTGAACAGTTACTTTCCTTCTCTCTCTAAAAAATGAAAATGATGTTAACAGAAGGGGCCTAATAGTTACTCTGCTTACTGGAAATGCCTAAATGTGTTAAAGTCTCCTGTCTGTCTCTCTCTGTTGTAGTTCTCTGTGTTGGACAGAGGCTCTTAAAAAAAAACAGAATTTTGGGATTAATTCTGAGCTTCCTGGTACAATACTAATTATAGATCACTCTTTCAAGCTATCTGCAGACTCAGGAAAATACAACCTAATTTGTTACTGTTACTTTCTTATTTCAAGCATTCCTTCAGTCTTAAGTACAAGAAAATTCAAATAAAGTAAATGCCATAAGGGTTTTGTTCAATTTGTGGATTTTTTAAAAAAGATAAAAGACACTGTGAGTGTCACCAGCCAGCAGAATAACAGCTCATGCCATGACAGCACTCCAGCCTGCCTTTAGCACTTACAGGAACAAAAATTACACCAAGAGTTGAGACTCTAAGCACAGGCTTGCACTTCTTGTGCCTACTACCACACATGATTTGTTGCAATAACTGAGCAGTTATATTTTATAGCTAATAAAATGCCCGTCTTCTCTGAGAGGAGAGCTGACTTTTCGAAAGATGAAATGTTTGAGGACAATTTCTCCTGGTAGTTCTTGAAGGATTGTTCAATAGGGCAGGTCTGCCAGGATTTTTTGCCTTGTGGATCTTAAAGAGCAAACTAAAAGCTGCTGGAGAGCAAGAGTACACAATTTCTCTTGAAGCTATTAAGGAAGAAGTTTAATGACAAATTGTGTTCTAAGGTAATAAGTGTGGGGTCTTCCCTCAATTCCTGCTAGCAGTGGCACAGGACTATCTGTTAAGCTCCTCATATTCTTTACAGCCTAACATTATCACAGCTCTTCTTTTTCTGATGGCTTAATCATTCTCCAGCACTCAAAGCTACACTTTGCTCTCATTTCCATTCACCAAGGAGAGCTACAAAAAACCTTTAAAAGACATTTCTAGCAACTCTGTTGGATTAACAAAAAGAATAAGCGCAGCCCCAAAGGGGACCCTGGCTACAGTCTGCCCCAGAGCGCTGCAGCTCTCCTGTCCCTCCCTGCGCTGCCTGCAGGCATTGCCACATCCACAGGAGCTGCCTCAGCTCCCCACACCAGAAGAAAACTCAGCCCAGAAAATACCTCAGGGGTTTCTGCCCCAGCTCACGACAGGATTCGGATGAGCTGGGGCAAGGGAACACGTAAGGCCAGGCCACAAGTCAAGAGCAGTGACGGAGGAGGTGGCGCTGGGAGAGCAGGACCTGCTGGTGGCTGAGAGCCCATCAGAACAACTGCTTCAAGTAACACCTGTCTGGGAGCTTATTGCTACTTTTTCAAACCCGATAGGAGGGACAAAAATAAACTACTGACTTTCCTTGGATCATTTATTTCTTTAGACTATTCTAAAATCCACCTCCTTTTCCCCACAGTCAAGCGTGTCACCGCAGGACCTGCAGGAGACTTCAGCTGAACAACAAATTCAGCATCTGGAAGTAGGAAGAGGAAGTACGTGCCCATGTCAAGAGCCTCTCGGAGTCATTTTTGTGTTTGTGCATTTCTTAGCCAACCTATGACGCTGTTATGGTATAGGATATTATTCTACCACCTACTGAACTATGCCGAGGATGATGGTGTCCTCATGGAAACCATTTATGCAAAACCAGTCAACATATTTTGTGCCAAACTGAATTCACATAATCAATGAAAAGAAAAAAATGAGCTATTAACAACAGCAATAAAAAAATCCACAAAATGATCCTTCCCCTATGACCTTTCAGCCTTCATCCCTAGGCAAGACTTTAAGATGCCTTCCAGAGCTAATCCAGGAACTCAACTTAATAACTAATGGATAATAAAAATCATGGACTCAGTAAAGACATTAGTTTTATGGCCCATTACAATCTTCCTGCTATGCCTCCTACAGATCTCTCTTCACTCACTGGGGCTAAATAGCAGCTTCGCTCTCCATTTCACCGGACTTGTCGCCAGCTAACTCCTCTCCATATACAAAAACCTCCTTTCTCTCAAGTTGTCAAATCAATTAACATAATTAAGTTACTATAAACACATCTGTTTCTGTCATTAGCTTGAAGTTCATTGCTTCTGTACCCATACTTCCAGGGCTACTTTAATTTAACCTAAATGAATGCTGCATTGAAAAGAGCCTTTTTGTTTTTCGTATTTTTTCTCCTCCCCCTGTTCAATTCCTCTTCCTACTCACATCACGGAATTGCATCGCTCTGGGTAAAACCTGCACAAGAAGAAGAGACAGCGACAGAGCAGGACACGAGGAGGACACAGGGAAGCCACAGGTCGGCTGGTGAACTCCCAAAAGAAGCAAAAGGAAGGAGAGCTAAAAGCCAAAGGCACTGTGGCCAACCCGGCCCTGCCCAGCCAGGTCAGACCCGAATGTCAGAAGGAGCCACGGCGAAACACGACCCTTGGATCATGGCAAAGATGGACAATGGCCTTGGACACGCAACGAATGGCTTCCCTCCAAGCAGGGTGCTTGGGAAATGCTGCTTAATGCTTATTTTGTATATACACTCGGTTGGAATTTCAAACTGTTCCACCTCCAATTCTTTATGGTGCACTTCAGTCAAAATGTTTCCTTATTTTGACATTAAACCTCCATCCAGTACACTTGCCTTCAATTTAGGCTAGACATGGTCTTCAAACTGAAAACCCCAAATCTGTTTCAACAGTTGTATCATTCAAAAAACTTTTAGTCTCTAAGTATGCTTATTCCTCCCAACGTGTCGCCTGCCAGTCTGCTAGAAAAGTACCAAAAATAGGGGAAGACGGGAGGTGGACATTATGAGGAGGAAGGAGCAGGACTTGGTATCACCCATGCTAAATTTACTCTTGGGAAAGTTAAAAGGTGATTGCCTGAAGGTGCCACTACTGAAGGTGAAACCATGCCTAAAGCATGTCAGATAAGCAAAATGCATAGTATATTTGCAACATGTATATTTATTCACACAAGCAAGGCCACTATATGCATAGCATAATGCAGATAAAGCTGTAAAGTTCAAACTGTACTTGGCAAAAATTCCTGGACAACATCTAGCATATTCTGAAGGACCAAAAATGGCAGAGATGCAATTTGTAATGCTTCTTTTATCATCTCTGAAAAATAAATCTCTCCATTAATTAAAGTCTCTGCCTGATACATACTGGCTTCACTGTGGCTGTGGAACAACCGAGGAAGGTGTTGGTGCTGCTTACCCCTAATTCTTCAAATAATTACACAAATATTTACTTTTAAGCATTTCATTCACATCATAAGTACTACCAAAACTGAAAGTTCAGCACATAAACTGAACTGAGAACAATTTTCTCAGAAACGAAGGCTAAAGAATTGCTTAGTTTTGATATACTTAAAGAAAAAGGCACAAAGTTGCAAAAAGTACAGGAGAACAAACTATTGGAAATTCACCATTTTGCTGATAAAATACTGTGTGTCCCTACCTCTCCCTGTCAGCACCAGGGGATCCAGAGCAAAGCATATTTTGCATGTTAAAGCTATTCAGGGGGAGCATTTTAGTCTCTCTTTGGTACTTTGCCAGCAGCCTGCAGCATTTTCAGCAGAAGTTCGGAGCTGTCCCTTGAACTAGAGAGCTTGGGCAGTGCATTGCTGTGCCCCTTAGAGGTGATTCGCAGTCTATTCCTCCACACTGTTATCGCAGGAATTGGTGTTAACGGGCTCCAAGGCTGCAGCTGGTGCCCCTCCAGGTAGGACATCTCTGCAGTGCTCCGGAGCTCCCATCCACACCGGCCATAGACCATTTAAATACCATACTTTGTTGTTTTTGTTGTTTTGTGTGTTTTTTTCTCCCAAAGAGCCCTGTTAGCCAAAGCCTAAACTATAGGCTGCAAGACTATATAAGAAATGAAGAGAGAAGAAATAAAGAAATGACAGTCCGCACTGTCTCCCTCTTTATCAGCTGCTTTACTCTTACTCTGCACCAGCTTTCATGCAGCCACCTGAATTTTCCTGCCTGACCCCTGTGATCAGATCATGCTTCAATCCTAGCCCCCACTAAATTAATTTCTTTTTGCTATTCACATGGTCCATTACTTTCTGCCTGGCTCCTATGAAGTAATGATGAGACAGCGGGGAAAGAGAAAATAAGCAAGCAAAATTAGAGTGCAGGCACATGATGAGCATCAACTAAACCGCCCTTCTCCCCCTCGCTCTCCTGGCAAGGCTCTGCTGGTACCACCTTGTGATCTAGTGCTGCAGGATTTAAAAACTAAGTGTCCAGTTAGCACTGAGGTCCAATAACCCTGAAATATCCTCATTCCCTTCATTTGAATACATCAGAGATCTCAGCCTATTTCACCTATCTCCCTGCAGAGTTTCCCAGTCACTACATAATGCCAGAGTGAGGGAATGGGGGTAGGACAGGGAAAAACCAACCTCCCTCTCTGCTACAAAAGCTTTTCTGCTCTGTAAAATGACAATCAGCTATACTAGAGCAAGGCCAAAAGAAAGGACATGGAATTCTTATGCAGAATATTGATCTGGGAACTGAGCTCCTAGGTACCAGCCTGTGTCCCAGAAGTTATGTATGTTCAGTAATCGCTGCACAGGAGCACAGGAACACAGAGCACAGGAGACATGGAGCAGGCACCAAAACCAAGAGCTTCTCTTCCTCCTGGTAACATCCAAATCCCTAGGCTAGTGAGCTATGATCTTTGAGGCTCTCTCCTTCTCAATCAATCTTCAACACTTTTAAAGGTAAGGTGAGTTCTGGGCATGTGGAAAGATGCAGGGATGAACCCAAAACTCACAGCCAGCGTTAAGTACAGGAATTTACTTAAGAAGAAATAACTGACCATCCACATTTAAAAAGGAAAAGACACCTTAAAAGAAAAGCATGAGTGTTATCTTTACAGAGCTTTCCCATCTGTACAATCTGAGAAAAGAGAGGGTCTGGTATTTGATACATGCACATTGGCAATGAGCATAACTCTGTGGGTTACTTTACACGGTTTCCTGGGTCTCTACCTCCTATCAGGTCCTCTCATGTTCTAGTAATTGCACAAAACCTGCACACCTACTTAGACCATTCCAGCAAATAGGAATTAAATGCTTCTTCTTTTTTTTTTTTTCTTTTTGCATTTAACCCTGAGTGCATTGCTTTTGCCTCCTCAATAGCACACCTATCTATAATTCTTTTGTTATTTTTCGCTACTGTTTAACAACCTGTACTTGTGGTTGGCATTATGTCAGGGAAAAGATGCAAGCTGAAACTCTTGCCTCAATGAAATCAATGCAAACTGCACCTAGAAAATATGAAAAAAACAATAGCTGAAAAAAGACATTAAAAGGAGAACAAGAGTCTACAGATAACAGTGTATTTTCATCTGTGGATTTCAGTCCCACAGCTCATACTGCACACAAGCCAACTGACTTGAGGATAGTACCTTATAAAAGTCTTCTGGAGTGATACATTTAAGATCAGAAACTTTTTCAGGCTTTTTCCTTATTAACACCAACTCAGATACAAGATTTCAGAAATATGAAAATACCTGTACTCATCTGTGTGCCTGTTTTTCAAAATGGACTGACAGCTGCAGAGAGGGTCCTACCCATTTGACTCAGCACATGTAATGTTGCTCAGGTAAACATGTGAACCATGCAACTCTGATGCTGTTAAAAGAAGCATGTGATTCAGATTAATCACCTGAAACCCTGAATATTGTGTTTTTTTGTATTAACTCTACATAAATAACAGCAACTATTTCCAGCCAATTCTTTCATGCATCTAGAAAAAGTCATTAGCCACATTTTGTGACGGGGTTCTTTTTCTAATTTCTACAGCTAAGGTGGCAAAAAGGTTATTACAAGTAATAGCAAATTTAAAGTTTTATTAGCAGTAAACTGCAAAAGCTAATGGTGATGCCAACACTAGATAAAATCATTGTCACAGTTAATTTTGAACTCCTTATTTCAAGCTTAATAATAGGAAACTCAATGGAGAGGATATTACACGGCCCATATCACTCATGAGTGCCGCAGGCCTGAGTAACTTGTTATTTGGCTCATGAGTGAAATAAAATGCAGATTACACTGCCTGCTATCAGGGGCATTGCTTTAATTGAGGGTGTATGCATGGCGATGAAGGAGCACCAAGTAGGCTTCATTTTCTCAGACATTATGAGAATGCTCTTTGTGGTTCTAACCGTGACTTGTCCAATCACCTTTCTATCAGGGTTCAGCTTTTAAAACAAGCCCCGTTGCATCTTAGTTCTTGAAAAGTGACTGGCCACAAGAGTCCCGTTAGTCAAGGATTGTACAGAGCTGCTCCTGTAGCATCCTAATTCCTCAGCCATTCGCTCCGGAGCAGCAAGCAACGGAACATCCTTATCACACCCAGCTTAATCACGCATGCCGGCCAGCCCAAGCTACCTCTCCACCCCGAGGGGCACTCGAGTCAAGAATAAATCATACAAGAAGAAACACTCCTCCTTGCCTCACATTTACTTAGAAGAGAGTGTTTCCAATAAGTGGATTTATGCTTTGTAGGAAAAAAAAAAAAAAAAAAAGAAAAAAACGTTGTTTTTTTTTTTCCTATTCCTCCCCATCTTGTATAAATGTATAAATGTATTGCAATACCACAAATCAGCTGTAAATGTCTCCCTGTCAGCTGGATGCATTTATGGGCAACCTCTTTCATGATGCAAAGCTCTCATCACGATTACCCACACATGGACTTCTTTCCTTTCTCATCCTTTACAATCTTCTAGACGCATCTGATTTCTAATCCGACTGCATTTTTCCTAGTGCTTGCTAAATCTCGCACCTTCTTTTCTTCTGCCAGAACTGTCCATGAAACTCAAGCCAGTCACCCACCTATCACTGAAGTCAACAGAACAACTTTTACTGACATTAGCAACTTTGGGTGAAGCCCACATATAAAGAGCTGTAACTTTCCTTTCTATTTATGAACATGTAATGGAAGAAAATGCCCTATCTTTTAATCAACCCTACTCAGGACTATCAATATTGTACTTTTAAGCAATTGCTGATGGCATTCTTGTAGAGACACTAAAGAATTACTTATCAGCTTTCATTATCAAGCTCCATACCCAGCACAAAACAGCAGAGGAGTAAAAGCAGCATTACTTGGCTGAAAAGGTTTGACAAATTGAATTCCTGACAACAGACAACTGTAAGCACAGTGCACTGCCATGTAAAGATGTTCAAACCAGCCTTTTTATAAGCAGCATGTCTACATTAGTGTATTGCTCCACTGAAGTTAATTTAGTCAACTGAAAAAAAAGTAAAAAACCCAGCTATCTCTATATAACACTTTATTGCTTTGTGAAGACATATTTTGAGGGGTAACTGATCTGCTGAGAACAAGGAAGGAGGTGCTGAGCTAATGAATTTATCAGAGTTTTTAATCAAACTATTTGACTAGTACAAATGACAGCAGAATTTAGTAACCAAAGCCCCTATTTTCAGAAGGGAGCGCAATGGCAACAGTGTAATTTCTAAAGCTCTGCGAGACTAAGTTATTAAGTAATTAAGAGCAAGAAATTCTGAATAGCTAAATTTGTTCTAAAATTACTACTCAGATTTGGCCAGCATTTGCAGCTGTAAAACAATTTTTGCTAAGGTGACTATTTAAAGCTCTGCATTAAACAGATTATTATAGATTTTCTGCAACCCAGTACACAAGCATTTGCCCAGGCAAATCATCTTTCTTGTAAATAAAATGTTAACATCTGTAATGGCATGAATGATCATATTCTCTAGTTCAGTCATCATGGCTAGCAAATAATTTCACACAATATATGTTTATAATTGCATTTTTTGATAAAGAACACTTTTTTCTCCATTTTTTTGGAATTGTCTTCTAAAAGAAGACATGTTGATGTACTTGAAAACAAAATTTTTCTTTCCTTAAAAAGAGATAAAACGCTAGGTAAGAGGTTACTATAGTTTCATATAGTTTCATAGTTCCATATTTTTGATTTGAATATAGAGAATTTACTCAAGAAAAAAGAGTCTCCTCTAATTCAGCAAATTAGAATTCGTTTTGCTTTTCTTTGGTGACACGTACTGATAGAGGGGCTTTCGGTGCTTCGTTCCTGGGGACCTACTGCAGACTTCAAAAGATAAAAGGAACCTATTGTTCAGGAAGCCAGCAACAACCTAAACTGATATTGTACTATAAGTTTCTTTGACAGGTTGACCTCATGGAGTGATTTCAACTATTTTTTTCCTACTTTCTTTATTGTGGCTCTTGTGAATTAGGCTCGGATATTGATTTTGTGGCAAAATTGAAATCATAATGGCTTTTAATTTCAAAGATGACTGTTTGTCTTATATTACATGTCTGTTTCTGAGCCGTTACATGAGAATTTAAGCATTACTATGCTTAAACTTTACATCTGCTTCCAGCTTTCAGGTCTAATAAAGCCTTTAAGCCTGTTTTCCTTTCTTTTTTTTTTTCTTTTTAATCTCTTCTAAACATGTGCTCAAGCAGAGAACTGCAGATCATTTCCTTTTAGTCCTGACTTGATTCAAAGCACTCACCATATGCATCTATTCAGCACAGAACATACAGTCCTCCAACTTGCATTTATTAAAGACTCATGCTCAGAATTGTTTCATTTATAGTTTAGTTATCATTATTATCATGGATACCATAAGACAGAATACTTTAGATACTCTAGATTAAGAAAAGGGAGAAATGGCTACTATCTGATAAGAAGTTGTAACCAAGAGAAAACATTGCTACGTAACAGAGCATTCTACCAAATGGTCCACAGTTTTGGTTATCAAAGTAGAAATGAAATGTTTATCTGCATTTTTTCAGAAATCTTTGATCTATATACAAGCTAGGCGGGGAGAACAACACAAAACAAAAAGCCCAAAGCAGGATTTAGCAATATTAATAAGAAAAATATCTGGGTAGTATGAAGGTATTCTGATTCTGGGCTCAGTATCAAAAGTAAAACAGCAGAGAGAATTCTGTTTCAGATTTTCCCAATTTATAATTTATAACCTTGAAAATCATAAATTGAACTCAGAGAATAATTGGAATTAAACATGAAAATACAACAGCTTTAACCAAACCTTTCCTCTTCTTCGCCCAAAATATTTTCCTCTTGTGCATGAATTTGTAATCGCTATACAGCCTAAATTTTTAAAATATAAAAGGCTGCATTCCTTACAGGGAGAATATGAGAAGTGGAAAAAGTTTCAAAAAGTTAAGAGATACAAGAGAAGAAAAAGCAACCAGCATCAGTCAAAAGAGCTGCTCAGGTGGAAAAACCTTGAAATTCTTTTTCTGACAAATGTATTTATTCATATCAAAGTTATTGAAATTCTTTCTTTCTGCACATGTAAGTCAACAGTGTAAAATTATAAGCAAAAAATAAAGATCCAGGAACTGACTTTATACATATCCATAAATGAGCAGAGTGAAGTAACATAACAAAGCTGTTCACAAAGGTCTGAACAATGGGAATTAAGGCAGAAAGAAATCACAAGGATTCCAGTTCTGGCAACAGCAACAATTGCCTTCAAATGTAAATAAAATTAAAATCTAGATAAATAAAATCTTGGGGTGCATAATATCTGTAAGGAAGGAATTAAGACAGATATAATGCTCAGTGCTGGACAGCTGATTTTGGAATGGAAGCATTGAAATCCTATTCTCATATTTTTTTCTGTTCAGAAGTAACAAGAAAAAAGAAGAATACTGAAAATATTAAATATTAGAAATATTTAATATTAAATTAAATATTAAATTAAAAATATTAAAAATAATTATATTAAAAGTTTATTTGTAGAAAGTATCTATCAATTGAAAAAAAAAAACCAAATTATTCTTAGAGAACATGTATTAAATACACTCACCTAGTAAAGGACATAAAAAGACACAAAGCTCTTTCCTTATGCTTATGTAGAAATAATACTAAATAAACTTCATAGCCCAGTATTTCTTAAATCATTGTCTAATTTACTGACTACAGTGAATATTTTATACCGTTAAAAACAGGGGAATATGTTTAAAGGTTTAGATCTATATTTCAGTTAAGTTCAATGTGTATTATAATAACTTCTTTGCCTGAGGTACTTCCACTGCATAGGAAAAGAAAGTTTATTTTTATTTTTCACTATAGTACTTCTGTATCTTTTTGCATTAATATTGAACATATCTGTCCCAGTTTTCTCTCTACTATTCTGCATTTGCCAGTTTCAGACTAATAACCCAGGATTTGGGGACCACTAGAGGGTTATATGAGATTTCTACTGAATTTTAAGTTGTTAGTCATATGAATCTTAATTATCATGTGTAGGAAACTGACACTTTCCTATGAAATCCCCTTGTGATAGAAACAAGAAGTTAAGTCAAAGAAAATTTTAGCAGCTTCAGTTCACAGTTCATGCAAGTTTTTCAGTTTTCACATGTACTTTATTCTTTACTTCTTAGTTCTGCTCTGAGTAAAATAAATAGACCAAAAAAAAGGTGGAAGGGAAATAGAAGCATTATCATGTCCATTTTGCAGTTTGGAAGGTGGGACATGGAAAGTTTTAGAGATCTTAGTAACAATTCAAATGCACGGAGCCAGGGCTGGAGCCTACCTCTCATTGCATTGTCCAATCTCAGATTTATTCTCTCATTTACATCTGGTCCAGGCTTGTAGACATGACCAAAACATCCATGAATTACTGAGAACATGATCCAATTTTGCTAGGAAACCCAAGGGTTTCCTTTCATTTCCAATTTCAATGAAAAGAAATTAAGATAGCAGCAGGCTAAAACAAGGTGTACACAGACTCTGGGAATTCTTGGGACTCTCATACTTTAGAGCACTCTCTGTTACTGGGTTAAGCAGCAGCTGAGGGTGCCCCTGCTCTCCTCAGGCTTTTGCACTGGATTAATTTGCTGCCGTAATGCCCCATATTAGCAATTCACATTGCTTTGTAGCTAATTATCACAGCCTCTGCATTCTGCAGGATGGTGGTTTCGTTCGCAGATGGCTGAACGAGCAGCTTGTTGGGTTTTCAAGACTCTGCACCTTCACGGCGCAACTCACCGCTTCATTGCAGCCTCTCCTAGTCATAAAAGTATTTTTTTTATTCAATCATCAGCCCCCAGGTACCATTTGTGGGCTGGAATCTTAACAAGGCTGAAGCTGGGGCCTGTTATCCAGCCGGGTCATTATCACATCCTTTGTCAAGAACCAAGAAATCACTGATTCATGCTCTGATTTTCAGGCAGGATTGGTTCTACTCAGACATCAATGATGTCCAATTCTGTGGCAGTTTCAATCACAGGCATCCATCTCATACCAAGCGAAAAACACCATTCTGCTACTAACACAGCCCTTAAGTGCTGCTCTCTGCAAGGTGTCCAGGCCTAGATTCATCTTCAAGCGACTCTCATCTGCGCTCAAATTCAGCAGCCGACCTCTTGCCAGTGAAATATCATTGAGTCAGCATAAACAATACTCAGACACTCACTTAGGGAAAACTTAAATCGTTCCTCGTGACCGCTACATCCCTGCGCATTGCCGTGAGTCCCAAAAGAGCTAGGGTCAAGAGCCACCTCCTCTGCCCATTTGGATGCTTCAGTCACCTCCCTGCAGCACCGCTCTGCCCTCCTGAACGTGAGCCGGGTACCAGTCTCACACCACAGCTCCTCCTTCTCTCCAAAAAATCACTCTGTGTAGAGCTGATGAGAATGTTCCACTGTTGTTTACATCCCTGAAGTTACCTACAGCCAGACCTGTCTTCAGTTGTCCACTGCAGGTACATAAAATTTGGAAATAGCACCATTATTAGCTACATATTAATTATGATTTTCCCTCAGCCTCATCTGCCAAACCTCCCAGTGCCTGCCGCTCTGTCTGGGAATCCTCAACCTCCTTGGTCCATCACCAGCATGGAAACACCTCAGCTTTGGGTTCCAGCAAGTCATGCACTCGCAAGGCAGCAAAATTCCTGAATTCCTCCTTATCCCAGATATCTATTAGAGTTTCTTTACCAAAGTTAACACCCACAGGACAACATTTCCATACCAGAAACCAATACAGGTCACTGAGTGTAGCTGTAATGCATCTGTAGCAGGTAACACCACTAACCACACAGCACCCACACGGATGTAAGGACAGAAATTGTTTGGAAATGAAAGATATTCCCTCCTTAGCCGTGGCAGCCCTCATGCTGCACCGCGTGACAGCACCCGCAGCTGCGCGATGGCCCGTGCGGAGGCAGCAGCCACCCGACGCGCTCGCCGAGCGCTCGCACAGCGTGTGCTGCTGCTGCCCGGCTGTCAGGTGAGCCAAATACCAGTATTTATCAGCAAGGTGAAACAAAAATGTGCCAAATGTCCCACTAAGAGGGGAGGCTAGAAAGGGTAATGCTATTACCTAAATACGCAGGAGCTTAGCTCCGTGCTTCCCTCTCTAGAACAACCGGTTAGAGATTTCCAAAATCCTCCACTGGAGGATCCTCGAGGTAAACAAGAAATCACCCTTAATAATCTCTTATAATCTCTCAAAAGGGGAGGATTTAAAACCACTCAAGTTTACTCCTTTTTCTAATGTCAGCAGCTCAAGAATTGGGCAAAATATCTCATAGGCAAAAATAACCAACATACCTGTAAAACAATCAAAATGGACAGTTTGATAAATCTTAAAAAGATTTCTATATTTTTATAAAGGAATACTGCAAAGAACCATTTTCCCTTGTAAAGGTCTTTCCAAATCTGATTAAAGGCTGGTGATAAAATCCAGAAAATACTATCAAACTGATATAAATATACCTATATAAAATCATTGCCTTACCCTTACTTGACTGCAAAACATTTAGTTTATTCATATATAACTGAATTCATCAAAGATGCTAAAGAGCTCTTGTAATTTATTTACACAGCAACTATTCAACACATATAACACGTCCCCGAGGAAGATACTCGTGACAGTGACACAGACCTTTCCCGGCCTGGATGAAGGCATTACTGTGCTCTTTTAGGCAGCGTCATGGGAGTTACTTGCCACTTCTTCAAACTGAGGTTGAGATAGGTCAGGAGCAAAAGGCAGTTTTAAGGTTACGGATTGAACCAGCGACTCCCCAATAAACATTTGGGATCTCCGTAGGACAGAAATATTACAGCTAAGTTAAGAAGGAAACGTGAGGAAGACTGAGCCAGTCCCTCTGACTCAAAAAGCTGGAGCCCAAAGGGGCATTACCAAATAGATATTGCTTTCTCCCTCTTGGATACCACTTTCCAATGGCCATGGTATATCACGGCTGTACCATCACTCTGCTCTACGGGAGAGCAGAGGCAGGCATGCCTTCAGTCCACTTTTTAATTGTGCTGCTATTTAAACACACTAGAAACCAAGAGTGCTTGTCACACTGTAATTTTATTTTCACTAAAAAGCAAATTGAGGCATGAATGAAATTCTGTGTGTGCTTCACCCCTTTTTAAATGTTAAATATAATCAAGGCAATAGAGTTCTCCAGTGATATTAAGTGGCCTGCTGTGAGTATTTCTGATGCAAAATTAAGTTAACCTTACTGCAGAATATTAAAATCGAAATAAACAAACAAAAACCCTACTTTCTCACTCAGTACATCACAGAAGTGATTGATACACTCATCCAAAAGAGAGATGGCTAACTTTTTTACTAGTAAATAGACATTTTAAATTACTAATTCACAAATTCTCCAGGTCAAATTACTATCAGTTCACAACTCTTTCCCAATACTGTTTTCAATGTTATAAAAAAGTGCTGTCTCGTGATGCACTTTTTCACAAACAGTGTCTCTGTATAGTTAGTCCAAAAAGGTCAAAAAGACCCTGGAACCACTCCTTTTCCAGTATTTCTGTAAACACTTAAATATCTGTTGATAAGCTGTTTTGCTTAATGCTAACTGTTCTTGTAGTCTGCCCCTCCTGCACACATTTTACATACCACAGACACAATTATCAGAAGATGTAAAAGTCATCTGGCAAGCAGACTCAGGACCTCATTATTTTGATTCCATACTACAGGCCTAATGTGAGCTTTCATTCTGCAAGCAAACATAACAAGACATCCTTTAGCCTCTGCAATGGAAATCTCTCCTGGCTGACAGCAGTCCCGCACACTCTCTCCCAGTCAATTTATACTTCTTCATTACCTGTCCTTAGCTCTTCTTTCTCCCCGGCAAACAAAGAGAACAGTCATAAGATTCATGGTTTTCTGGTTCATGTCATCAGATTTACTTTAAGCAGTGATTAGTACATGGTGCTGAATGGAGCTGAAAAAGCACCGGGATTGTCCTCAAAAGAATAGATGCTCTAAAGAGGGCAAACAAACGCATTCAAAATGCAATCTCCCAACTATTCTGAGAAGACAAAGTAATCTGACTGGAGGATATCACATAGGTTAAATCAGTTTTTCTTGGGCTTTATTTGCTAATAACCACAAATAAGGATGTTGAACTATATTTTAAAGGCTTGCAGCCAGTGGTGTATTTGTGGTGACCAGGGCAGTTTATCAAAATAGCAAAAGGCTGGGAAATTCAGAAGAGGCCTTTTATGTCCAGAGAAAATCTGGCTGACATACCAGGGATGTATAGTTTGAACTGAAGATGGTGCCAAGAAGTCGCTCAAAATGTCAAAAAAAATTCTGGAACTCACAAAGTTCCAGGGTTGAGCTGGAAACTCAAACGACTGTTTCTCTTAAGCGATTCTTAGTATCTCTTGATTTTAGGTCTGAAACAGAAATGCATCCTATTCATTTCTTTAAGAAAGTAAATATCTAAACATTCCCAGCACACACATACACACACACAAAAAAAATAAAAAGAAATTGGACCCATGCTGCGGTAGAACCTTCCCCAGAAA
>JAUBNY010001180.1:1652808-1669063 GCA_032275445.1 Crypturellus soui
CCCAGCACACACATACACACACACAAAAAAAATAAAAAGAAATTGGACCCATGCTGCGGTAGAACCTTCCCCAGAAAGAATGACCACAACTTGCATTGCCAGACTTGATTACTCAAGTCACAATGTTCACGCATTTATGGAATTACATATTTCAAGATTCAAATGTTAACACGAACTATTGTTATTTGGACAAAAAAAATGAAGGTTTTTGTACAGATGTTTCCCAAAGATAAAACTGAACCTAAATACAACTGTGTCATTTCCACCACATTTGAAGGTTAAGTGGAAACTGTTTTCAACATCCTTAGCAAGAAGCTCCCCCACAATTTTCCTCCCTGTGTATCTGAATGTAATTCATATCATAACCTAGTATCGACAATAAATCACACAATTTCCGACAGAACTAAGATGAATACACGTTCAAATAAAAGAAAAAAGTGGTAGAGCAATATAGTGCCTGGAATTTAACACTCCTTGGTCAGAAGGTCACATATGTTAAGTTTCTTATTTATATCCCTATTAAAGTCTTGATCTGTGGGAAGCAGGATAGAAGAAATGTGACTCATTTTACAAATAAAGAATGTATTGTTATTGTACTGTACATGTTTTGTTTCTGGGTACTTACTGATAACAATGTATGAACTGCAGGTGACTATAACGTAACGAAAAAAATATCTTCATCAGGAGTCATAAATATTTTTCCCAACCACTCCTCCAGTAAGAGCTTCACTGAAAGCATAATAAAAAAAGTATTTTATGAATGGGTCATGCAAATTAATATTATTCGTATTTTTTCTTACTTCTATGTACCTCTTGACATCAAATTATATACAGGCTGACCTGGTATTTTTCATGTAATTATGCTGAAAAACTAGCATATAAAAAAGAACGGGAAGGAATTTATGCACACTGCATACTTCAAATCAAGATAGGCAATTACAGTGATCTAGAGATTAACTCTGGTCACCTGAAACCAATGCTGCAAGCCCGTATTCACCAGAGGAGCCTTTCCAGCACAAACTATGCTGTGGCTTAGTGTTTGTCCCAAATATTTTTCTTGCAATATCAATATTTTGCTGCTATAAAAATATTTTACAGCTGTATATCACAGGCACATAAGAAAACAACACAATGACAGGTCTGTATCAGCTAGGTATTAATTTCCCCTTCAAGAAATTTTCTTTGAGAAATAATCAAGTGAACATGTATGCCTAATGAGTCAGAGGCTGGATAATAAAAATAAGTAACAACAGAGGACAAAAGAAGACTGAGTGATGATAAAATATTGAGTGCAAGTAAAAGCTGAGAGCTTCTCAAAGAGTAGAAAGACTCGTTTTGGAGTTTGGGGATTGTTCTTTTTTGTTTGCCTTTCTGAAGTGAGCCTTCTCATTCTGGTCCAGCATAGTCAAGACCTCTATTATCCCTAGCCCAGGTACCCTGACTTGTCAGAGCCCAAAATGTTTCCACTGCTTTTTTCCAGATTAGTATAAACCAGTAGTGGAGGCTGAGGAAGTGCTGCCTTTTTTTTTTTTCTTTTTCTTCTTTTACAGTCTTCTAGCCTAGCTGTGATTGTGCTTGGCATGGGTTTGATAGGACAATATTACCTTGGTTGTGCCTCCCTCTTTCAGGCATAAATATATTCCCTTTGAGCAGATTCTTTTTTAGTTGCAATAAAAGTGACTCTTATTGTTTGTTTGTTTTCTCCAGGAGCAGCAGCTGTGCAGGATAATTAGGCTCGCTCCCCGCACTGGCAAGTAGCAAGCTGCCCCTCTTTGGGTGCTCAGCCTGCCCACAGAGCAGGGGCCAAAACACCCCTCTTGGGAGCTGACACTTCTCCCAGGGCCTAAAACATGCTGTTATTAAAAAGGGCCTTTTGATTCATTTTTATTATACTCGGCACAGCTAATAATTCTATTTGAAATATATTACATAAAGTGTGATATCAGCAGAACAATATTGCACTGTATTAATTAGTATTATTAGTTTGATTACTTGCATAAATTCAGACTTGAAATCTAGCACTCTGTACTGTCAATGACTACTACCTGGACATCAGGAGCCAGGCAAGGAACCTAAGTGAATGGTGCATGAGAAAAACAGTAGAAGACGCAAGGGAGGCAAAAATAAGGAGAGTCAGAAATACTGCAAAAATCCTAGAGCAAAGGATTTGGCCCTTCTGCAAACTGGCTCACACTGCAGTTCTCACTGGGTTTGCACAGCTCGAACCCCCACATCCCTCTCACCTGTCTTGCCCACATAAAGCGGTGTTTTGGCACAGGACCCATCTCACCGCTGTTGCAGCACCCAAGAAAATGAGATCCCACTCTTGCATATTCCTTTATCAGTACCTTAATAAACAAACAACATCATTAAAACAGTTCCTACACAAAAGTCCAGTCTCAGGAGGAGGAACAGGAGATGGAGGTCAGCATTCTTCACTGCAATCTACAGAAAATCAAACACAACAGGAATCAAGCAGCAGGAGACGGCTTCCCTGCTCACAGCTTCATGGCCCTTTTTAGCAAGTACTTTACCTAGAGCTCTGGGTCTTTCCTAACGTCACAGCGTAGCTGCTTCCTCGGTTGCACGTGGTGCTTCCCCATCCCCTCCGCGTGCTCCAGCAAGGCCTCTGCCCTTCCCTGGCACTTGTGAACACCCAGCCCTAGGCAAAGCCCTTCCCCTGCACTTAACTCCCAGCCCACCAGGAAGCTGCTCCAACAGCGTACCGCTCATCATTATACACGGGGTGAATTTTCAGCAGTTGTTTCAATATTTTCAGCTATGTCTAAACACAGGTGCATGTAATTGTTCCCTCACTTAACTTGAATAGAGGGTGGCTGCTACATTCAGCAGCTGCAACGTCTCTCTCCATCCCTAACGCAACCCCAACAATACCACCTCACCTCTGCATCCTCTGCCGAACGTTAGGATTTTGCCTTTTTATTTGCTGCTCTGTAAAGAGGATTATAGGCAGAATGTTCCTTTTACACTCATTTTCTTAAGTGGAACAATCCTTCACAAATGATTTTTTTCTTCTAATTTTTCTTTCTGTGCGAGATTAACACACACAGAGATGTTGGAAACGCTTTCCAAGAAACTACAAATGGCTTGGCAGGAAAAAGTTCACTTCTTACAGTGAAGGCTAGACATACGATATTTCTCCAATCTGTCCACCAAATTATTATTTTAAACTTTGGCTGGAAGCAGAAGTGCTGCCACCCTTCAGTCTGTCATAGTCACACAGCCACCAAGTTGGCTTCTCTACAGATCACCACCATCACCACGACCCTTCATGCCGGCATTCCCAGCGCTTCATCCCACACCTTCCCTCCCACAGCTGCCTGGGTGGGAGAGAAGACTTGGCCCCCACCTCGGGTTGGTGGGCAAGCTTCACCCTCTCTTGGTGGTGGAAGGCCTACACGTAGAAACTCACACAACGGCAGAGCAACAGGGGCATTCGCTGGGAATCCGTAATCTTTACAAACAGAAGTTAATCTTGTTTATAATCCTGCAGTCTACATGTGGAAGCTGGCCAAAAACACTATTAATGATTATTCCTCAGTTTCATAGGGACTTTCAGAAAGGTCAAAATGGGGCTACACTATTTATGTTTTATGGGAAGATGTATTTAACGTTGGAAAACCATTTGGATAATAACACTGACTTTAATGGGCTGACAGATCTAACTTCTAATGTACATGACAGCAACAGCCACCTAGAGCCTATGAGAAAGTTAACATTTTCTTGTTGATTAGTCTTACTTGTCTATATGTTTGTTACTTAAGGAGAGCTTTCAAAAGGGCCCCAAACCTCTGAAATGCCACTGCTTTTCTTGGAAGTGTTAAGTATGCGCGGATGTCAGAAGGGTGCCTTCTTTTCAAGCCTTAGTTCCACATGCAAAAAGGCATCTCCAAGCTTCTGCCTTCTTGAACTTTTGTGCTGATGGCTCTGAGAAGCCACTCAGATAATGCAGCAGCTTCTGGAAGTAGGAGATTTAAGAAGTCTTCATAAATGAAAGTGTCCATGCTAACGACATGGTGCTAATGTGAAAATGAGTGTTTTAACGGCTGTGTTAAGTCTCTGCGCCTTACCACTGTGAGCCACCTATTTTCCAGGGCCACAAAGGTCTCATTCTGAGCTGGCAAATCATGAAGTTAATAAATTTTACTTTTTTTTTTTTTTTTTGTGATGGTTACCATCTTCAGTGACACATTGGGATTTAAATAGAGCCTTACAGTGCTAAAAGCAGCAGACTCTAAAGCTTGACTGAAAAGATCCAGCTCTGTAGGCTGGGAATGAGGAAAAAAAAAAAAAAAAGGCAAGTTTACCATGAGAGCACCCGGCAAACACTGCACACGCGGCCCGGGGACCACTACTGTGCATTACAGCACCAGCACCTCGCTACCTCCTGAGTGCTCATTAAATATTATAGGAGACAGAAAGAGAAAGTAAAATCTAAATTGCGCAATTACATAAAAATACAAGAAAACTTCATTGGGATCTCAGGGGTGTTGATGAGTTCAAAAGGTCAACAAATGGGCCTGTGAAACTGATGTTTGTACTACAGTAAAATATGGATTACACTGAGGATCTTTAAGCACTGTATTGAAAATATTTCTTTCTATTTTGATATACAGCATACTATGGAGAATGCAGGGTACTACTAATACAAAATGGAAACTACAGACAAAAACAGAATAATGGGGATTAAGAAATACTAAACTTCTTGCTTGTTTGATTTCTTTCTTGAGATGTCAACAGTCCTTAAACCTACAGAAATCACAGTGAAGACAAATATATACAATAAGACAAAAATGACGTTTGTATCAGAACTGAAACCTAGACAGAGAGCTTGGTCAGGAGATGTATAATCTCTGCTGTCAAAACACAAAACTAATGGTGACAAGCAATCTATACCAGAAAAGAAACACACTGAAATGCATGTTGTAAATATATGTCAAGAAGGATATAAACGAATCACAATTTCAAAAAGAGGACCAAATCTCTGCAAAACAGTCCAAATTGTTTCTGTGCTGGAAGTGACCCTTTCTATGTCTGCCAGCAGATCTGACAGCTCCAGTTGCCAGGATAATATATCTAGCATAAGAAAGGATTTTCAGAATCATAGTAATAATCTCTTCACAACTATCAACACCCACAGAATTCACTTTTTGACATCCACCCAGACAAACACAAGGGAAATAGGATTTACTTGAAAGTAAAATGGTAGCACCTATTGATATGACTAATTTCACACTAAAATATGCTAAGACTAGATTAAGGGACCATAGTTAAATACTCAAAATTAAGGAAATCTTAGGTTTCTTCCATAATTTGACAAATCTTGGCTACAAGTCCACAATTTACATTCTAGGAAAGTAAATGCAAATATAACACAGTTCGCTAGCACATTCCTGATCCCAAAAGCTGTGAGATGTCTGAATCAGAACGTGATCCAGCACTGCATGCAAGTACCAACTGTGAGGTCTAAGTGCTTGACATCTGCCACCGCTCCATTAGACCCACTTTTGTGGCCAGTACAACACAAAGAGAGGTAAAGAAACAAAAGCAGCCTGTAGCTACAAGGTTCTATCTGAGACATGATGACAACTGATAGCGGTGCCGTTCTTCAGACTAGTATAAACTGGCAGCAAAGTTACCAGTGGAGAAGACAATGGAGATGATAGAATAATTTTTACCTTGTATTTAACTACTTGCTAGTTCTTTGATGGCTTGTGTTATGCTCTGCCCATGCACCTTCTTGTATCGTGCCCGAACGTGCAGAGTGCTGCTATTAAAAGAGACATCACAACGGGCAACAAGGAAAGGCGAGAGCGTCCTTTTTCAAGTAAATGTATAAAGTGAAATTTAATAAAATACATGAACTCTTTCATCACTTCCATGGAAATGAGCGTGTGGAATTTACCTCAAAGACCCTGGAACAAACCTTTGTGGTATCGTATGTGACACAAATCCTTTACCATTTGGTACGCACATGTCTGCCTGTCTTTGCCATTGCCTGCTCTTATGTCGTTCTTAAAAAGCAAAGCTTATGCCAGAAACACACAGACACATTCTTTCTTAAAAAGCTGAAATCCTCAACTGTTCAGAGACTCCTTAAATGAAACAGAACTCTAAACCTTTGTTCTGTTCTTGGGGGGGAACTTTCCTAGCTGAGGGTTTAGACAGAAAACAGCATGGAAATTATTAAACTGGGATTACACTTACTCTATCTTTCACAACAATTATAATCTAGTTGGGATAAGAGTACCCAGCATTAGGTCTTCTATAAATTACATTGTTCTTGAAAGAATGAGTCACAAAATACCAAGGTTTCTTTACGCAGAAAAGCTTTTCCATGCAAGAACACAGAATTAAGATGTGAGGCCAAATTCAGACCAAAAAAAAAAAAAAAAAAAAAAAAAGAAACATAAATGGCACAAAACCATATGAAAATGAATTTATATCACAGTAATCTGCAGTGGAACAAGAAGGTAGGGGTTTGCAGAATGGATTTCTCTAAAACAACACAGCTCCCTGCAGCCATAGGAAGGACATACGCTGGTAGCCTTTTCCCCCTACCAGTGGATGTTTCACTAGATTTATTTTATCTCTGCTTTTTAGACACAAATATAAATGCAACATGGATGGCAAGGGGAAAGGCAGCATACCTGTATAGCAAAGTAATGTTGACCTCATCATATTTGTGGATCTCCAATGACTGCATTACCCGCATAATGTAAGAGGGAAGGGAAGGCCATTACAAAGGCTGAGAGGGAAGACTCAACTGATAAGAGAAGAGATGGACACAGCTGGCTGGTGTCAGGGAAAAACATATTCACACCAAGCTCAACTGAAGTTAAAATAAATATCCGAATTTTGAGAGTTTTGTCTGCAACAACTAACCTGCTGGGATATACTTTTTCTGTATTC
Source organism: Crypturellus soui (assembly GCA_032275445.1). Classification (NCBI taxonomy): domain Eukaryota; kingdom Metazoa; phylum Chordata; class Aves; order Tinamiformes; family Tinamidae; genus Crypturellus; species Crypturellus soui. Next base: position 1,659,742 of record JAUBNY010001180.1, read on the forward strand.
AAAAACAAATCGAAAAAAGAATTTAAAAGTAATTTAGATTTTAAAATGTGTACTAAGACATTAATGTTCAAATAATGTAAGGCTTTTTGATTTCAAAAATAAAGCAGAAGAGTACAACAAACTTGCACAGAGGGACTTGGGAGTGATTTACACACACGTTCAGTGAGCTACTCACAGGAATGTGGTTGCAGAGGAAAGACTATGGGAACTAAGATTTTAAATGCATGTTTAAAAATACGTTTATTGTGATTCCAAAACTAACATTATTCATTACTTGCCCACATATCAATGCAGACTATATTCTCTCACACCCTCTGGGGCTTCCCTAATTTTATCTGGATTTATTTATGTATTTGAGCAAGCAATAGTTATAGGTTTGATATCTCTTGGGTTAAAAGCATCCCTAGATTTCCTGCTGCTTCTTTTATTTGCCTTCATCTTTTTAATATCTCTAAAACAAGGATTAAAAAAAATCAAATAGGGTTATTTCAATCAGAAAGAATCAGCTATGTGATTTTTTCCAATGTATTAAGTTAAGATAATAACTGATTCAATGTTGTATTGATCCAATGTGGTATAAATGAGGGAAGCTGGAAATTCAGCAGTTTGGCACTCCTTGAACAGATGTGGGCACTCAGGGCTATGGTAATGAAGCCCGAGTCAAAAGTACTTTACTCATCTTTCCTTCCAGCGAGTAAAATTATTCAACAAAACCCTTCATTTGAATTATATACCAAAAGAAACCTAAACATCCCCACAAGGCATTCCCAGACCTGCTCGAGGATTTCCTGCCTGCATTGGGAATGACAGTGTGTCAAAGCCGAAGCGTTTGGCAGCACTAATTGCGGGCGCTTTCCCCGCGCGCGAGCAGCGCCCAGCAGGAGCGGCTGCTTCTGGCGAGGGCCCAGGCCCTGGCTCGCATCTCGGCCAGCCGCGGGCCCCGCGCTGGGCCTTGCACGAGCCGGGAGCCGCAGAGCCCCGGGAGCCTGTGCTGCAGGAGCGTGTCCCACGGGACAGCGCCAAACCTCAGCCTGGAACTGAGCGCAGAGCCGGAGCCTGCAGGCTGGGCGCTGAGGAGCCCGGGAAGCGCCAGCCCGGCACGGACACTGCTCCCATGTGAAGGCAATGCCCGCTGCGGCCCTCGAGCCTCTGCCCAGCTGGCGGCTATCACAGCTTCCCAACTTCCAGCTCTCGGAGCCTGCCGGCAAGCCAGGCTGCCCACACGCAGAGACTCCCTCGCAGGTTTCTTCACAAGAGCCATGTCTTGTGCCGAATTAGATGGGGAAACCCAGATCGCCAGTCTGAATTAAAGGTAAACCTACGTTTTAGTCACGCCTGTGAATACACCAAGAGTCTGTAGCATCGAGTACATTTGAGCAACAAGAAAACAGCCTAGTGTGAGCTGCTGATGATAGTGATAGGGCATCACAGGCTGGCCATTAATGACCATCTTCGTAGACAAGATTTGCAGTCTGCTGCAAAACAGTGAGCTACTGGCATAGATGTGACCAGCCAGCTGATAATAAAGCCACTAAATGCTTTATCTTGACTGAAATTGTATCTGAAATTAATGAACGTGAGCTAATAACCAAGAATGCACCACACTTCCTGAGGAAGACCCACTTTATAGCGTAAAGGTAGGACTACAACCTCCTGCCAGAACACAGGCACCTGCATGGAAGCTGCAGGCCACTGTGAGGGGAAATGAGAGGGGCTGCACTGCCTGCTACAGAAAATATACATATGAAGCGTCAACACATGGCAACGTGTGAAGAATGCGAGTCTGCACGCATAAAAGAACACAAACATTTACCGTATACTGTAGTTCCCAGCTCAGGGAGGGTCTATGGTTAAATTTAAGCAAACGCATGGGTAAAGATGTACCTGCTGTACCAACTCTTCCATGCACTTGGGATGATGCTCGGTGGGAGCGGTGCTAGCCCCTGCCAGTTTCAGGGTAGACAAATTCACAGGCCTTGCTCTGAACTTGTGGAATTCAGCCTTGATCACTGAGACACAGAATAGACACCAACTCCTGAAAACTCCCACTGGAGTATCTTTGGAAAAGGATGTTGCATGCATGTCTAATGGAACTTCCTAACTGGCCCATGCCACCACCTACCTCTGCTACCTTTTCCGAAAAATCATGTACTTGAATCTCTATCAGTGCCTTACAGCAACGCAATACTTCCCTCTCAATCAAAATCAATATACTGATGTCTGTGGTTTGAGTTTATTTTATTAAACAGGCAAGGTTTGGGGGCTGGTTTTGTTTCATTAAGTTATTTTGCTTGTTTTTCCACTTTTGTTATTTCCTGGGACCCTAAAAGACAGACTGTTTGACAGAGACACTTGGTTCTGGCCGCTTGCTTTCCCTCATTATCTCTGAAGGGGAAAAAATACCACTTTTGTTCCCCTTATCACTTCACTAACTTACCCAAATATTCATTTCTCTTTTAAGACAAAAAAGACAACTGAAATCATGCAGAAACTATGCCTTATGTATTAAGAAAAACATGATCATTCAGGCAAAGTGCTAAGAACTCAGATAATAAAACAGAGCGATTCTAGGGCTTTCTACCTTTTTTTTTTCAAGCTTAACTTGCACAACTTAAGACTTTGTGCAATATGAAAGAAAACACTTTGTGAACCAAACTTTGGATTATGTTACAAATAATTTATCTGGATTCAATCAAGACTTTTGTATGCAACATTATCAGCAACACATAAAATAAATGGTGACACCTCGGTGTGAACTGGCAGAGGTCTACTGTTTCCAGTGGAGTTCTACCATTTTCCACACTGGCTGAGATTTTGGACCTTATGCTTTTATTATAAAATTAGAAAGGAATAAATTGCAAATGATCTCTCCCTAAATGATACATTCTCAATGAAAATCAAATATTCTATCCAAGGAAATTAAAAGCATGTCATAAAGTATATTTATTGCATATTTAACAGTAAATGCCCCTGAGAAATATTACTGGTAAGGTATCAGTATTAGAGGTGAAAATTTGCATGGCAATAAATGCAATGAGGCTTTTCAACTTAGGAAAGTTTTTTTTTTAATCTGATTAATTGATTTTTCTTTTTCTCCTTGTCCATAATGAAGTGAAAAACCTACAGTCCCATGAAACACACACAATTATTTTTCCTCCAAGTCTGTACAGTACAAAAAGTCTGGACGCAAAATATTTTCTCCCAAGTAAAAACATCTGATCATTATTTTGAGCATGTGCTAATATTTTACATTATTTTTCTATTTATAAATATTTTATTATCATTCTCTAAGTGGTGTAGGATATTATACCCCAGCCAGATCCATAACAACACTATACAACAAGCAGGTGTTCCATATACGCGGATTCAGCAAAACAGCCAGGTATTACAGTCATTAGAACAACTTGCAGTAACTGCATCTGTAAACTACTAAAAACAAAGTGTATTCTGCAATCTTAATTTCTTATTAAATTTTATAAATGATGATATAATAATTTTAATTTCCAATCCTTACCAATATACCAACATGTGGCAAAAAAATCTCTGTGATTGTCTGAATGTATGAGATTTACAAGGCTCCTCAACACCCTCGACTCTGAGATGGTTTCCCTGTCAGAGCTCTGCACTTCCCGTGGTTCAGGACCTGGCCAAGGAATAACAAACCTCACCGTGGCAAAGATCTACCTAACCAAAGGGTGCCCAGTTAACATGCTGTGACTACAATACACTACAAAAATAAACAGAAACCCCTCTGGACATCTAGTCACAGATCAGCAAGTCCAAGTTGTCTTCATTAAAGAAGTGGACTGGAAAGTCTTTCCTCTGAGGCTTCTCTAGTCAAACCTACATAGTCCAAAGGGCTTGGGGAGTTAAATTAAGGGGTCTGAGATCATCCAGTACACATGCTCAGATCAAGTGGAATTTTTTAAGTGCCAGTTACAGAAGCATCATATCATAAACCAGAATGATGGCAATCAGAGTTGCTGAACATCACTAAGGATTAAGCACCTAATTTAGTCCACAAGACTCCCTGGTTTTATGTGCTGTCCATGTAGAGGCCCTGGCCTGCCCCTCGGCCTCTCTCAACTCACTGTAAAGGGAACCTAGAGCAAATACTCCGACAGGTTGGCCAGCTTATCCGGATGGCTCACACTGGCTTGTTTGAATTTCCCCTCACTAAATAAAAATCTGTAGACTTTGATTTAAAGAAGAAGTGGCTGGATTTTAAGAAATTAAGAGGAAGGAAAGTAAAATGGTTAATGACAATGGCCTAGCAAAAAGTAATCTTGAAGCTGCAGGCAGAACTGTCAGCTTCTCTACATCATCACAGCGCTTTCTCCTTCAGCTCTGCAGACTTCAGAGAGTTAATAATCTGGCTATATGTACAGCTAGGAGAAACTGTGATCAACAGACAGGCTGGGAAAACAGCTATATGGAAAAGGAAGTGCCTGCAGAGAAGGCAAAAGGTAAATTCCAAGTTGGTCATTTTAAGATCAGATTGGTTCAACACTTCTATCAATGTGGGCCAGATCATGATTCTTGTATGTCTGCTGTTCGCTGAGCATATTCAGCTACAAGAATTTGGCTCTTGGAATTCATATGCTGCCATTCTCCATTGACTCCTAAGCAAATAAAGCTACAAAAAGAAAAATTTCGTACACGTTCAATCTCATGCACAGAAAAGCAGCAAAGCATCACAGCCAGAAAAAGTGCAAAAGAACAGTTCATCCATACCTTTATTTTTGCAGGCCTTGTGCAAGTGTATCCCACGATGTAAAGACACAAATTTCCTGTACAAGGTAGCCCAAGCTAACTTCATCAGAGGACAAAAGGCTCTCCCTGAGTAAGATCTATTAATCAGTATTATTAATTATCGCACAGGAATTGCCTTCTCCACTCCAATAACATAATGGCAAAGAATCAAAGTAACCTAAAAGGTTGTTTTTCCACCTCTACTTTCTGTCATTATTTTTTGGTTAAATTATTGCCCTTTTCAAGCCTATTTCCATTCCTAATGATAAACAATTCTTGGAGGTATGTTACAGATAAGCAAGAGCAGTGCTGGCTTCCATCCTTAATCAGGAGGGAAAAAAAAGGAGGTTAATTGTTTGAATTACTCTTTAAAAACAAAACCAGTTAATTTTTCCAAAAGCTTACAGCGATTTCAGGGTAGCTGCTGTCAAGGAGTGTCAGACATGCTGTCAGAAAGTAAATGTACCTTCTGGCTGTGAAGAATGTTGGTCCCTAAGGAAAACATTTCCAAAATTATTTAAATTTGAGAAAAAAAATGTCATTTTGTGCTATTATTATTTGTCTTTCATTTGAATAGCAAGGTACTATCAGAACATAACAGGAGAGCTGTAGTAATAAACATTATTGAACTCAGAAGCCAAAATCTCCAGGTAACAAGGCAAGTTTTGTAAGGTGAATTTCTGAAGAGTTCAGTTCACTGGTTTGATATCTGCAAGCCAGAGCCATTTAGGTTTACACGTAGCGTCTGACACGTTGAAGATTTTATTGCATTCAAAACCTGGCAGAGCCCATACTGAGAAAAATGTGCAAGAGCAACGAGGAGAGCGTGTTGTCAGCTTCATAGTTCACTTGAGGTTACAAGGATGGTACTTAGACATCTCAGTCAGCTATGCAGAACTCTCAACTTTTGGTTCAGCCTGGCAGTAGTGATGATCAAATGTTCATGCTTTGAGAAACTTTCTTTTCTTTTAATCATTTTCTTTTCTAATATTACCCCAATGGATTTTCTCAACCTGATTTGTTTTAAATCTTCTTTTCTTGTTAAAGTTTCATTTATTTATTTCAGTTCCTTAAATACTACAAGATTACTATTATTTTTAGGTAATTACATTAACAGCATTAGAACTGGCATGGGAAAGGAAGGGTAATTACTGTGGTCTATTTTTAAAATGCTAAACAATTACTATTATTACTAAACTATTATCTAAACCTTTTGATTTTTGCAAAAACTGTCTAGCAGTCTGACCAGGCCAAGTTCTCCCTTGGTTTCTGTGGGAATTTTTTTTTACAAGCAGGTCAAAATATCCCACAGAAATACTGCCTCCTCCTTGGTGCAGTATACCAGCAACACAGCTCACGTCTTGGCCAGACCCTAGAAATGCAGAAGAGCGTGAAAATGAAAAGTAATGAGGGTGGAGAGGAAGGAAACATTCCAAACTTGTCAAGCCTCAAGAAATGTTAAGTTTGGGCCCAGTTCAAGTTTTGGGTGAAGGCTTAACTCAGTTTTTATTTTCTTCAGAATGCCTGAGCACCCTCAGGGAGTATTCTCTTCCCAGAGATCTCTTGGAAAAGCATATTTTTTCACTGACAAAAGGATCAGCAAATGGACCCTGATGCCAAAAGTTTGAAGTTAAACCACTTACTGTGTCAAGGCTCACTTGCATGTTTGTTCCTTAAAAAGGATTTTAAAAGATTATGCAGAACTTGTGCATTTAGTGATTCTTTGTATTTCCAAATAAGAGAAACAGAGACAGTTGTAGATTATACTACACGCAATGAAGCAAAAATTACTTCTTCATGTTTTAGTTTCAAAGTCTCTTGCAAATTGAAGTCATTCCTCTAAAACATATTTGCTGAAGACATTTAGAGCTAGAAATGTGCTGCTGATCCAAAACATCAAGAAAAGGAACAGAGGAAGAGGGAGGATCTCTGAATAATTTAAAGCAGCCTCCTCATTCAGAAGTCATTCTCTTTTTAATCTCTCACACTTTGTAGCCAGAGCCTTTATGCTGGGCTCTGGCAGAAAGTCAGGAAACAATATATCTGAAGCTTTATAGTAGGATAAAAAGAAACAACACAATGTACAGGAGACCTACTGCAGGTTCTACTTTCACACAAAGCTTATTTTCCAGATATTTGCCCGTATCCATGGGTGCAATGCACTGCATGGGGACGGACTCTCTGTCCATCTACCCCCACAGGACACGAGCGCGCAGGCACATGTATGTGCCCGAGCACACACACCTTGCTCTGCTTCAGCACAGCATCTCTGACTAAGCCTGTGATAGTCACAAAGAAAATTGATCCAGGCCAAAAATCAACTACCCAGATTTCCAGAAAAACAGACTTGATTCTAACAGACTTTAATACTTCCCTTTTTTTCTGCCATAATCACTTTTTTAAAAGACCAAACGGGCCTATTTTAGTGGTTTACTTAATTGATTCAATAAGGGAAAGGAGGCCACCTGTCTTGAAGAAATACTTTGCAAAGATCCCTGGGCAGAATCAGACAGCCTGGAGAAGAAAGGCCTCCCAGACATAATCTACTCAAAAGCTGACTACAGAAAATTCATCTAGAATTACAATGACTCTAAATTAGCACTTGTCCTAACCCTTGAGGCCAGCAACAGCTTTTTGGTCAGCCACCTGTGTTTTATATACCCTAACAAAGTATTCTCCAGCTCTTGCATATGTTTACCATTTTCAAAGGAGTGTTTTGCTTTTACTTCCTTTCCCCTCCACTCACAAAACATTGTCCTCTTCGCCTACACTTCTACAAGAAATATGTATGAAGAAAAAAAATATTAAGACAAAATTATTTTCTTTCGTTTTGAATTAGCACTCAGAACATGCAAAATCCTTTCAACATTAAACTTTGAGAAGCCATCAATAAACATTTCACGAGTCACAGTCTGAGAGTCAGTCACTAGCACCTCCAGTAATTATTATGGGGTTTTCACCTAGCACAGACATGATCAGATAATCATTTTCTGGTGAACTAGAACCTTTATGGTCAAAATGCATGCAAAAAGAAATCTGAAAATTCAGGATTAATCAAGCAAGTTGTGTGATCTCAACTGATGCTCCTATTTGGTGCTTGCAAGATAACTTCGGTACACGGCCAGCTGTGAAGCTCTAAGCTTACAAGTCACCTCTGCCCACCAGTGTTTCTGCCTAAAAGGGCACTTGCACAGAAGGGCCTACATCAACGTGAATGCAAAATCAGGGACTGGATTTTAAATCCAGCCAAGTGCCACTGGACTTATACAGTTACAACACATGAAAGAAATTAGGGAGTCCAAAACATGAAGCACATACAGTGCAAAGAAAAAAGGGGCAGATATTTAGATACAAAAAGAAGGAAATAAACATTATAAATAAGTTATAAATAAATAAATAATATTTCAAAAGTACCTTAAATCTAATTTATCTTAAAGGAAAACACCACAGGATAAAAAGGGGCTGTGGAAAACAGTAAACTTTGCAACCTGCAGATGCAACCTTTGCAAAGATTATATGTAAAAAAAATATATTATTCACTGACAAAATTGTACTCTCAGGGCATCTTCCTATCCTCTTGGCCAAATATGTACTCTTTTAGTCTGAAGATTCATAATAAAATATATGTCTATAGTTAATGACAGGGAAGTGTCTACAGCCGAAGAACGCTGCCACAGCTGGTGCTCGCTGGGCTGAGACGGGTCAACCGATTTTGCCAAAGAGGAACAGAAAGAACCGTACACATTCCAGGTCTAGCTAGAACCCAGACCAGGCCACGGAAATCTCAGCGGCAGGTGTCTTGGCCTGCAGCAGACCACAGCAGCAGCAACCAAAACGGGCCTGAACCGCGGCCGTTGTGCACGATCTGAACACCAGCGAGATTCCCCAGAGCGCTCCAACACCAGCAGCTTTAGCCGAGCGTGCAGAAAGAGCCGTTTGCAGCTTTTCAGGGCAAAACAGTTGTGACTGGTTCCTCAAGAAGCTGGAAGAAAGGCTGTGATACAGTATCTGAGAATATGAAAAAATATTTTAACTGATTTAACACAACCATTAAACCAGGCTACATATCAAATATTTTATCTTTCAAAGACTTCTACTGCAATTGTACATTCAACTCATTACAAATCTTTTTCTTCTTATCTCTACTATAACCCTAGCAATCAAAGCTTCCAAGCAAAACTATTAGGGTGGAGAGCGTGTTTTCCTTTCCTTTGTCAATGCAGTGGAAAATCTTTGCTTTTCTTTGTCACTGTGCCATTTCCTCTATTTAACTGTTTGATCTGTTTCCTCTGTTTAATTGTTGACACAGTTTACTCATGCCTATGTAATTATCTGATTGAAATGTTTAACATTAATGTGAATGGTACTGTATTTTGAAGCCAAATAGATTTTTTATGAGACCATGCAATCCTACTTGGCTTCCCTTTCTTTTCAACGACCCTGGCACAGCAAATAGCACACAATATGAACAGTTAAACTATTCTCCTAATTATTATACCTGGTTTACTGATTCCTGCTCATCTAGCACATCTTACCTGAAAGGCAATAAAGACCTCGTTGGTCAATGATA
>JAUBNY010001180.1:1679961-1693062 GCA_032275445.1 Crypturellus soui
TGTGAAAACTTTTGGGTTAGCTCCTCCCTATTCAGTAACTTTACTAACAGGCAAAAAAATGTTTGTAATGTCTATTTTTAAAGAAACTAATAAGTGATAGGACATGGATATAACTCTTTTATCCAGTAACTGGATCTCAGTCACTTACCTCTTAATTATATGAAAATGAAGTCTATCCATATGGTGTATTATTTATTTAGGACATTAACAGGACTTTTTCCCCTAATGCAGCCCAAGACATGATGATTCCAGAAGTGTTTGCATATGGAGTTAGCACATTGCCTGACCAGTCATCAAACAGAAACAAGCAATAGAGCTCCAAGTGTTTAGTTAAATTTAATTTACAACTAAGCAAAACAATGTTTAGTAGAACAAAAAGGTCATTAGTGTCTTACTAGGAAGCAATTAAAATAACAGATCAAAGCCATTCTTCAAATCACAAAACAGATGCTAAGCTTTACTGTAAGAAATCTAGAAGCAACGGTGTATGTAAATATAGAATTCTACAAACTACATTGTACCTTCTCTGACAGTAGAGAAGTTGCTAAAAACAAGATTTATTGCATACTGGATTTAACTGTGATTCGCCAGATCCAGAACATGCTCACCTTACTCACACAGAGAGTCAAAGGGAAGACAATGGAGGAAATGAGATTCAGCTTTTATGATTTTAATAGGAAATTTCAAAAAATGCACAAAAAATAACTCTCATAGTGCAAAACTGTATTTTAACCTCATCAGCGAGTACTGCCTCCACAAGAAAACAGGAATCCTCAGTGATACTGGGCAATAACAGAATTGAGAGAAATAAATAAGTAAATCAGAGCTTTTGGCAGTTTGCACCCTGAACTTCATTTTTGCTGTTCAGTGGACTACCCTGAAGGGAGCTGATGGAAAGCACTGCCCACACAGCAACGGTGCGCGTACGAACCAGGCCTCAGCTGCAGCCAAACAGCCCCAACCCAAAGGGAATTCAGTGGAGCCATTCAGAAACTGGCAGTGTCCGTGTCCAGAGGTGAACACCAGCCCAAAGGCACTGCGACAGCTCAAGTTTGGCTAAAATCCTGCTAATAAATACTTTAGAAAAAGCTTCCAAATTGCTCTTTATCTACAAACCAAATTCAGTGACGGGGAGGCGGAAGGCTCCTGCAGATCTCTTAGGATTTATTTTCTAGTGCTGCTACTCTGCATTTTTCCATTCTCCAGGGTACCCTGGACCCCTTCCTGCCTGCCACTGAATGACACAGGGTCGGCTGCATGAAAGAAAGATATCCCAGATCTCCTGTTTACTGCAGGGGAAAATACTTTCTCTTGATCCCTGGGGTGACCTGCACACATCCTAAAGCAAGTTATTTGATTGCCCTTGCATTTATTATGCAAAGTATAAATATTATCAAGGGTCATAAAGTTATGTGACAGCAACTGTCATTACCACCCTTAGGGCAGCTCTTCCGTCTGTACCAACAGTCAGTTCAAGTCCCTCCTAGTGAAGCCTCCCTGCTGTTTTTCACAAATTTTAATATATGAATTGGGACTTTGCTGAAGAATGCCCTTAAGTACATCAAGTGGGGACTCTTGCTAACAGTTATCAAAAGGAAACTCCATACTCTCTGCAAGCAGCTTTTAACCAAGCACAGGATTAGTTACTGACACAGAGAAAAGGTTGAAGCTACCAAATTTCCAACGTTACTATTTTTCATTTTGTAATGCTGGCAATTATTCTTCATTTCTTTTTAATGGAATTCACTCAGCGGATATCATCACCACTGTATTTTGATGCCTGTGGAAGGAGAAGATGCTAAAACACAAGAAAAAATACCTGGCATTAGCCTAATTTGAAAAATGATCCACTTGAATACCTGGCTGTGGTGAAGGGAATGAGAAGGAAAGAATCACCCATGTAACCACTTAATACAGGAACCTGTTTTGGACAATGTGTCCTGACAGGAGAACCATTTTCCACATAATCCTTAAGCCTTCTGTTCAACCCAATATGCTTTGCATATGGGATTTGGCAAATTTCCATATGCATCTTTTAACCAACAAATTCAATCAACTTTAGCCGAAAATGAGGGTTAAAAAGTACCTAGATTGTGCCACTGTTCTTTGTGAGCAGTTATCAGATTTGCTTCTTAAGGAATTTGGTGTTTTCTGTGCGTGTCTGAAGCTTCTGAATTATTTTTGTTGCATCTGTGGGAGCTCAGTCCTTTTGCTTATTGACTGCCATCTTGCATTTCAGCCCCGTGATTGACAGAGCAACGAGAATGTACAAGCAGAAAATCAATAATGCAGGACCTCCCGACACTCCTCTGCTGCTCTCAGAAGTAACTGCTTTGCTGGACGCAATGCCAGTCACTGATCAGAAGATGTAAAACTAGCCAGCCATGAATAGAAACAATGTAAAGACAGATGCACTGTTTCTTTGCATGAAAGGATTTTTATATTAGCTTCCTGTGTTTAAATTCTATGATGTTTTTCTCCCAAGGCAGACTGAAGGAGGGACGGACAAAAAAAGAGCAGAGAAAAGGGAAGGAAAGGTATTTTGAAGCTTTTTTTTAAGAATGCATTTGTGTTTCCCTCACCATGCTATCTTTCACCGTTACTTAAGACATAGGGATTCTACATGTAAATTTATACGTCAGTGCAAGATTCTCCTTGTTCCTGAAAGACACACTCACGTAGAAAGGAAAGGCTTATTACTTAAAAGTTAGCATTTTACTGCTAATCCATTTTGCTACCCTTTACCTTCCAGTTTTATGCTACTTTAATTATAGTCTGCAGCCCAATGATGGCTTTTCTGCCACGTCAGCTAGAGATCAGCGTCAGGTGACGCGTAGCCATTAGGACCTCCTGCTGAGTTATTGATCATTAAGGTAATGCAACTTTACTTCAGGACTAACAGACACGAAGTGAAGAGCGGCTTACACGCATAGAAGACTTTCCTCCCTCAAATGCATGTTCCCTAATAAGTTCTCCAATTTTTTGTTCCTTAGCTTTCTCTTAATCAAGAAATTCATTAACACTTCATTGTGTGATTTTTTTTAAAGAAATATCAAAGCAAAATGGGAGATGCAGAAACAAACTTGAGTTTTTGTGTGTTTTTTAGTTTTCTAAGAAAACTACTTATTTCTACATAGATACTAAGAAGAAATCACGGTAAAGACTTCTCAATAGTTCCATTTTAATGGAATAGTTCCATTTTATAAATTGAAATAGGTAATGACCTTAGCGTTAATAAAATGTGGGTAGAATGAAGAACAAAAAGAACCAGAAAAGCTCCAGAACGGTGCTTTATTACATAGCTACAAAACACAGCTCAAGGCTGGGACTACAGCAACATTTCTGACTTCACACTCTAAAGCCCACACAACATAAGTGCATAAAAATGGCACATAGGAAATTGAGCTTGGTGAATAAATTGCTGGAGATAGACCAAAGATAAACCTTTACTGAGAGCAAAAGCTCTCTTATTCAAGAAACTTTGTAATTGGCTGGGATTTTTCTAATGAAGCCTTTTGTATTTTTTTTCCCCAAAGAATATCAATTAGTTGAAACTGAAAGCATGTGAAACAAGAGTTAACTTACTGCTTAAAATATTTTTGGAAAAGCTGTCCAATTTCAACTTTTTTTTCAATTAAAAAAGTTGTTTTTTTTTAGTTCAAAGTATCTTTTCATAATCACTTTTCTTATTTTGTATTATTTTCCCTTGCTGTGTCACATGTAGCTGCACAGTTGTTGAGTGTGATGCTGCTGCCGGATTTACCCAGCCAGCCACCATAGTCAAGTAGCAGCTCTGAAAAGGGCCTTAAGTATCTTAGCAATGAGTGAGACACCACATACTTTTCTACAGCGTTTCATGAAAAAAGCCACTGGACTGCCCTTTTGGAGAAAAAGGGGCATTAAAAATTCTGTCTGAATTTCATATTTTACGTAAGAAATATCCTGTTCATTCATGCATTGACCTTTTCTAAAACATATGGTAGTCCCAACCTGTGACAGCATAACTCCTTAAGGATTTTAAGCTTATCTCAATCAGAAGGGTTTAAATGTGAAGTAGATTCTGTTTTTTGTCAAGACTATCATTGAATTATTTAAGTAGGAAAAACTGACAAATAGACAACAAAATGAATAATGCTTTTCTGAAGAATACTACTCATCCACATCTGACTGCTGAAAACCTCAGTCATTTTAAAATACTGCTGATTATATCTACAGACCTTTATAAAAATGATATACAGAATGCTCATTCCAAAACATTTACTTGTTATACAAAGATACAGACTATAATATTGTCCAGGATTTGAATGCTACAAATGAAAACTATCTTCAGACTGATAATGCTAACAAGAGTAGAACATATTAGGATTGAAACCACTTTTTAAATCTGAAGATATGATAACTTCTATAGGTTTAAGAATGTTGTATTAAATGCCACAAAACCCATGATCAAGGATTTAGAGGAAAAAGAGGAAAAGTAAATGCAAGTATATAAAAAAGTACTAGAAACATACAGGGAAGACTGATAGTAATTAATATAAATTAGGAGCCATCTGATTGCAAGAATGCTAGAGGCTAAAACCAATGAGAAATCAATGGCCAGCACAATTAAGGACAGTAAGAAAGTTTCAAAATACATTAGCAACAATTTCATTCCAACAATAGTATTACTATAGTAATAGATTAAGACAGTAGAATGGTCAGAACGTACCCCTGCAACATGAAAAGGCTCAAAAATATTTCCACTCAGAGCTGGGAGAAATCCAATAGGAGATGATAGTGTCAAGAAAGTATACTACATTGCAGGAGTGATGTAAGGAACTATTAGAGGGCACCTACTACACTGAGATGTTTTTAATCAGCACAGAGAGAAAACTCAAACCTAAGAGATAGAGTAGAGCTTCCTTTACTGAGGATATGCCACAACACTTACAGAACATCAAAGAGAAAATTACGAAAACTAACATTGTGTCTGTACTAAGTGGTCTATGATCTAAATAGCTAACTAGCTGTGACCTCAGTCATAGGTAAAATTAACACTGAAGTTTAATAAAATACTTGACACTTGTCACTTACTAAAGATTTAGTAGAGTTCACTGAAGAGTCTGGATTTGCTAATTGTCAATTTCAGAATATATTTGAAAGTGGAGATTCCTCGTTGCACATGTGCTCCTACTTGGTCCCCCACAGAGACCAAATTTTAGTCACATTGTTATTTAGGACAAAACTTTACACACAAATGTGATATGCAAAAACACATAAATAATGAAGAGACTAGCTCCATGCTCCAGAGCAGAGCACAAAGGGGTGCACAGAGAAATTACATTAATTTCAAAATAGCCAAACACAGAGCAAAAATTCCAAGAGCCACCAGTCAAAAGCTACCTCTGCCTACTCCAACCAAGCAGAGTGTTATAACAATCCAGCAGCTAGAAGCTGACAGACAGATGTTTGTTAAAGTGTGCAGATTACAAATGTTAGATAAAATAAAGCAACATGGTTGTGGTGCTGGTATCTCCTGTGCTAGAATTGTTCAAATCAGAGGAACACTTTTCTTTAGGAAGTAGAGCTTCTCCACAATGAAAATTAATTTAGGGAACTTTTATGCTGTGCTGTCAACTCACATATAGCCCTCTTCCAAGCACGACGTGTGGTCACGAGCACAGTCACTTCTAGCTCCCCGGGCACACAGCCAATACACTGGTTTGAACAGAATAGAAACAGTGTCCAGCCCAGCGCACCGGGCCAGCATTTCCACTGCCCACCTCACTTACAGCCTTGCCATATTCATTAAAGTCAGCGAACATCTCTGGCACAAATGAAAAGGAACAGAAGAACTAAGCATTAGCCAATATCACTTTAAAAACTTATTTTCAAAGTGCTTGTTAAAAGTTTATTGCAACATTGCATGTGGCATAGCTAGGTCAAGAGCAAAGGTTTGCCCTCTCTCCTTGTTCTTCATTCAGATGCAGATCCCAGATAAAATGTTCCAAAAGACAAATAAAATGAAAATTGATAGTTTATCAATCTGGAACACCAAATGACATCCAGAACACCAAATGACACCATTCCCAACAGTGTAAGAGGTGAGCAAACAAATATTGATAAGAATTGACTATTTTCAAAGCAAGCTGGTTTGCTAATACCTCTTACAGTCCTCAAATCCACATCATTTACAGCTTTTATCAGAAAGCATCTAAATTTTGAAAAGTAAAATCTGAAATCTGGCATGTGACACATTGATTAGTGAGGAATGATGAACAAACAGCCTTGCACATGGTAGGACACCCAGACTGCCCACGGTATTAAGCTTCCACCATACAACAGCAGTATCAGACTCTTCACTCTGAAATCAGCTTTGAAAAGCATCAGCTGACATCTCCCCACTGTAATGCTTACAAATATTATAAGACACAGAGCTGAGAAACTCTGAAAGTGATGACTGAGGAAAGGACTAGTTCAAGTACATAAATATTACACAGTAAAATTCAGCCTTGTATGATAAAAAAGATTGAAAAAAGGAAAAAAAAAAAACACCTTTTAGACCTCACTACCCCTTTCTCAGGACATTCTGAGGGGATCAGGTGGCAGCTTAAAAAGTCAAGATATTCTACATTTTAAGTCATCCAAAAAGCTTACTTCTAATTTTCCATATCTTTTTTTTTCTCAAAATCATAAACATATCCAAATTTCCTTTTTATTTCTTTTTTGAGGGGGGCCATCACTTCAGTCTTTCAGGATTCAAATTCTGTTTAATACCTCAATACTACACTGTGCCCATGGAAGAGTAATAAAAGAACTGGATTTCATAACCATCTTCCCCCTTACATAATGAGTGGAAAGTAGTGAAAGAAAGCTATAAAAGGAGAAAAGAAATGTCCTAAATCCTCACTGACGGAAGGCCGAATGAAGACCATCCTATTACAGCTTACTTGTACATGCCACAATTTCCAGCTGTCTTGAATTCTTCTCGTCTCTCTTAAAAGGTATGCATTGCTAGCTCTAAATGTAAGGTATTTTGGTCAACTGAAGAAAGATGGAAACAGTAAGCAAGAGCCTTCGCCAGGCACTCTCCTTTCTTAAACAAGCACGAAGGTCTCTTTAGAACTACAGCATCAACCTCAGTGGCTCTGCTAACAAAACATTTAATTCCCCACAGTTGTCAAACAACATGTTTAAGCCTCATGCAGGCAATGCATGTTAAAAAGAAAAGTTCTATTCCAACAAAAGGAAAAGCTCAACTGTGGAGACCTTTGAAGGAAATGCAGCACCTCTGCGCTAGAATCTTTGATCTGCGATTGGTACCTCTAACAGAGGTACACTTGACACTTTAAATATTGATGAGAAATTTGCTCAGCTGCCATTGAAAGCCAAGACATCACTTTCTAGTGAAAGAAAAACACAAGCTTCAAAGACTCTGCAGGGGTCCTGATCTCAAGAGCCTTTAAAGTAGCTGAAAGAGTATCAAACCAAGGGAAGGGGATCACCCCAGCTTGGTTTGATATGCCGAAACGCCGGTCGTTATACACAATTGTTTGGAAGTATTTAACGTGTGAACATGCTTTTGTAGTTATGATTCTTGTTCTGCTTCCCAGGGTGTTAGAAAAGAGAATCATCCTCTTTTTGTCAAGGTAGAACACGTTAACAGGTAGTATTTATAAAATCCTTTTAATACAGTTTATACAAATGCCTGTGCTTTTTCCGCCACCCCCCTCTGATTTTGTGGATAATTTTGACATTTTACTAACTATTTCTGACACACACACACACACACACAGAAATGCATCCAAACAGCTACCACGAGACACAAGATCAGCCACTAGACAACTTTATGCTCAAATTAGTCAGAAGGAGGTGAAATTTCAGGGTCATATGCACATTATGCAGATGAAGTAAAGCAAGCGCCAGGGGCCAACAAAGCAAGCAAGGAGTTTCCTTGCCTATTTCACTGGGATTCCATCCATACATCCATCTAAGCTTCATTGTTATTAGTGTAACTAAGGGGAACGGCACACTATATATGGAAATAACTATCAAGGATAATGAACAGAAGTTAAGCTACTAGGGTTTTTTTGTAGTTGTTGTTTTGTTTCTAACATGAAAGTAGACAATGACCTTCGCAGGTAATGAGAGCACACAAAGGCGCTTCTGATCTTTGGCCTCAACTTTGATATTATAGCTATAAGGCTACTGAAAGCAATTAGGATGAAATACCCCTCTAGAAACTTACTGCAGTTGGATTAACACTGCTGGATATGAAAAGTGAAGGGCAGGCAGCTACTCCATGTCTATTCAGCCTTGTGATCGGGAGAACAGGAAGGAGAGTAAAGAAGCAGCTCTTCTCCTTGCACGTGAGCTGAGGAAAGCAGAATTAGAAACAAGAAGTCAGCTGAGACAGGAGGAGGCTTTTCTCTCCACAGAGCAAGGGGAAATCGGAGCGAAGTGTACGGCCCTGCTCTCCAAGCTGCATAACCTTATGTCATCCTTAAACGGAGAACACTGCAAGGTGCCAGTGCATCCCTATATGCCTTCCTTAATGTAGTGGATACGCAGCAAGTGTCTTTGAATATAAAAGGCAAAGTTGCCTGTTTATGTTTGCCAAAGTAAAGATTAGAAAAAAATATGTATCTTTGATTTTAAATTACTTTTAAACTTAATTTTAAAAGTAAAAATTAATGATAGAGTCACATTTTATTTTCAAATGTTCAATTTTACATACTGCTATTTCTTGCTCAATATTAAAAGGAAAAAATATTAGAGCAGTGTCATCAGTAAACTTAGAGAATTGGCACTCTAGAAAAAGACTTACAGAATAAATTCTGAAAATAAGACATATCTGAGCAATCATAGATGGCATTGCTAAGACTTTCAGCCAGCTCCCTGCATGCGAGTTCGGACAGTACATGTGCTCCTGCTGGCAGCAATTTGCCTAAGTGCTTGTGCATAGTAATATGCATATATTGTAGTCAAGACACTAGATCATCAAATAAAAGCACTGGCTTCAGTATAAGTATGTGCTAAGAACAAAAGCAAGAAAATTAAATCTTCTTTTTGACTGACATTAAATTAGAAGTGAACATGAGCAAAAAAAGAATTTTATTAATAATTTGACTTTTTAAATTTACATGTAGAAATGAAAAAAAATTTAAAATGATTTAAAATCTAACTGTGGAAAAGAAAATAATATTATCTGCATTTTATATCACAGTGCTGTAAGACGTTACCTGAAAAAAAGAAAACGGCCACTTTAGTTAATTTTCTCTATAGAAGAGGGGAGAAATATGAATGTGGTACAATTGGAAAAATGTATTATGATTCTTTATAGATTCAGAAGTGAAACTTGTTATTCCATTCTCATATCCATTTTATTCCTAATAACTACAGTTTCATCAAAGCAATTTTGATTTACGCTATGGGTGAGAGAGAGCATCTTTGCAATTATAGATGGATCAGAAGGTAAGCTATTTTACAGACCTGTCAAGAAACAAAACACATTCTTTTTGCAATGTAAAACAGCTGCACTGTTTTTTACTGAAAAAAATCACAATTCAGACATTTTGGGGCTTTTTCAAAGAGCATTCATAAAATTAGCTTTTCAAGTTTAGACATAAAACACAGAGTCTTGGTGCCAGACCCTCAGCAGACAAGTGGGCAAAGCTCAGCCGTGGTCTTGAGGGAGCTAATCTTACTCCAAAATTAGATAATGTGCTTTGGTAACGATTTTGAATAAATAAAATCCTACTAAATACTGGAAGAGCAACTTCATTAATTCTGCCTATCAGAGATTTAAAAATTGGGTCCCATGAAATGGATATCAACCATTAGGCGAATATTAGCCACGATGTGCTCAGCAGCACTCCAGCCGCAGCTGAATCGCTATCGTGCCTCCCTTTCCCTGTGTTACCTCCTCAGTAATATTACATTATTATGGCCACATCATCGCATGGTGGAAACTGGCCCAGCACTACTGATTTCAGGAGAGCTCTGAAAACTTGCATCCACTGATATTCTGGGTGTTCTTAACACAAATGCATTATATACTTAAATCCAAAGCTAGAACTGTGTGGATCAGTTACAGGTAGTCAACCTACATAATGCCAAAGCACCTATGAGAGACATAATATAAAGAAACACCAATAATGGGGCTTACACTGGAATACAGGAAAAGCTGCTTGGGAATCTGTTGGTTTAAATACAGGGGCATACTGGTGAATGTTGTTTCTATTTGCTCAAAAAGATTATCTTCAAATAAAAAGACTAATGCAATTTAAAGTCCAAGCCACCTGCAGCAAGGACTTACAAAGCAGGCAGCAAGCACTATTGAAGTGGATCACTCAAATAATACATACAAGTGAAATTATCTAAATACATTTCAAAGGCAGAGAATAAGCAGCAATTCAGGTGATGCAGAGCAATTTAGAGAGAGACATTTTAAAAAGAAGAAACATGCAAACATTTCTGAAAATAATAAAGATATGCACTAGGCATTTTCAGGAGAGTCTTCATTTCCATACTCTAGTCATACTGATTTTGAGTGATTTGGCAGAACACACATAGGTACAAGGCCTCTGAGACATTATCTTGGACTCAACTCCTTGGTGAAATAGAGAAACAATCCTTAGCATGGGGATCCTAGCTCCTTTCTTCCCATAAAGCAGAACTCAGGTCTACAGGGATTTGTCTGGTGCCCTAAATTCAAGGGCTTGCTCCCAGCAACAGGTTACACAGAAATCATGCTGCTGGACCTCTAAAGGATCCAAATGCCACATGAGGCTCATGGATTGTTTCCATAGACTTCTAAAATGATTGATTTGTCATGAAATGTTTCACTCCCGTAATCATATCACAGTATAACTGTTGTTTGTAAGAAATGCTGCATGCCACAAATATAAGTGCTTGTGGAAAACTCTTAAGATTACATTTGGATCTCCAATTTCAGAAAAAAATAGATTCACACACTCATTCATCACACGATGATCCTTACAGCTGCTCAGAATCCTCCAATATGGGTAAAATACCAGCACATATTTTACCCAGCTAGTAATATGGCACATGCCTAGAGCGTCGTGGGAGGCAGGAGGCCAACAGATGGATCTAAACAGCAAGAGCCGGCCCAGCAGAGGCCTGGCCAGAGCCTTTCAAGACGTTCCGAACAAAAGAAATTATACCGGGAACGTTAAACTGCTCCAGGTTTCTTGTCTAAATTGAGCTGTAGTCTGGAAGCATGCACACATACACACACACAGCCACGCAGGAGCCCCTGGAAGCCAGAAGCACCGCGATGCTTTAAACTTGGACAGACTGCAGAGCTGCCCGAATTCAGGCCGCTTACATGGCAGGTTCCCTGATTAGCCCAGAAGAGCGGCAGTGGGTGCGGAAAAAATTACATTTGGTCACGGTTTCATAAGGGATATACGGGTACATATAGTAAACATATATTAAATACCTAAATAAAAGTATTTAAAAATAAAAACAATCCTATTTAGATTTAATATAAATAAATTTTACAGTTACTATTATGCTCGTTTAAAGCTGCTGAGTTCAGCAACAAGTGAAACAAGTGAGTAAATAAGGAAGAACATTTGTTATTGAAAGGCTGGGGTGTCCCACTGGAAGAACATTAGAGCACAGCACACAGACGCCTCATGGATCAGGCAATTTAAAATATCCCTCGGTTTAATCATCCATTACCGTGTGCCCAGTCTACTCTGTGCCCTCAAGTCACAAGTCCTTTAGCTCCATCCATAAGTGCCAACATACAGGGCTGTCACCTAACAGATTGACAGGACGCCAGAGAATTCCAGCTCCAGCAGGTGCCCCGTGGCCTCAGCAGAGCCTGGATACACGGCCGGGCTGGGGGAGCTGCCCAGCTGCAGGCCGAGTAGGCAAGGATCTCATGATTACAGATACAGCTGGAGAGAAATGTTTAAACCCAGCAGAAGGCGTGAATTTGCAAGAATGTTTATTGTTGGAAGAGCATACTAAACTGCATATAGTGCTTACTAGAATCCCTTAACACTCTAAGGAAACACCACGTAAAGCAACGTTAACACTGAATGCAAGCATAGCTTATGTTGCTTTTGAGGACTAACCACAACAGGAGTGCCTATAGTGTGAGAATGTGTGGACCACTTCTGATCACTACTTAGGATTCATTCCAAAGCAGAAACACAGGAAGAAATGACAGGTTGGAGCTTTTAAGGCTATTCCTCTGTTCCGTAATAAACTACAGAAGTCAGATTGGCTCACAGATGCATGCCACACAAGTATGCCCATTACTCATGAACAGTGATGTATCCTTAAAATTCACAATGGTATAAATAAAGTACTCCTATAAGCTTACTGATACTAACAGGCATACTGCATTTATTTTCTATTTTATGTGAAGAAAAACATATTATTCCTCCCTGTATCTAATCTAAGGAGACTGACTTTCTAAATTCCTCTGGAGGAAGAGACACACAAATATCTTGCCATGATTTTTACCAACTCTGACTAAGAGATGAAATTGAAGAAAGAAAGACTAAATCAAAGTGTTGGAAAACTCTGCACACTGTTTTTCAAAGACAGAGTAAATATTTTTCTAGTATTATTGTAATAGGGTGCCATATTGTAGCTACTTGATATAAATTTTATTGCTCAACTGAAACATAATAATTAGCTGTGTCCTCCAACTTAAATGATATTTATAGGGTCCAACATTTCTGCAGATGGAACATTTATCCTTTTTTATTAAGTACAAAGACTAATAATTAAAAATTGAAATAAAAGGTAATGAATACCTACACAGCTGTCTAAATAATTAATTCAATCTTTAATATTTTCCTCAGCTAAATTTTCCATCCTAGTATAAGTGCATTCTCTGTTATACAGAAAGATCCCTGGACTTCTAAACCGCAGCCAGCATGACTTTTACTTTGCGTTTGGCCGTGATCTTAAAAATCGAGAGGGAAAGTCTTTTTCTTTTGATGGAATTCCACAGTACTGTAATGGAAAAAAAAGAGGTGGGAGTGAGAGGAGGCAGCTTCTCCTCTGCCCCTGTGAGCACCCCTCGCAGCAGAGCCCAAGACAGCCCTCGCCTGTAATGTGGGGCCTTGCTCAGGG
>JAUBNY010001180.1:1696847-1712102 GCA_032275445.1 Crypturellus soui
AAAAAAGAAACCTAGATGTCTTTCAAATCTACATAGGAAAGGGCTTCTTATTATTTTGCTCAGGTATACTAGACACAGTATTCTGAACCTTGGCAGTTTATTCCTTCCCTTATTTAAATACGCATCCTACCTTGAAATAAGCAAGAGATGAAGTCAACTTTTTGAAATGTTTCTCATTTCCATGCAGCATATAGTATGATAAGCAAGTTAAAATAAAAAGTAATATTTGATATGTCAACAAAACCTCTTTCATTGCCAAACACTTCAAACTCCAACACAACAAGAAAATTTTAATAGGTTCCAAAATGTAAATAGCTTGGGACAAGGTCAAGCAAGACAGGTGGCAAATATTTGTGAGTGATACACAATTCTGCTCAATGAAAAACAAGCAGGTGTGGATATTTGTGGGGTTTCTTTCTGTTTGACTGTTTTTTGTTGTCGTTTTTGTCAATGCAATAGCAAAGGACAAATGTAGAAATCCATCCTGTACACAAATATTTTGAACATAAAAATCAATGTTTCTTTAACTACTATCCCTAGACTCCTTTCCTACTAGTCCAATACCTATTGACTTCAAATCTGGTATCTTGTCCCTCTCCAATAACTGACGGAAGAAAAAGATACTTGTAGTCATCCAGTCTCTGATTGTGGGAAACCTCTATGCCCTGGAAACACTGCCTTCAACGTAGGTTGACTATTGACAAGCTTTAGGGGAAATTGTTGGGTAAAAAAAAAAAAAAAAAAAAAATCATAGTGTAAGGGACTATACTGCAACAGAAAATCAGGCCATTCATTTTTTTAAACACATGGCAAAAATCCTGTATTCAAGGAATACACTGAACAAGTGGGACATCCAAGAAAGTAAAGAAGTGGCCAATGCTTCTGAAGTTCAAATAGTTAGTTATTCAGCAGACATAAAAGTCTAGACTCAGGGTCCTTAGGTAAAACTATACTATAACAAATAGGATTTTTGCCCGAGGTAGGACAAAATTGGGCCCCATCATCTTTTGAAGCACACCAGCTTCCCCATGATGAATGCTTCATTTAGAAGCTGGTGCACAAAATATTAAGTGCTCTGATAGCAAAATAATAACGTTCAATATGCCTGCAGCCATACCATCTCCGGCTCTGATCCCCCCGGCTCGCTGAGGCTCAGCCAGGTCAGCGGGGGTCGCCGCTGACTCAAAACGCCTCTGGACAACGTGCGGCTGCAAAAGCGTTTCAGTGGCGCGATGCGCAGGGGCACCTGGCTCCCCACGAGCGAAGAGGCAAGGGCTCGCTCTCCTGAACCTCATTATTCTTACTCACCATGGATAACACTGTCAAAAACAGTTTACATAGTTAAAAACTGTTGTTAAAGCTAAATGTGATTATCGCAAGCTGCTGAATGAGATGAGATTGTTCAATTATTAGAGGAATTAATGCAGTGGCAAAAAGAATGACTGGTTCACAAGCCGTCACCCTCTGCCAACCAAAGGTACAGGTATAATCCCTCCTGGTCAAGCAGCTCAGATGCCAATTATTAGGACATTCAACATCAAGGTCTCATGTTAGGGCAAATCCAAGTTAGAAGTAATATTCAAGCAGTTAACAGAGTCTCTTCTTCAGTGATAATAGGCTTTCAGTAATGACCCCGTAGCTGAACAGAACGCTAAAAAAAAGTGAGACTGTCAAAGATGTCTTCTTTATTTTCTTTTTCACCATCATTCTAATGGTAGAAATTATATGCTTTATGTTATGTTAAGCCTTTCAGTCTGTCCACTCAAAATCTTCAGTATCATTTCAAAACAGACGAAACGGTCTACTCACCAAGGTCTCTAGCACTGTTTAATAGAAGCCAAACCAAAGCTTGGAAGCAATTTATGGAGCTGCTTCCTCATGCCTCTCAGATGCCAATAACTACATAAACCTCTGCTGAAACCAGGGGGAGCTGCTGGTAGGGATCTCCTTCGCCCTGTTCCCAGGGTGACAACTAACAGCAGCTATTTTTGCAGCTGATCAGAGTACTGGCCAGGAAGCACCGAGCCCTCCAAAAGGTGGTTCCCAAACTACCACTCTTCAGATGAGACCAGATGGCCTGGAGGGGGGAATGGCCTGTTTCAGACAGGCAAAGAGGAGGTTAGGAACAGCCTTCCCGTGAAACCTGCCCCTGGACAGGGGCACAAAAGAGAGCTCATGAACAGGCTCATCTGGCTAGACCCCATAGCCCATGCTTGACACAAATTAGTGCTTAGTACTTTTCAAAGAAACAAAAGAGCACTCTTAAAATGGTGGATTAATCCAATGGAGACAAGTACACTTTGCTTCACCGCAAACTTAGAGAGAGCATAGCTTCACAAACAAGCAGAGACAAGTTACAAAGTATTCTGGTTCACTCTACCCAACTCACAAACCTAAGTCATCCTGCCATTGAACTATGCCTCCTACCAGGCAATCAAACTAGCCCAGATACGGTTTCGTGCTTGACATAATAAATAGATGTTTTATGCTTAATCATTTAGCAAAAGTTATCAATTGCATTTCTTGATGGGATTATGAGAAAAATTAATAAGGTTTCCAAGACACATTCAGGAGTCCCATTTAAACAAGAAAAAGAAAGAGTTTTGATTCATCATTCTGCTATGGCTTCACCCAGGCTCTAAATTGCCTCTGGATGATCAAAATACAGTATTCTTACTGCTCCTGTATAATGAGAAATACAAACCACCAGTGCCTTTTATAATTAAGTCCATTAATAGCTGACTTCGGTGCATTTACAGGAAGCTGAACGAAATCATCCTGATATTACCCTCACAGGGGAAAGTTGCATGTCTCTTCTCAGACAGTCTGTCTACAAATGCCACATGTGGTAAGTGAAGGTGCAAGTAAATTTGTCTGAAACCAAGTAATGTCAGCTTCATTTCAAATAGTGTATTTTGCCTAGATTCACTATTATGATTTCTAATAGGCAAAGCCATGGCTGCAGAGCAGAGAGAACTTACATTTCAGTCAATACGTGTGCACCATTTGAAATCAATATCTATAGAAGATGAATTAAATTTCACTAGAAAAATACCAGTAAATAGAGCCAATTATCAGATTTTTATACATTCATGGGGTAGGACTAGTCATTGTCAAGATAAGCTATCCTTTTAATGAATTACTGATTCATCCAGTAGCTGGAAAAATTTAATCATAGAAGATGGGAAATCTATGAGAAGCTGTGAAGTCAATGTATGCTGACCACAGAAAGTCATTATTTTTTAAGGAGAGTGCTAGGCCACAAACTGAGCAGCCTCTATATAAGCATTCCAGTTCACTTCTTATATTTATAAATTAATTAATTTGAATTTGTGGTGCTTATAACATCCCTAAAATATGTTCTAAAACAGAAGAGAAAGTAACTGGTTGCAAAAATGAACCCTATTTTTATCCATTTTTATCATTACAGAACGCTACCTGCATTAGGACTCAGTGCAGCTGCATTACAAGTGGGGGTTGTTTTGTTGTTTCCTTGGGGTTTTTCTGTTTGTTTCTTTATTTTTTTACCAACATCAATGAGAGAGAGAGGAATGAGATTTTATTTTACCCTCTAGAAGGAATCAGCAGCCAAGTGCTACTCGTACTGCTTCCTCAAATGCATGATATGCATTTCAGCTGCTCAGGGAGCATGCAGTACTAAGAAGCTATGACAAATAATAAATTCTACTTTTTCCTCAAAAATCAACAGATTATAGGATTTTTTCCCCTGATTTTTTAGCAGTATTTTTTTTCCTGCAATAAGAGCTTTATTCTTAAAAAACAATTTTCCACCAATTTGAGTTCTGACTATAATACCCTTCTAGTGAGGACCTGGATATTAGAATCAAGAATTTACAACAAGACCAAATTTTCACTCCATAAATCGCAACAGAAATATTTGGAGATCCTGCTTCACTAGAATTGTTTGCCTTCATAGGTAGAACTGAGGAAAACACTGATGAGACACATTCATTCATTCATCCCTCATCCACATGAAAAGGGTGGGGAAAAAAAAATATATGCCAAAAAAAATTCCCTCTTAGAAGCACCCAAAATTCTAGTGCTGAGAGGATAGGACAAATTCCCTGAAAAGCAAACAGAATATGAGCCCTGCACTCCCTAACAGCAAAGGTAATTGAATGTATCACCTGAAAACAGTACTGTAATAACCATTATTAGTTCAATATTCTAAAACCTGTGAAAAATAACACAAAGAGCCTTACTCTGTTGATGTCAAACACATGTTTGAACTAGTTCTTATTTTATGTGACCTACTCTGACATGCAAATATTGATACAGGGGCAGAGCAAAAGCAGTTTGAGGTACATCTGTATTACAGTTACTGCTTGCTGCTAATCACCCCAGTGCTTTGATATGGCCAGAGGTTTTTTCCCTTTTCAGGAAATATTACAACATTCTTTTATAAAGAATTCTGATCAGCAGAAGACAGCACTGTGCAGTAAATTTCAAAGTACGAGAAAACATATTTTCTCAGTCAAATCAACACACAACACTGCAACAGCCAGCTCAGACACCACCAGGCCTCATTCTGGCTCCAAGGGTCTCTCTCTCTGAGGCCTTCCCGTCTACACGTGGTGTGTGACAGCTCACTGAGCTGCGGTCACTTGAAGCGACCTGCAAAACATATCTGATTGTGTGTAAGCACTTGGCACACGTGAAACAACACGGCTTGTCTTCTCCTGCTTTCCCCAAGTTTCTCAAGGAGCTTTAGGCAGAGCAACCTGGTTTACCGTGCAACGGCTGGGAGGACACGCACAGTCAGTTCCTGCTGCTCGACTGACATGTAGCAATTTGGGAAGACAAGGTATCTTGGAATCATCCAGCCATCCCCTAACTCTTATCTTTTCTCTCTAAATGCACTTGTCAACTAAAATTAAGTAAATCCCCCTTTTTAAATAGAATTACTGCTAAGCGTAGGTTCCACAATTTGTTTAGCTTGTAAGAAATGCTCAAATGCACGAAGTCTACTATGGAGGACCAATTCTCCACCTAAAAAAGGGCTTTCCTAGAGAAATGAATTACTGAAACGATGGTAATTTCTTTCCAGATGAATGCAAGTATCAGAATGCAGCTGTCTCGACAGAGACATCCCTTGGCAGTGAGTTCACAGGTGAGTCCATACTGTCTGTATCCATTATCTTTGGAGCTTTGTGTCCTTCCCTTCCTAGGGGCTGACAGACTGTAGGCCCACAAGAAGAGCCCCAGTGAAAATGTGGACCACTTTTGCCAAACAAGCTTTCCACCTACCCTATACTGCTCCTGGCTGCTTCGTGCTGACCTGCTCTGCAGTCTTCCAGCTGACACCAGGATTCCTCCAGACTGCTTCTCCGCAGTCAGTGCTGCACTGTGCAGAGTGAAGAATGCAGGTTACCAGCTACATTGATTACAGGGAGGAAAAGATTTATTTCTTTCAAGCTCACTAATGAGTCTAAGCAAGGTTTTACAGCAATAAACGTCATTTTGAATGACTAAATTTGTTTTTACTCACTGCACTATTTGTTTAAATAAATGCCAAATATCTGGTGTTTTGCTTAAGAGCTCGAACTCAAGGAGGAGAGGAAGAAGCGAGTAAGCTCATGCTAAAGGGCTGCATTATTGCCCTTTGCCAGTGACTCCACTCCAATGTAGAGCATGGTACGAGGGCCAGAGCATACCAGAACTTAAATAATACCATCAATTCTCTGTCAATAAAGCTGTGTGATAGAAGTTGTAATTCATTCAGTGTCTTTGATGCTTCTCATTCAGTACAGTGTATTTTTGTCAAACTTAGGCCATTCTGAATGCTGCACAAGGTTTTTTTATGGGTAGCTTTATAATTAACATCTAACTTCTGATCTGTTTTCTTGCTGATTCATTGACTTAGTAACCGGGAAGAATTTAATCTTGGAATCACATTTAAAAAAATCTTTACATTTTAGCTGGTCAGTCATGAGGTCGATGTTGCTCAGACAGTACAGCAAATCATTCATCTGGATAGGTTCAGCTGTCCTCCATGAAAAAAGACAACATTAGTGAAGAATAGTTTGTTCCCTTCACAGCTACTGCATTAACAACAAAACTCCAGAGCTATGCTACCAGAATTTCAACTATAGGTATATAAGATGCCCCCTCCCCTTACTATAACCATTCCATCACAGAGTACAGGATTAATAAAAAATCAGCGCCAGAAGAACTTATTCATTTTCCTCACTGTTCAAATAAAATTGCTTTTTCATAATTGCATCCCAAAAGGAAAGCAGCCCCCCAGTCAAATGAGTACTCCCTTCTCCTGAAAAAACCTACGCATTCCTATTGTTTTCTAAGCTTCCTACTCACTGACTGTCAAACTCTCTAAAATGCTGACTTGAGAGATGCGGGTTCATAAGCTTCCTGACTCCTTTTGGACCTGTGCTTACACTTTTCTGAATCCTTCACCTTATTTACATTGGCTGTTGGCCTTTCACCTGTCTCCATGATTTGCTTTCTCAGCTACGAGGGGCAGTTAACACTACAGGAATATCAAATGATTCACTATCTCTATTTCACAAACCAGCCATAGAGAAAAAGGCATTATATAGACCTCGTTGGAGAGAAACCTATGGCAGAGAGGTTAAGGACAAAGTTTCAAAGAGTGAGCTCTAGTTCTGGGATTTCTACAGAAGGGAACAAGAGGTCCTCAGCATATGAATGAGTGATGCCTCTAGTTAGAATTACAAGCTCTCAGATACCTCCAGCTGAGCTCACAAAACACAGAGCTGCAAAATAAGAGATTACTGACGTCCTGTGTCTCTCACAGGCTTAACAAGGCTGCTCAGATGCAAGCCAAGAAGGAAAAGCAGGACCTCAGATGTTCATTACCAATGCTTCTGTACCAGTCTCCCAGCACAACACAGGCAGACAGCATTCACAGATTTGCCCACAGCATTTATGTAAAGAATCCATTTTGTCTCCTTTGCAAAGCTACAGACAAGGTGAGACATGGCTGCATTACTGCGTCCTACACTGTTTGGTGGCATCACCCGAGAGGAGCGCTGGCAACGCTGCCCCCAGCCCCTACGGGCTGCCTGAGCTTGTAGCGAGACCCAGTGAGACCAACTGGCCAGACCAAAACTTAGAAAATGGGGGTGCAGCGCCCTCCTTCTCAATCCCTGGGCAGCACTTCCCTTCCCCGGGGATCCAAAATCGTGATCCCGCTGCCCCTGGCTGCCGTTCTGAGCAATAACCGCATTGCAGGAGCACAGCCCTGCACCCCGCTCACCGCCTCGCTGCAGGGGCACCAGCACAGAGAGGGAAGGTGAAAGGCCTCCCGATTTTCTCCTTGGCTTTGCAAAGCTTGTATCCTTCAGAAATTCCCCATTTCCACTTTTCTCCCCATTTTAGCATACGCTACTTATGCGCCAGATGGGTTTTCCCCAAGCTCTCACACCACTAGTAAAACTGCAGCATTTTTTGTTAATTTATCACTGTATTAAAATATAAGAAGTGAACCATACACAGATAAAATGAATTATAGCTATACCTCCCATACATCCTGTACATCATGCTAAGCAAAAGCTGTGTTGTGTTAACTGTCAGACTGAGAAATAGCTGACATTTGTTATTTTAATTAATAGTTTACTTTGCTGAAATAAGCTTCTATCAGAAGCTATGACTTTTATTAAATGTTCACTACAGCATTATTTTCACAGATTGGGAGGCAAAAACTAATTTTCAAAACCGCTTCGCCCTACAAGGTCACCGCTAACAGCTTGAATGCACATGTCAAGGAGACATCTGTTTCAGAGATACCAATCTATGTTAAGTGTGCATTATTTCAAAAATTTAAGATACTGTTCACTGGAAAAAATGATTATTCAGTAAGTATGTAGTTTTTAACTGGTGTTTAGAAGTAAAGGTTTTTATCCTCTGTGGATTTGTTTTAATATTTCAACTGCCACCTACACTTACACCTCAGCATTTGCCTTTGAAATCATAGAAAAGGATAACCATGGATGAACTCAGACTATCACTGATGTAAGTCATTACAAAATTACACAGTAAATTTATCCATTTGATTTGCCCAAGTATTTTGAGGTCACTGATGAGATCAGAAATTACTTGTTTCTCTTTTTGTATAAAGTGGGCTCTTTTTCAAGTAGACAAAGTTATCCCATTTCAAACCAATGCCAATACGCTTGTCAAAAGTGAAAACTTCCTAGCAATTCTCCAAATTCCTAATTTAGCAGTTTTACAAGGTGTATTGTCATGAGCTTCATGTGGAAAGAAAGAGCAATGCTTAGGAGAGCCAGACCTTCTATTCTGCTTCTTGATCCACTTTAAGACTGTAGAGTGGAATATCATTAAAAACATCACAGTCTTGCATTTTGCAATCAACATATCAAGATCATCGCAGCAATTAACTTCTATGAATTATATTGGGGGGGGGGGGAACGACTCTATCCTCCCAATGAACAAAACTTGTGCTCCTCTAATCGATTGCCTTTTCATATTAATTGAAAGATTCCCACTGACTTCAAGCTCTCCATGCTGGAAATGACAAGCCTGAATGTTTATGACAACAGAGTTGAACCACAGCTAGATGAGACCACACTGAAGTGGTTAAATGCTTCAGTGTCCCAGTTAAAATACCACCCAGCGCAAGTTAATATTTCAGATATTATCTTGGACTCAGCACAGCATCAAGACACTCACATCTTAGTCTGATTAGAAGACATTTCTACTATTTGCTCTTAGGTATTTTATAGACTCTGCTTTGTTTCTCCAAAGGCCATGTTTTCTCACCACTGAGCTTGGCGAGTTTGCAGGGCACTATTTTATTGCTTTGTTTACTCATTTGTCTTTTTAGCCCAGAGGGGAACTTGCAGATAAACCAAGTTAAGCTCAGCTGTGAAAAGTCCAAGCCTGAAGAATGTCCCCTTAGCTTTCAAGGAGAGGCAGCAGTTTGCTCCCAGAGCCAGCTATGGCCATGGGGCTCTAGAATGATTTGTTTGTATCCACACTCTAACTGGATAATTGTCTTGCACATAACTGCTTATTCTTCCATTTCATTTACATCACTTTTTTTCTCTGCATGTAAATGTTTTATTTGGTTATTAGTTCCCTTGGCCTAGTGTCAATAGCTGCATTGTCTTTTCATAAAGACCTTGGAGTTTTTCCTATATTGATTGGAACTGTCCTGTGGTATTTAAAATTTTAGAAAGTGAGAAACTTTTGTATATCTCACCTTTTTTTTAAAAAAAGGAAGGACTATTTTTATGCATTTTGCAGGGTAGTAGTAAAGCTGTTGAAATAAATTAGTTGGTTGGTCTTAAAGACCCAAGAAAAGCAAGGTTTGTGTAGAGAAAGAAAAATTATTAAACCAACACGGGAAAAACAGACAAGGTCTTGGTCATACAACGGCAAGGGCACATGCACAGGAGAAACAAATACATGCTTGAATACAAATTCCCTTAGAGACATCAGCACTAAGACCTATTTCTTCACTGCTTTCCTTCACTGGAAACTAATTCTGCTAATTCTGGGAAGCGCTGAGCTGTCTCATGGTCCTGGGTTTCTACCACTGACAGTCTGGGAGCCATCCACACCTTGGCAGCTCTTCCCAGTCTGGCATCTAGTATACCTGTATTTATGTCTGATTTACCTGACTCTTTTCACATATCATAAATTTGAAACCCTCTAACCTGGAGGGGGGGATTCCGAGTTTAAGAAATAAGCAAGATGCAAATTGCTCAGCTGACCAGTCCTCAAGAGGCTCCGCGTGGCTCTCGGCAGCATCCCAGCTGCGCACACTCGTGGACGAACCACTGGCCGCAGGTCCCGTTTCGTTTCTGCAGCAGTCAGCCACACTGTCCTGCCACACGCCTCAACCTGCTGCAGCTGAAGTCTTTGCTGAGCCCGAGGCTGTAACCTGCTGCTGTTGCCTTCACCTTCTCTTTGCTAACTGCCTGATGCCACCTGTCTACCTCACACGATACAGCAGTTGGGCCTGTGCTGGCTCCAGCACGCAACGCTGGAGCTCCCTTTCCGTCACAGTGGGCTCACAGCTCCCCGGTCCAGCAGAGACACTTCCTTACGGACCTGGAGGAGCACTCTAAGGCACGTGTCGGAGTCTGAATGGGACACAGCTTTTAGTCTGAGCCTTGGCAGCCCATGAGAGAGGCGTGCTGAGCCGCACGCACCCCTGACAACTGCCACAGCATTTCCATCCTCATACAACTCAGAGAGGCAACTTTGTATCTCATTATAACCTTATTTATCAAATGTATTTACTGCTTGCCAACATCACAAAAAGGGACCAAAGGGAGAAAGCATGACCAAGGCTTAAGTAAGGTAGTGAACAATCCCAGCAAAGCATCTGTGCTGGCCACAGCTGCGTAAGGCCGTGACGGCCCCAAGGAAGGTGGCTGACCTGCTCAGCCGGCCGCACCATGCGGCTAAGGAGCAGCAACATGTGTCCTAGCTATTGCATTCTACGTCCCACTATTTCCCACAGATACCTACAAATACCAAATAATATCTAAATTATCTGCAACGCCATGATAATTATGCTTTTACATGAGTAAGTCACAATTATATTAACAATATCAAATGTACTTGTAAAAATGAAAGAAATGATAAGCAAAAATGAAAATGTCAGTGAATACTTATTGACTCTGGATCTATTTTTTTTTTATACATATAATAACAGGAATCAAAAGAGCCTATAATACAGGTAAATAGTCTTTTATCTTCATTTCCTCTACACTATATATATATATATACACACACATATATACACACACTTTGTGCCTATTAACATCTGCAGATAACAAGATGGTATCAGTAAATTTTATAAACATTATAAAAATATTTAAGTCTTAGGGTTGTCTTCTAATCTTTGGGAACTTTATTTTCAATTTCTGGCAGTTTACAACAATTCAAACTGTACATCGTTGCTTAATGATAATACTGAATACTGAAATGAACATTGTAAAATGCCACAAAAAGAAAACATAACTGATCTCTGCTTTTAACTGATCTTGTGCAAAATTATTATACACTTTTCAACAGGAAACAAAGATGACATAGAACAGGTACCACTGGAATATATTCCTAAGAAGTAACAAAGTAACATATTTAGATATATTTGCATAGCATCACTAGATATGAAGTATATATCTAAAAGATAACATTCAAATAAAGGCAGGGAAGCAAGCAGCAGCTGAATGGTTTATATCATATTTTTAAATGCAAACCATTGTTGGTTGCACTTTTCCATTTTTTCCCCATCAACAATATAATTCTACTTTGTGTACATATTCCTTAGCAATCATTTCAGCTTTACTCTTCTTCTATTCTGCTCTCCATCCTACCTTTCAAAATCTCATTTGTTTTGAAAAAAACAATACATTGAATCACAATGTCTTTAACGCCTGCCAACTATTAGAATGAAACCTAACAAATACTAAACAGAGAGAACTTGCTAAAAACATGCCAACACAACTGAAATATAAGGGAAAAAAATAGTGGTATGTGAGAAGCATACAAAATTACTTTACACATGTCCTTCAAAAAAGTTTAATACATAGTCAGGTCACATTATTGCACATCAAATTCTCTAGGTCTCTAGCTGCCAGTAGCAATTATCTGTAAGAGAACATATTTTCCCTCGTGACCAGCTATCGGGAATTTTTGAGTATACCTAAGCATAGCCTTGAGCAAAACTCCTACGGGGCATATTTGGAATAGAGCATTTCATTTGGATGAAATACCAAGGCTTCCGTGCAATATGTCTATCTATATATTTATACATCTGTTTCAACATATTGATTTGTTTATCTGTTTACTTTAATTACACGAAATAGTTGCATTAAAATGTAAATAGTTCTCAATCTACATATTTCGGTGAAGGTTTTTTAAAGGTACAGATGCCTGGCTGCTCCGAGGGAGCTCGGCAACACACTGTGTAGCGGCCGCGCTCCGCAGCAGACGCTGCTCCCGGCCCGGCGGCCGCACGGCTGAGCCAGGGGGCAGGTGCAGAACAAGCCCCTGTCGCCCCGCGCAGCCAAAGGGACCGCGACAGGACAGTGCCTGGTGCAGCACCACTGACCACCACCAACGCCATCAGCGAAAAAATGTGGAGTCTTTATGGAAAAGCAACAAATTCCAGCATGCCGACGGGAATAAAGCTCCATAGTTCATCCTCTTTAAATGTGCACAAGGCAATTCAGTGTGCTAGAATTTTGGCAATGCCTGGTCAATGCTAATGGTCCCACAGCAAGAGCCAGCGGGCTCTCGTAGTAAGAAACAGTACAAACATGTAGCAAACTTCCTAACAAATGAGATAAACTTAATTTCCATCTTGGGAAGACCAGTGCAATGAAGGCAGCTGTTTTTAAATTTGATTATGCTGGTCTCACAAGGAAAGGCATTGGGTCTTAACTATATACTTCACCTGTAAGAATGATAACTTGGTCTAATACTCTGCTTTCTGAAGTCTACACCCAAGTCCATGACAATTTTTCCATTGACTTTAGTGGCAAGTGTGGTGCATGCATGTATACTGGGTTAGCACATTTTAAATGCACGGCAATATAATTGTAAAAGGTAATAAATCATTATTTAAGTAGATGTAGATTTTATCAGGAGGCAACCGAACTATTTTCAAATAGTTCTAGCAGCAGATGATCACTATTTTTCATTAACCCATTAGTTTAAATACATGCAAGAGCAAGCATAGCAAAGATTTTGATAGCTTTTCTATGCACTTTATTTCTGTGAAATAAAACAACATTCCAGCTTTGATAAATGAAACATTCTATGAGTCTTTATAGCCCTCGTAGAACAAAACTTGCTAGCTTTCAAATGACCATGAAATGTAAAAGAAAAAAAAAAAGGCAAAAAAAGCATAAATTCTCATCTCTGCTCTTAATAATACATTCGTACACTTAACTAGTTTTCGTCCTTCCTGGATTTTTCCAAATCTATCCTATTTATCTGATTGGATTTCTGTCCCATCTTTCTACATATTACAGCTAATTAGTACCCCCTGATGAGAAACAGTCCACCGATGGAAAAAGCAGTTGGATAAGATCTACATTAACAAATGTAGTTCATTTAATATCATTTGTACTGCTGCATTATTAATAATACATAATTACCCTGTGCAGGCTGCAAGGGGGAAGAATAAAATCATCCATTAATTTCTTGGCCTTTGCAACAAGAGTATATTTGCCAGGAAAAAAAAAAAAAAAAAAAAAGCAGTATTGGGCTTTTGGACGGCCATTCATCAGATCTGCATGTCATGTTCATTTTTTGCTTGGAAAGAACTGCTGTATTTAGATGAGATCCTTAAAACTAGCCCAAGTTACAGTAAGCACCGGGTCACCGCTGGAACCCTAAGTTGTTCTTGTGCAAGCACTGAGCATGGCAGGTCACTATCCACCTCCATCAGGGATGTTTTCAGTGCATACCAGTTCCAATCAAAAATAACATACAGAATTTTCCATGCCCATAGACCAAGCTATATTTCTTTCACAATCTCTCATATTCTTTCATTTACTCTAGGCTTCGCATATTGTGGATGGAAATATGGACCTGCTTTATTGTTTTCTTTCCCTTTGGTCATTTACATCCAAATCAGCACAATAAAATTTTATGCCAGTTACAGAATGCTGTAAGAGACTACTGAATTCGAGACTAAAATTACCTTTCAAGATACTCGCTAGAGTCATCCAAACATGCGCCAAAATCTCGCATTCTAGCAGAACTCTCCGCATTGCTGGGCGAGTTCAGCCTCCACAACAAGTTACGAATAACATGTTGGATTTTTTTGGCCCTAGATGCACTGTAATTAGAAATACAGAGCTGTTCTGCCTTACAACCCTTTGCAGAACTCTAATATTGCAAAATCACTTGAGAGCTCCAACACAGATCTCTGCATTTGCACTTTTTTCCTAAAAGCAAGTGTTGAGGATTCTACTAACACTGCCAGTAGTTTGCTTTGCATAACTTTAATGTAAATAGTACAGTTACAAGCTACTTGTTTGTTGGGCAGAGACTTCTGGCCTGCTTGGATGTATTTTTATTTTATACTAACATTTTCTAATGCATTCAATAGGAGACTAAAAATGGTATTATGGGAAGATCATAAAACAGGTGGTTAATGCTTATTCAGAATACTACTACCCCAGTGACATTTTCTTGCCTCAGGAACATAAATGAAAATATACAAAATTACCCTTGGATCAAAACACAGTTGTGCTACAGAAATGCAGCAAGGTAAATAAGAGTCAGAAAATAATATGAGGAAAAAATGAATTACTGTTCTCTCATATAAAGGTAGTAGGTGAGAGGACCTTGAAACAGAGAAAGGCAGGAAAATGTGAGAATTTTTTTTTTTAAAAAATGAAGTTGTATACGTGAAGGGCAAGAATATTAATAAAACAAAAGTGTAGAAAAAAATAAGTCAAGAAAGAGTAGTAAAATGAACACCTTAGATGGAAAGGTTTGAGAGGAATCAGGAGAAATGGAGGCTTTCCAAGGAGCCGGGTTGGGGCTGTACGATGGCAGCGCTGACCTGGACAGGGGAAAACGGTAACAGTAGGAACGGCCGCACACGGGGCAGCACCGGCTCTGTTAGAGAAGGTTAACGCGGGGAAAATACAGGCCTGGAATAGTTGCCTGCCCTGCTTCACGAGCCACATTTTTCCCTAAAAGTTGAAACACTAAGACACCTATTTGTACACAAAGCCACACAATAATGTGTGTGCATGCAATTGCCCTCTAAACTAATGTAACTATGTCTTTAATCCCCAAATTAAAAATATTCTACATGCAAAGCCAATGAACTCGGAATTATTTGAATGCCACCATATCACTGTTGTAAAAAATGAAAGCAGTATATTCTACCAAATAAAATGGAAACCATAATTGTGCACATTTCCTCTTTAATTCTGAGAACTCGCATAATGTCCTTTTTCCTAAATATTTTCTCCAAATGTGAAAGTTGATAAAAATATTTCATATATGTTCAAGATACATTATATATTTAAATGCATATTAATAATACATTCCTAAAGGACCAGACCTATAATTCATTTTCAGTCATCAATACAACCGAAGCCAGGGTTAACAGCAATGTTACACAGTGCTCTCCATCAACATGTCCTAATTTCACTGCATTTACCAGAAATGCCACAGTGAAGATTATGCCAAGATAAAATAAATGGTAATAAATAGAATAAGTAGTTTAACAAATACAGGTTTTCCATATAT
>JAUBNY010001183.1:57107-67228 GCA_032275445.1 Crypturellus soui
AAAATCTGTCTGAACAGCCAGTAGCTTTTTTTCTGTGCTTGAAACTGAATCTGCTTCTTTCTGCCCAAATGTCCAAGCATTCAAGCCTCTTCCCCCTTCGGCCACTTGTCCTTCTTTTATTTTTTTTTCCTCTTGTTAAAATAATTTGTCAAATGAGTATCAGAATTTGGAAAAACTTTTCAGTCCCTTCGATATATAGAGCTTCAAAAATTAATTGAATAACAATATGTGAATTTAGAAGTTGTTGCCTGTGGGAGTTGAGTGAGGCAGAGTAGAGATGAAGAAGGACCTGCTTGCAGCTTGATAAACTACTATATATCCTAAGAAGAAAACTTAGGGAATGTGATATTGAACATAGAGATAGGAGTAATAGAATAATGTGTGCTTGAGCGGAAGCCCGCACCTAGGGCACCTGTGAGTGCTCCTGCAGGGCAACAATTCTCATCTGTGTCATGGGAGATCTTTCTAACCGAACTAGTTGTTAAAGTCTTTTTGTCTTGCTCTTCTTCAGCAATATGTGTGGAGAAAGAGCAGTGTACATTGACTTTCATCGAGATGTTAGTGCATTCATCTTGAAATAGATTTCAGGTAGGAGTGTCCAGATCTGAATTAAAGGGTATGCTGATTTGCAAAATGTAAGTGAATGGATTTCTTACAGACATGCTCTGGTCCATAAATATTCCTTGCTTGCTTTTCAATTAATGTACTCAAAACCTGTGTCCAGGTTCAAAGAAATTCTGACCTGAAAGTAATCCTGAAATTGACTTCTAATATATAGATAGCCCAGAAAAAAGGAATAATTTGCTATGAATATTTTGTCCTTTAAATATATAAATGTCCTTTTGAATCTAGTCTTCCTCTGAATAATCAATCACCAAGAATTTGATATTCAGCAGAATTTCTGGGAGTCATGGTCAGGTGTTTCTTTCATTTTTCCAGATGATCTCAGAACATATCATTTCTTGTGCATTTGTGTTTTTCTTTGCCTGGTGGAGAACTTTTCTTAACTGCTTAAAAATGTAGCTATGAGTTTGCTTCTCTGTACAGTTTATGCTTTAGAAAGGATTTTAAAAAAAAGGCATTCCTAAATGATTTTAATGCTATAGTCTGACGTTAGCGGTTCCTTCTGTTCACATACTTGGAGTTGGGAAGTTGTGTGCCTTTTTTGGTATACCATATGTTTAATAAGTACATGACCTTGATCTCTTCGTTTGTAGAGCATCATTCAAGCTTGTGAACAGTGTGTGAATCGTGACATGTTTAGAGCTTTCTCTTTTAAGATTGACTACTGGCAAGCACGCTGTGGAAGGTCTACTTGCAAAGTGAGACCTCTCTTAAAAAATGGCACGCGTGTTGTAGCAGTCCTGAACAGCGAAGCACTCAGGCATACACTTCTCCATCTGAAGTGATACAATGATTTTGGCCGCAGTTGCCTACACCATTTTACTGTGCACTCTTTTTGATTTATTTGATGACATGTGAAAACAATTCATGCTTGCAAAAAGCACAAGCAGCTACGAGGTGCTGTGTTAACATATATCCCACAATATGGTTGCTTAGCACAAGCAGGTTTGCATATGTATAATTTTCTGGAGACATTCCTTGTTGAGTCTAATAGATTTGATGTTATGGGTGCTAAGAAACAGACACTGTGTCCTTATTCTTTTGCATATTTTATATAACATGCTCACTTTACCAGTGCAAGTAACATCCTTATGAGGAAGATAACATCCTTGCTATCCAAACACAGATTTTTGAAGTCTACAAATTTTGTTTTGGTTCTAGCAATTTATGTACATATTAGTTTGATTTAATCACTGAAAACTTCTTCTTTTACAGATTTTATACCAATGAAAATATTCATACTGATTGAAATTGCTTGCAAGTGATGAACATACATCAGGAGGCAATATGACTTTATTTTCTCCATAAGGAGAAAGCAGGTGTCACATTTTATTAAAGTCTTGTGGAAAGATGATTGTGTTTGGAGAGAAACTGTTCCTTTAGGAAAAAATGAATATAGGGAGAGTGGTCCACAAGAATTAATACAGGTGAGGATGTACAAAAATTCTTGCCAGAAAAATCTTAAATTATTTAGAACTCTTGTTACAAGGTCATTTTTCAATGTAATTTTTCAAGAACTCATAGCATTACCATCAAAATCATATGTCAACAGCAAAAATGCTAACAAAAAAAACAGACTTACTTTGAAATATTTGTCAGAGAGTGAATGGATAGATTGATTGCATATTCATTGCACATCTACTTTAATCTTGGGAGCTCATGAATGATGCACAAAGGTGATTAGATATTTCACTTTTAGTTTATACACGAAAATGCCTCAATTCTTCAGAAAGAACTATGTTGAAATTTCAATTACTAACAGCTGTGTAATATTGTTTTGAAAGCAGGAATTTGGAATGGGACACTTAAATTAGATGTGGTCTATTAACAGCTTTAACTTTTTAGGAAGCAGACTGAAAGGCTAAAATCTTCCCCCATGTCATCTTAAAGTGAATTTGCAACAATAGATGATGATGTTCTCCCTTTTTTTGGTATTCGCAATTACAGAGATTAATGGTAGATATGTTTTTTTTTCTCTTGGTTTGCAGAGTCCAGAGTTCTTCTGATTTTTCCAAGAGTAATACTGCAATACTGCAAAAATCCAATTATTTTGATCTGGAATTGTTGAATGTCGAAAATATAGTCTAAAATGTGTGAAGACCCCCTTCACATTATAAATTATCCTGCATACTTCTTTGGAACTCAATCTCGGGCCATAAAACTGATTTATTAGCCCTACCTATGTAGCCATTATAAGGTAATTATCTGACAATAAACAAATAAAATTCAACACAAATATCTAGGGATATCTGGTTCCCCCTCAAGACTAGAGGTATTCAGCTGCTTAAATTGTGCAACCTTCTCAGTGCGACTCACACAGATGTGCAGTTTCCTTTAGTTTTTGTTATGAAAAGAGTTGATCATGATCATACGGTATCCCTGTTTCATTCACTTTTATCTTCAATCTATAAGCTGTGCATGGTCTTAACAAAAAACATTTTAATTAAAACTCACTTTAGATTTGCTAGAAAGTTCAAGTACCATTATGGGCTGAATTCTAAGCATAAAGAGGAACATTAAGACAAGAGTTTCTCTGGTTACAATTTCCCATTACAAGTGTGCCACATCACTACAAGATGTTGTTTAGCTCAATCTAAGTGGCAGGTTTATATTGTGACACAATTTCTGCACATTTCTGACATCTTTTTAATTACTAAGAAAGTAGGGTTTTACAGCTTCTCCAATAATAAAACCTTTCACAGCTAAGAAAAATCTTGACCATGAACTTTGAAAATGAAAAAGAAAATTGGGTGGAGCTTTAGAGATACCTGTTCTTGAGCTTGTCCGTATTTGTGCAGTGGATTGAATAGAAAGGTATGATATACCTTCATGTCACAGGTCATCATTGTATTTAAAATACCTAACTAATTTGGAATGCAAAGGCTTGGATACCAAAAGCAATCGTTCTGTCTTGATGCTACTTTCTCCCTGGGTTAACTTACTATATTTCTTTTTTGCTTTTACAACATGGGTATATTCATAATGTATTCAATATTTTAACTTATATATTGCATGCAAATTGAGAATTCTTTTTTTGAAGGGCAAATTCTTTTCTTCTCTTTATTTCTCTTCTCATCTTTTCTTCTAAGCCATCAACATGAGGTTTTTAGTAAAGGGGAAGGTGGAAAAAATAATAATCTTTTAAGTGTCTTGGGAATAACACAACAATTTAGCTACACAAGGAGCTAAAAGAGAAGTCCAGTATCAATTAATTCGAATTGTCCTAACATATAACATGGTGCCTATGTGCAGTAGGTGATGCGCAATGTTTGTATTACAGTCTTCGAGGCCGCAACACCGTGGAAAGTGGAAAATAGGATAAGGGAAGTTGAATGCCTTATTTCCTATGTCTGTTTACAATTTCACCATGTATGACACGTGTCCTTTCTGACAACAGAGGCCTTTAAAACATGAATAATCCGGTAGAGTCTATTTGTCAGGCATTGTTTGAGACATCTCCTTTACAAGATGGTCATTCTAAGACAAGTCAGGTCTGCAGTCAGTTCAGCTGGCGTTATTCTTGTCATTGAGTGCTATTTCCTCCCCTCTGCTGTGCTGTAAACTCTCTGGAGCCTCGTGGCTGGATAGTCAATGTTTATAAGGTTGGAGAAACAAAATTGTAAATAACTTAGTCTGCAGATATTGAAAAGTCTGCAGTAGAAATCATTTTAGGAAAGAGTAGCAATTGTAGAAATTGTTTTTGCTGCTTAAGTAGTTCTATGTATTCTTTTTAAAGAAACTGTTTTAAAATAACTTTTTTTAATGCATATGCATTTGCTTATGATTTTTGTTCCCCTGCGTGATAAATGCTTTTCTTTTTTTTCTTTTTTTTACTTTGTTTTCCATAGCTTCTGAGTAATGATCAGGACTTGTCTGCTTGGGGCAGATCCTTACCCAGCTTTAGCTGTCAGCGCACAACGTCTCCGCAGTGAAGGTGCTATGTAACCTACCTTCCTTGCCATGTGGATCCCTTCGCATTGGATAAGCAGGTTATAGGAGTGTTAGAAAAGATTTTACGTAATTAAATAAATAAACACCAAGAGTGGTTCAGCACTGGAACATGTTGCCCAGTGAAACTGTGGGCTTGAAACATGTTGCCCAGTGAAGTTTTGGGCTCTTTGTCCTTGGAGAGTTTCTAACCTTGGCTGGAGAAGAGCCTGAGCTGCCACTTTGAAGTTAACCTGGTTTTAGGACCAGGGTTGCTCTAAGTGACCTGGTCCTGACCAGCCTGAGTGACTTGTCATCCTCTATGGTCACCAGCTCCAACTTGCAAATCTTTTCATCAAGTAGCCTCAACAATATACAGAAAAATGCAGGGTTTAATTACATACAATTCTGAGGGTTTGGACGATCTCTCTGACTTGTGCCATTTTGTTGTTGTTGTTGTTATTCTTGAAAGGAAGACGCACAAGCAGTCATGGCCATCCTTATTTCCAGAGAGGGAATGACCTATCCTGGCCTGCTACCTCTTGCCTGCTAAGACTCAAATTTTTCTGGTTTACAGTTGAAAGTGTCACACAGAGACAAAACACTTAGTGGAAGGTAAAATTATAAACCGTTCCCCGTTTCACAGCCCCTTCCTTGCCCGTGTACCATTATGTAGCTGAGAGCCAGCTCAGTGCATTTCTGACAGTGCCTGTCAATCTGCTAAGCAAGCCACACTGCAGGTTGGTTCAGGAGGATTAAAACAAGAAACCCATGAGAGAACAGGAAAAATTCTAATATGATAAGGAAACATATTATTTAGTTTCTGCTGTTCTCTTTTATTACTCTTTTTTTTTTCTCCGCCAGTGTATTCACAGCGTATTCATAAAGAATGAGTATGTTTGCCAAGAGATTTTCCTGAGGTATTACAGCTCTAGCATGGAACTATACCTCAGTTCAGTCACATATAAAATGCTGCAAGTTTATTTCCAACTCTTTCTTTCCTTATCCAATACTACTCATTCTGTGTATATCCATGTCATGTCATTATTTCATTACTAGAAACATGATGCACTAGAGTAGTG
Source organism: Crypturellus soui (assembly GCA_032275445.1). Taxonomy (NCBI): domain Eukaryota; kingdom Metazoa; phylum Chordata; class Aves; order Tinamiformes; family Tinamidae; genus Crypturellus; species Crypturellus soui. Next base: position 62,741 of record JAUBNY010001183.1, read on the forward strand.
TGGTAGAACAACCTAGCAGTGCAGATTTCATGAACAGTTTCCCATACAGTTTTTGCTTTCATTCTAAAGGAAAACTTATGCATCTTTTGAAAAGCAAGTAATGCAATGGTTTTATTGGACAGGTAAGCTTTCCACATTCAGAAAGGAAGAAAAGTAATAGGATTAGGAATAGCATAACAAGTTATAAGGGAGTTCATGCAGCTGATAAGAAAATCTGAAAAGAAAAATAAAAACTTAGGGAAATATTACCCAACTGCCTAGATAACTGTTAGAAGGGAGAGGTCAGTTCTTCAACGCTTACCAGCAATTGGCCGTGTTTCATTACCCAGTGAAGATGGATTCATTGTTGCAAACTGAGTAAGAAGGACATTAATAGAACTACTCTGGGAGCAGAATATTACTGACATACGTAAAGTGTGATAACATTGCTTTAATGGAATCAACACTAGAGATGTAATGCTCTCAGTGCTGGAAATGCCTGCTTCTAACTGCAGTGGGACTGATTAATAAGAATCAAAAATTAAGTGTGCTTTTTATTATATATATTTCTAAAATTTAATTAGGTTACTTTTTAATGTGAAATTATTGTAGCATTTTGAAGCTTCAAACTTTATTTATACTATGTCATAGAGCACAAGTTCACTTTACGGAGTTTGCTTTACTAGTACTGTCATTGCATATTTTTACTTTCTGACAGGAGGACTGTGCCTGTCTCTTGATATTTCTACAAGGAGCAGGAAGAGAGCACATGAACTTATAGTACTACATAATAGTAGTATGGTGTTTTCCTTCTCTCCAACAAAAAAAGATGTTGATAACTTAGCTTGGACTCTGATTGGGGTGAGCTGCCCTGGCTGGATAACAGTATTTCTTAAGATGGTGGGAGCAGACAGGACTGTGACACCAAAATGCTCTTTGCCCTTAATCTCTCTCTGCTTTGTAGCATCTTCAGCTGCGGTTAATTTTCCATCTCACAGCAACCACCTGAATCCTGTGCTTTTCCTGATATTTTAAGAGTTATTTCTTTGATTAGAAGATCTTGCAATGTAATATCGCAGAAATAAGATACTTGAGAGCATGTGTCCTGTTTATCTACTAATGCTGGTTATTAACGTCCTCATCTCTAAGGCACAATTATTATTTGATCTGGAGAGTCTAAAGCTGCCTCTGATATCAAATAGCAAAAGAATGATATCTGACCAAGCTGACATGATCAGATCTTTTAGCAGACACTTTCAAATTACATTGCTGTATGTTTTATTTATTTATTTATTTTTTTTCTGTCATCAAAGACAGAATCTCAAGAGCTTATTTTTTAGGCATATACCTGAATAGCAACTGTCTGTTGAGTGGAATGCAAGTCATCTGCTTATTTTTTTGCATTTGTCTTTTTTAGGGCAGGGAAACAAATGAATGTTATTTATCCAGAAGTATTTTACCAAGCACAGAAAATTTTAACAATATTTTTGGATTAATGTTTGTTATATTGAATGCAGAAAATGATTAACATCTACTGTCTGTATACATCAGCAATATACAGAAAAAGAGTGCTATGTGTTTACACACATTAAGCAGATGGTGAATGAAAGTATAGACTGTAGAGAAGGCAAATGGGGTGAATCTAAATGTTGAGTTACATTCCACCCTGCTCTAGTTCTCCAACAATACAATTCCTCTATATTTGGTATTCTGTGTTTAGAAAAGGTTTTGCAGTATTCACCAGAATGCTCAGACTCATGCTGTTTCAGACAAGTGTTTGCAAGTAAATATATTTGTCGTTTGACAGAATTTTGTTACAACAAGGTAAATTACTGAGCTCTCACAGACTAGCGACATACATATATAACAACAACAACAGTACAAGTTGTCTCCCTACAATATGCTAATGTGTCATGTAGCAAGGTGGAATACAGATTTAAAAGCAAATTCAAAAGTTATTCTTTAGCTCCATCATGAAGAGGAGCAAAATTGCTATGGAAAATGCAGTAGATAAATCAGGAAAAAAACCTAGATAATGCTTTTATATACTTGAAGGATGTAGTGCTGGTTGAAGAGGAAGGGTTTGACAATGGGTCTGAAGATGGAAATAATGAGAGGAAATTATTAAGATGAGAAATTTAGATTGAATATCAGGGAACTCATGCAGACAGTGAAGTCTGTTACAACCTAGAATTGTCTCCTAAAGAAAGACATTGAAACTTAATTGCTTCGGGCATTTTTAACAAGTCTTGTCAGGTTGCTGGGCAAAATGTAAGGAACAATCATGGAGCAGCATAGGAATGCACTAAATGATGTGTCAGGCTTTGCCATCTTTTATTCCTCTGATTCTTTAACTGCCATCAGGAGTGACAGTAATTACAGTGGTGATTTTTATCTCTACCTGTTTTCTAAGTGCTTGCCTGGGTGTGAGCAAGCCTTAAGACATGCAAGTTCACTGTGGAGCTGCATACGATGTTGTATTTGGGATGATCTGCTGAAGCCTACGTTTAGTTCATCTGTATGTTGAGACTTCCTCTGGATAGCCACAGATGTAGGCAGGAAGAAATGCTTGTTGGGCTGTCGAAAAGTCGAATATAATTGGACTGCAGAGCACGGCTAGTGCGTCAGTAAGACACGAGGTTGCTGGTGGGAGGAGAAGGTTGAGGAGGGTTACTTAATGGTAAGCATTACTTAATAGCTCTTGTGCTTTCAGCAGATACTGTCAGAGTGGGAGGGCAATAAATTACAGTCATTCGAGATATGATCATCATGGATCAGATATGATCTTCATGGAACCACTAGGTGAAATTAATAAAGAAAAGTTGCTAAGGTTTAATTATGTCCTCCTCCTACACCAAACCACACAGACATTCAGGATACAGGACAGTAAACGCAAAGAAAGTAAGCTATTAGAACAGTATAATTAAATGAATTCATATTAGTTGAGGTGCATATTTTTGCATGGTCACATTTAAATCCAATTAACTCAAATTCATTGTAAACTCATTTGTATTCGTGTATGCCAATATACAGTCACATAAGCATGCCCAAGAACAACTACTAAGAACATTGCAACTTTGGAAATACATGCACAGGCACCAAACACGGTAGTAACAGAGCATTGAACTGAGAGAGAGAAAAAAAAAGCTGTTTTCTCAGGAAGTGAATCCGATGGGATTGCAGTAGCCAACAGTTCTGGTCTTAGATGAGCATGCGACTGGAGCTCAGCTCTTTTCTGAGCTATGTATTTTTTTGCTTGAAAGTACAGTGTTTCTTCTACTTGTGTTTTACTGAAGTCTGTGAATTTTTGATGAAAACAGGAGTGGAAGTGGGAGAAAGGGGAGAGGAGAGGTAATGGATTTAAGTCTGAAGCAAAAAGATTGTGCTCCAGCTAGAGCTAGGTGCCAAAGTGCTTAATTCACCTGTGAATGTGATGGGCATGGTGAGGTCTTACTGCATGCCATGGCCTCTGTTTCCGTACATGTAGTTTTTTTTCACTTGTATGCATTTGCCTTGGCCCCTGTATTACGTTTAGCTGCCCATTTCAGGAATAGCAACTGCTTGCAGGGTGCATGACCGAAGCTCTGCTTGCCTCTTTCTGGGTGCAGTGGGGACACACTGTGGTTTGTCCTCACAGCATGATTTCCAGACAAGGAGCATCTGTGCACGCTACCCTATAACGGAATATTTCCGCAGTATTTCATGCCAGTAAAGATTTACCTGTCCTGCATTGCTTACATTGCTGTCATTTGTTTAGCAGATTAATTTGTGGTCTCTGTTGCTGTAGTCAACATGAAAGGTCTTTGGATGAGAGAACGTAATTTTATTATGAGTTTGTAAAACAACTTAGCACGATGGGTATCCAATGCATTTTGAAAGGAAGAGCAAGTATTACATTTCCAGTTGTAGATGCTACTCTTATCTGCAGTAAACTGAATCCATTTTCCATTCTGCACAGCTTGAGAGATGTGTCTCATCTTGAATGAGACCAGATTTATTCCAATATGCATATACAAAATGCCTGCTGTGTTTGTTTTGTTTGTTTTCCATAAAATATATTACTTCTATATTTTTACTCTTACGGTGTGGTAATATCCCTGTGGTCACCGACCTTTTGCTGAATTTAATATCTTTTAATACCTGCTATAAACATATAAACATTTAACTGTGTAAAAAAATACAGTATATCATACGTCAAGTTGATCTTAAAGGGCTTACAAATGGTGATAGAAAGGTGGCAGTATATGTGACAATAATACATTATGGAAATTACAACACTTAGTTTCAATCAAAAAAGAGTAAGATGTATCTCCAGAGAAACAAAATAATATTCACAGGAAATATGGCAATTAATGTAAATGACTGACTGTGGTTCTGCCTTCACTTTTGCAGAGGATGTGGGCATGACACACTTCGCAGGTTCTTCATTTCTTCAGCTGCTCTGAGAGATGTGCTGAGCAAATAAATATTGATCCAAACAGTGCAGTGAATTTAAGATAACACCAGACA
>JAUBNY010001183.1:75088-98726 GCA_032275445.1 Crypturellus soui
GAGGGCAGTTTGAGGGCTTTTTCCTTTGGCTGCTGCTTTTCTCAACTTCTAAACAAAGGCTGAGCAACAATAAATCATTAACGTGAGCTAATTAAACTCCACTCTCAGTCACTGCGTTCTTCCAGGGCTCTGCCTGAGCCAATGGAGGACAGGCATTTTGCTGTGACAGAGCAAAATCCCATGGTTGGGGTATATGTAAGATTTCAGAATTCAGGAAATATCAAATTATGCTTTCTTCATATAACAATTCCTTTTTTAAATTATAGAAAAATACAGTAGACAGGCTTCTGATTTGTACATAAAAATAGGTTTCCTTCTTATTTTTTATTTCTAATGTTATTATTAGAAAAGGGAAAAATATGTGTATATCCAGATAAATAAATGTTAAGTTGTAAGTAACCTGAAAACTCCAAAGGCATTTTTATAAACAGTTCAGTTTAAACAGAATTGCACACCGTATGAATGTTTTTTAATATGTGTGCATATAATTATTCACTTTTTTGCTGACATATTTTCTTAGAGGAAATGAATGTGTGTTACTAGTTTGCCCATAGCGTTAATTCCCTGGATTTAATTTCATAATGATGGAGCAAGAAAACATATAAGAGCTGGCCTGAGAAATGGAGATGTTTCTTTCCTTCTATGGCTATTATGAAGCAGTCATCTGAATGAAGTTATGTATAAAACTAAATAAAATCAATGTTAATGAAACAGATATTTTAATACATGTTTATCATTTTACAACATGGCAATACCTTTAGCTCTGCTTCATTCTGAACTTAAAATATTAGCCCTCCCACCCAGTTTTACTTCTCTGTGGAAGGGGATATTAATCCACTGAGGTATAGGGAGTACCCATTTATTTAAAATTTATTAGTTGTCCTATAGATCACAAAGGGTCTGCTATGGCAAAAATGAATTTCGAAGGATTTTGCTCCAGAGGTACGTGAACCTGGCAGGTGTGGGCTGCTGGATACAGCGTTGTCCCCCTCAGAAGAGCAGGAACGGTTCCTGTCTCTTACTGGCCATCTGGGTGATCTGACATAAACCTCTTTCCTCGGCTTTTTAAAGTGCAAATTAGATAAAGCAATGCTGATTTTCTTTTAAAATACTTGGAGCAGGATGTGAGGTATTGTTTGTCAAAGCCCAGGAAACTAGCAACAGATCAGAGACAGTTTTGTTAATAAATCTTGATTTGAATTTCTGAGTTTTGATTTTCTGATAATCTGTATGCTTATCAGTCTTTGGCTCTAACAAAGCCATAATTATATTTTCCTGAGATAAAGCACTATCGAAGAAACAACAAAGAAACAAACCTCTGATCAAGGGAGAGGTGTTGCAGGCAATTTTAATATGTCCTAATCAAGATGATGTGCTTAAAATTGACAGATTTTGCCAAGTGTTTTTGGTAACAAAAAGGAAAAAAATATGTTTTTGTGTCATTAATGGCTTTTTAACTGCATGGGTTTGCCCAGTTCTTCAGAGTATTATATGTATTGTAGAGAGGAAAGAGGCAGCTGGCTCTTATTCCCCTGTTGTTGAAAATTCACATAATGTACATGTTAGAAATGGGCGATCTATAGCTGTAGCCCCTTAGGATCTAGTGCTAGAATAGGTTAACTGCTGTGGAAGAAAGTGAACTTTATGGTCAGATATTAACTGTCCGGTCACTTGAAAACCTTGGGGTTTATGGGCCAGGATTTCAGTATTTGTGGTCATGGCAAAGGCAACAGATGGAGTGGAAAATAAAATGCTTAGGCTGGATACATATAGTCTAAAACACAATAATTACCAGACGAAAACCTTTACAGAATCCAGAGGAAGGAAGAAAAAATGATGTGAATTATTACAAATTCAGATGTATTGTAGGTGCAGACTTAAATGATCTGTGGATCCTGTATATGAATCTGGAACCATATTTATTTTGAAATACAAATAAAACACAATAGTATGTTATTCTTAACAATTGGAAACAAATGAAATGAAACTGCAGATGGATGGGTTTGTATCTGTTGCCTTCTGATACAGTTTTAGATCTTTTCACACTGAGTCCATTTTAATAATAGCATCATTTTTTGTCTTTTTGAAATAAGGTACATACAGTAGGTAACTGTCTGCCTTGCAGTTAGTTACTTTGTAATGAGAACTGTGGGAGCTGACTAACTGTGGCTTCTGCATCTATAACTGAGGTAGTTTACACGTGGAGATGAACTGCGTATCAACCCCATCTCTTCAGGAAGTCTTTCTGTTTACACTAGTAGAGCAGCATGTTTGAGCATTTCTCTCCGTGGCAATATTACAACACTGGGCCTGAATTGTGTTAAAAATACTGAGAATTTACAACTTTCACTTAAAACAAAGAGTTCAGTTTGCATATCCTATATTCAAGATAAGGTGTATTTTTCTTCTGGCCAGTGTTAGTGGGGTAGAATAATCCCTTTTCATGGATTTTACTATAAACCAATTTGTTTTATGCATTTTCTTATTTTTATTGCTAATATAATTTATAATTTCAAATATATTTCAAGTTAAGTGTTCTACCTCATACCACCTGTCTAGAGTGAAGCCTGTAAGCATGGAATTTATACATTAGAATCTCTTTGGTAGTTTAATGTGATCTCTGTAGCAATGTGTTTGCAGCAATTTTGACAAGAGGGAGCTGTCACGATCTTATAAGCAAATACTATATTTAGATTCAATTTTCAACTAAGTTAGACAGTAAATATAGTTTCTTAACTAAAAATATTGGCACTAAACGCATAGTCCCAGTTGTCCTGGAGGTTTTCTGCTACCAAAACACCCCTGTGACATGCAAGAAAATAATTCATTCCCCTGAAATGGTTCCATAAATAATAGTCATTTGCTTTCAGTGATTTTTTTTTTTCCCCGTGTCACAGAAATTACAGTCCAAATTCTGGTTTTCTTTTGGCTTTGCTTGACAACTGCATGAGGGCTCCATTAATATCACAAGTAAACACACTGGTGATGTCTTTTCTTTGGAACAAAATTACAGTGCCAAATTGTCAACCACAGCAAGCAAGGAGGGTCATGCTGTACAAGAAATGGCTATTATTTATTCTAGCTGACTAGCAGAAAGAATTTAGCAAGTTGCTGCATCAGGGGCAAAGTATTTTTTGATCTGCTTTATATCTTACTAAATCTCACCCACGACTAAGCTCTCTGAGAACAAAAATTGTTTGCTCCAAGATGGCTTATTTGTGTTTGAGAAAAGAAAAATATATGAAAATAGTGATCTATAATGATGAAAATTTGACTCATAGCATATGCTTTTTGGTTCAGTGGGTTTCCTGTATTGATTTTTGAGCTTGAACATTAATGAATTCGATTTTCTAGCAACGTGCACCCTTTGGGATGTTTAGGTTTTCTGAGTATTATTGAATTAAGGCTGAGGGATGCTCACACAATGTATTTTTCACTTGGCTGTAGATGGAGGTTCCAGCTGAGTTTTTGTTCTGCTACACTGTTTCCGCTTCACGGTTGTTGTCTCTCTTGATTTTTTTGGAACACAATCTAACAGCTTGATAATTTTAATTAAAACATTTGATAAATATTCATACTAATTTGTATATGATTTACAGCATTTTCACTAGAGATTAGTTAGCTACTATCCAGGGTATTCTCACATGTAGGTTGAACTAGCAGTTCAATTTGTCCATGTAATTGCAACAACAGAGTAAGACTTTTTGGTTTTTAATCATCTATGCAATGTTCCTTAAAGATTTCATTTGTTTTAAATAAATCACAAACAATTTCCCTTATTAACTCACATTGGCATCGGTAGAAAGCACTGCTACATGACTTCCTACTTTTTTTTATTTAAAGCAGCATAGTTACACCTAAGTCTTAACTTATGTCACATTTTTACACATTATTCCAGTATCCCCTGATCTGTCTTCGTAGATGAGGAATGAATTTCTATCTCATATTTCCCTAGAACAATGACATAGGGTGAAGTTATCTTAAGGAAGAACACATTTTTCCTTTATTTAAATATTGGGTCCTGTATTATTTTAATTATAAATGTGCTGTATTGGTTAGGCAGGTCCTTTCAGTTATCACTTGTATCTCTCAATTAGGTGTTTCCATCCACCAATTTGTGATTTAATTTGACACAGTTATAGACAGAATTCTTGTAGCAGCTGATCATAGGGCTCATCATGAATCATGCTCATGTAAGTGGGATTCTGATATACCGTTTACAGGACTCAAATGAAAATATGAGAGCTCTATGACATAGTGACACATCTTATTCACAGCAGATATAAATTTACAGGGATAATGCAATTTCAGAAAGATAGTAGCATTCAGAAATATGACCTACACTTAGTTATGTATGCACTCTGACGGCATGAGTGTAAACATCCTTAAGAGCCCAACAAGGCAAGAACGCACACAGCATCACTCCGTGGCAGCGGGATCTATTTTTATTTTGCTTATAAGAGCGGATATGCAAGTCAGGCGTTTACTAAGCTGTGAGAGAAGGGAGCTGATCATTTTTCAAAGAAGGCTTGCAGATGCAAAATAATAGTTTCTTCTGTGCGGATCTGTGAGAAAGTGCTTGCTGACTTTTAAGAATCGCGTAGCAGGGGAGGAGAAACAGGCTAATTTTGCATAATGCTGAAGAAAATCTGTGCAGAAAGGAAAGACCACGCTGCTGTATTTCATAATAGTTATTAGACTGCGAAAATGACATGGAGGCTACAGCATTTCATGCGTCTTTAAAGTTGACAAAGTTAGTACAGATATTAGACTGCAAAACAAGTTCTCTGAGGTATTTGCTGCAGAACATTGCAAATTTGACACTTACGAACAAAATAATTGAGCTAGAATTATGGTCTGAAACAAATATATTTCTGAAGTCTTAAAATTTCACCCTAACTCCTATCGCCCTTGCACTCCAACCAACAGGCTGCCTGTGCGCTAGCAGCAGCGAAGTGCTCAGCGCCTGCAAACTGATGTTCTGAGTGTTGGTGTTCGAGCGCGTTCTCCCCGTTTCCAGCTCAGGTGCCACGCAGTGCCCCCCTGTATAATGGTCAGAAGCAGCAGATGCGGGAACGAGGGCTTTTTGTGGATTCCGCGCCTCTTTGGAGGAGCGCAGTGAGCTGTGCACAAGGGCTAAGCTCTGCAAGCCTGAGCAGTGCCTCCGTGCTGGGAGGCTCCTGAGCACACACTGCATTTCTGGGCAACATAGTGTCTCAGTAAGACGTGCAGAAGCGGAGAGCTGCCGCTTAGGGAGCTAGAGACACACGCGAGGCTCTGGCTTCAACCTATCGCTTGGCTGGAGGATGGGGACCAGCTCGCCTGCGGCTGGATAGGTAGCGAGGCAGATGGAGCTGAAACTCCCTTAAAAAACCTTGAGATTCGGCTAGTGTTGTTCCTGAGAGAGAAAATACTCATCCAATTCTGCTGGGGGGTGTGCGTGAGTGCTAAGTACATACTGCTGCTTTTGCTTTGCTGTTATTCTAAAGCTGTGAATTGGAAAAGGTCTAGTACTTTAGCCAACCCGTGCTTCACATTAAATATTAAGAAATAGATGTTTTTTTCTGTCTCGTGAAAAGTCTCAAAGCACTAAAATGGACTGCTTTTTAGGTGATAAAAATTTTAAACACACTTGCTGTTATCATCGCCCACAGCTAAGTGAATTCTTAAAAACAAAATAACTTCTTAAAGTAAAGGGCAAAATAGCATGCAGAAATCTGGCTCAGATCATCAGCTTTCCTTTATTTATTTTAAACTTTTATCTTTTCTGTTGTTTATGATGATTAACGGCAAACAAATGGTCCTTGTTATCCTCTTCCTTGTTGCTCTGATGACACTTGGAAATATATTCCAGGATGTGTCCTCTGTGTAACAAATGTTCGTTTATTGTTATAAATGTCACTGCATCAGCTTTTCAGCTAGAAAAGCATCTATTTTTTTGAATTGTGAGGTACTGAACTACACCCTTGGCGCAATTTGCAGACTGAAACCCTGGTTAAGCAACTAGCCGGGCCCTGGGATACCTGCACTGAGCCTTAAATAAACTGGATATGAAAGGTCTACAGGTCAGTCCAAGTGCTCATTCAACTGCTTTAATTCCCAAATTATTTTGGAACTTCTGGAAAAACATGCTAGATCTTTGTCATGACTGAAAAATAGGTGTGAATTTGGATAGACAGCATATATTGCTTCAAATGAATATGCATAACTATCTATCATTGAGTCAGAGACATGAATTATAGTGTAGTCTTAAAAATACATAATATCACTAAAGTTTTGAGCCTTATTTTGTTGCAATAAATCATTTCCTATAATTCTAGTACCAAGCATGCGTATTCCTTCATGTAAGCCATCACGATAATAACTGAAAGCCCCTAAAATGTATGGAGGTTATTGAATTATCGTTTGTTTACTGGATAGAAATATTCTTATGAAGAGCTAACACCTGAACATGATAATGCCTATATGGTATGAGTTTCTGAAGGAACAACTCTTTCTTCTTGCCTTTTTGGGGAAGATTATCATATGCTGGGCAAGCCCATGCTTCTTGGAGCTGGTTTCTAATTCATTCTGTTGCTGTATGGACCACAGCATGACACACTGCCCAAACAGCATCTCATGCTGTGGTGCCCTGCCAAATGACTAGTGCCATTTTTCAAATGGGAGAGAAGAAAATGTTTCCAACAAATCATTCTTCCAGCATCTCCAAAGCAGGTCACGAAAAGCATCACGGCAGCCTGGACATTGTGTGCTGTGTGGATCTATCTGATCTCTCTGTCCTGCCAGTGTCTCTGCGCAGGAGCTACACCTTCAGTGACGTGAACTTCAATGACTGCTTTTAATTTATGGGGAACTGCAAGCAGTCCTTAGGCTGGAAAGGGATCAGTAAACACAAACACAATTGCTACTATGTAAAGAATATGTGCTAGCATTAAGTTTTTTGTTTGTTTGTTTCCAAAAAGAGAAATTTATTGAGTTTGGGATGACATCACTTTTAATGAGAGAAGGACCCTCAAATTGTGAAATTATGGAGATCTCATCCGTAGAAATTCATCTTTTTTTTTTTCCTCCTTAATGTAATGTTTCATTTTTGTCACCTTTTAAATGTTTTGTCCAGTTGTAACTGAAAGGCGATGCAAGAGTTTCCTAAAGTTTTTTTGGTAAATTATTTAGAGCTTTAGATTATGTGAAATGATTTGCAAGACAAGTTCCTGTTAAAAAAATAAATCAAAAAGGGAAGATAGGAAACAAAACAAACAAACAAACAAACAAACAAAATAGGAAAATGAAAAAATCCACATTTCAAAATGAAATATTTGAATTTTTGTTACTGGTATTTGAGGCAAATTTTATTTTGACCTCATAAAAATTACAAAAATTAAAAAATCATGTGTGCTGTTTCATTTAGCTCAAGATATTTGGAGAGAATGGGGGGAGAAATACGAAAGTAACAAGCAGGAGTTATTCGATAAACAAAATATTTTAATGGGAAAAGTATTCCCATTTTACATTGACAAGAAGATTTGGTCTGATTTGACCTGGCAAACTGAAAAGTCCCAGGTTAGCATAAATCTAAGTTCATTTAGAAGAACATTCATTCAGAGCAAAGGGTATTGTTTTTCAAAGAAATCCAAACTACTACCTGAAAAAAGAGTTGGTGTTGTTCAACTCTTGGCTTGGATTACAGTGAAGATTGTTAGAGAGTTTAATTTAAGTTATGGGGAAGAAAAAAAAAAATGGCAGAAACTTTGCCAAAACTTTTGAAGTTCTGCTGCCATCTCTGAGATGGGAAGCGGGGAAATTTGCATTATGGTGGCATTGCTTCTTATACACGTAGCAGAGAATTATTCTATCAGAGATTATGGAGAAGACATCCATTCTTTTCTGAAATCATTATGCATTATTTATAATATCTCCTGATAAGTCCTCTTTCTTTTGACAATACAGAATTCTTTAGATCAAAAACTAAACAGCAATGCTTAATTTGTTGCCTTTTTTGCATACAATTAGCAAATTTTATATTTACTTTCATAGGTAAATAAATCTTGAAAGCTCTAAGAGGCACAACTCTTTTCATCTTGAAGCAATGCCACATGCTAAGCAAAACCATGTTAGGATTTGAAATCTTTTTATTTTGGGAAGTTTTCCTAGCAGAAAGTGCCAATGAAACTGAGATCAGTATTGCATTTTGCTGCTCCTTGAATTTTGAAAATAAATAAATAACTGTGTGTGTAAACAAGCTAGCTTTCACTGTTCTCATAAATATGCATTACAGCACCAGAACAACTCAAATAAGTCCATCGATGTTGTGTTTCTGCTGGTAAGCCTAGATACACAGTATGATGGATGAGAGGGACCACAACTGTTTTCATTTACATCAAAACAGTTCTGCTAATGGATTTCAAGTGAGCAAATATCAGAAGCAATATATAATAAGAAACAGCATTTATTGCACTCCATTTGGCTTTACAGTCCTGTGAATGATAACCACCGTTGTTTCATATTACAGTATCTACTAACCCCAATTTTGATAAATTAGAATAAGAAATAGTAGCAGTCATTAGTTGAATAGCTTTCACTGATGAGGTTATTCAATGCACTGCATTAGGTTAAGCTGGAAAATCATCTATGTCTGTGTATATGTATATATATATGTACTACATATAAACATATGTCTATTTGGTAGCATTAACTCTAATGGAAAGAAGAGCAACTGAGTTACATTAATAGCAGCAACAGTGAAAAAAGTATGGTGAAATTGCATTTTGGCAGGCGTAACTGGCATGCCAATTGGCATGCTAGTGATTATACGTTTTTGTAGTAATGCTGGTTAATGAAAGTTTGATGTAAAACCGTTTTCAGTATTTCCTCAGAGGTTTGACTGGTCTTCCAGGAGGAAGGTGGCATGATGAGGGTTGCGCCTGGCTCTTGGGGTAGGAGAATGGAGAGTTTGCTTTACTGCAACTACCCACAGAACGCTTCTAGGAAGAAATACCTCAAAAGACGGAAGAAATACCTCAAAAGACCAAATCTGAAGCTGATGAGTGAGGCTACTCTGTAGTCTAATACACACTCTTGTACATAAATGAAACCTAAGAGCACAATAGTCACTGAATATATCTGAAGAAGCCCAAAGCTAATGGTAGCCTAATTGTTTTTTTTTCTCCTTCTGAAGCAGTGGTGATCCTCCCAACCCTGAAAGGCAATACTGCAAAACAAATTTAACCTCTGTTTTTCTGATTATAGAATGAGTGTATGTAACTAAACAAAATACGAAAAAAAGCATATAGTGATAATAGTTTTCTTCAGAAGTTATTTTCTTTTCTATATTTGTAAAGTAAATAGAACAGAATGTAGTGTTATTTTAAGTACTTATTTATTCAAAAGCAAAATACTTGCAAGAAAATCGTGTTTCAAGTTACAGTATATGGAAAGTATTCATTAGTTCTTTTGGAAGCATTAAAAAATGTTGTTAACAAAGTCATAGCTTTGATATAACACTGTTGCTTTGACCAATTCTGTTATTTCTTTTTTTAAAAAAAAAACAAAAACAAATCAACAAAAGAGATATTGATTTAAAAAAAAGGTATGGGGGGATGTCTCTCTAAGCTGTAATGGGGTACCCTTTATCAGAATCTGTGACTTTCAGCAAGGCAGGCAAATCTTCCCTTCCCGATATATTTGGCTACCAAGAGAAAGGCTTGGTGTGACATTATGACTTCTGCTTTGTCAGATTGCCCTGCCTCATACATCTAGGCCTTTTCTTTATCTTCATTTTTAAATCAAATTTACTGTAGTAGGGGAGGGAAGAGAGATGCCAATATTCATTTAAAAAATCAACTGAGGAGGAGACAGAAAATCATGACTAACATTGTTCAAATTCATAGGACTCTCAGTTGCCTTCTATGGTGTATATATATATATATAAACAATTTATATTAGCTGAAGACACCCTACAAGATTATTTCTAAATTATTGCTGAACTGCAGTTTGTAGACATCTCTATTCTGATGCATCTCTGTTCTGCAGTGCCACTGCTTTTATACCTGCAGCATAAAGCAGGCATCCTTTTGAGTATTATCTAAACTGAAATAGTGGTGCCAGTATAATTTCACTCAGCAGCATAAGAGCTAGAAAAGGTGTCTACTGTATCACTTAGCGCAGTTGTGACCAGGTCTTTTCAAATGATGTACTGGTCAAACCTTTGCATGGTCTGCATAAGGCTTATTTTCTTTTTCTACTTTCTAAGGTTTCCTGTAATATTGTGAAATCGGCTTAACATCTGACCTTTTAGCCAGCAGAGTGGAGTGCAACCCTGTTGAGCTTATGCAGAAGGGCTTGATTGCTCTGTCAGATAGTAACGTATTTTGGATATGCAGATGTTAGTGACTGAAGTGTATTTTCCATCTTGAACCCCACTTGAATTTATGCAAAAGCTTTCAAGGCCTGTTGAAAAGGTAATTGAATTCCCATACTGTGCACAGAAAAAGTCATATCTCAAGTGCAAAACTGAGATCTCTCCTGATTGTTAGAAACTGACATGAGAAGACTTTTGAAACAGGACATCCAACACCTGCATCAATGTTCTAGCTCTCCAGGTTCTAATAGTTTCATTTAGAAATTGATTTCTACTACTGACCTAGGAATAACAGACAAGATAACGATGTGCTGAACATTCAGTGTTTTTACGGTTTCTGGAGATTTGTTGAAATTTTCAGTCTTTTAATCCTCTTAGCTGCCAGAGCTGTCTTCCAGTGTTTGATGTTTGTCTGTCCTTTTGTGGAGCTGCTTAGCTTCCTGTCAACACGCTGCTACATGAAAGGAGGCTGCCAGAGGAAAGTTGTGGCACCAAAATCTCAGAGAAGGTTACCTAGTCAGAGAGAAAAAAAATCTTAAGATGCTAGGTTGGTCCCCCGCAAAAAAGGCCTTCGACCTTCCAGGACTGATTTTGGAAGTTCTAGTGGAGTTTAATTGTATATTTTGCTATTGATTCTGTAGGGGAATGGGAATAGCCGATTTACTATGAGTTTATTGGTAGGAATTTCAGCAAAATGCAGACAGTATTGTTTTTTCCCGCAATAAGAAAGTAGGTAGGCCCCGGAGATAAAATGGGATTGAAGAATATGAGCTTACAAAAGTGAGGTGAAATAACAAATATTTAAAGCAAGTGTGGTCTTGCAGAATAACAGCAACAACTAAACTTTGGCTAGCAGCTTAAAGAAAACAGTGACTCAAACTACAACCTTATTTTCACAGAATCACAGAATGCCTAAGATTGGAAGGGACCTCTAGAGGTCATCTAGTCCAACCCCCCTGCACACGCAGGGTCACCTAGAGCACGTGGCACACGGCTGCATCCAAGCGAAGGAGAAGGAGACTTCACAAACTCAATTTTTCTGAATCCCATTGAGGCAGACAAGACTGAGAGAATTTTAGTATATATGTTTTATTTGAACATCTGCAGAAGTTGTCTGTCCTCTCCCGTGGTGCAGTAATTGGCTCAACTTCTGCTGCCATTGACTTAATTGGAATCAATATTGTGCTAACAAGATTAGAGGGAGGGTCGAGGTCAGAGTCAGCATTATGGAAGTGTTGCGGACTGATTAAAAAAAATATGAAAATGGTGGAAAGACAAACCATTGCCTGACCTTGAACCCCATTTTCAACAGCCCAGATTAAACTGGAAACCTAAAAAAAATCCTCAAGTGCCTTGCTGTCAGAAGCAGAGTCACCACTCCTTGTAAAGGCAACAGGACCTGCAGTTGGTCACTGTTTCTGTAGATTATTCTTTTCATCTCACAGAAAGGAGTGTTATGCAATCACAAGGATTTTTTGAAGAGTTGTCCTAGATTGTTTTTAGTCCTAAATGTGATTGAAATGTTCTTCAGGAATAGGCCATTGCTCTGTCTAATATTTTTCTGGATGAAAACAGGGACAATTCTGTGTTCTTTATAGGAAGTCATAAAATCCTCATTGTGATTCTAGCTACAATCTTTTGGAAAGGGTGTAAATTTCTAACAGCAATTGATGCTTAATTTATGTCCTCTGCATATGCATTCTCTACATAGAAGATCATTTTATACCCATATATTTATGTTACGGAGCTTTCAATTTTTGTTAGGGACTTTAGCTTCAGGGATATTCATAAAAGAGTTTTGAAACTGCACAGAATTTAAAAAGGATCCTGTCGTGAAAAAAGCACATGCACCTCCTAGGGTTTGATTGGCAGAAACATATTTTCCAATTGAGTTTTGCCAGCAGTATTTGTGTATGACAAACAGGACCTTGAAAGAGAAGAGGTTCAGGCAAGACATTGCGATAAATCTTTTTGCAGAAATGTAAATGATTTATTATATTATTATGAATTATTAATAATGTTTCATCAGATGGACTCAAAAGTCTTCAGCACATTATTGTAAACACTGCACAATTTTTGAGTGACTGTAGGTATGATTAAAATAAAAAGCAAGGTAGAAATACAGAGCTGCCTGCCTGGAAGTCTCTGAGGGTCACAGAGTGAGCTAGCTTTGATCATTGTCATCAGATGAGCAAGAAATTCTATCTTATTGAGAACTTATTGAGAGCATAAAGTATTTCAAAAGTACAAATGATGATAGGAACTAAACTCTTTCACCAGAAGATCTGTTACCAGCTGAAGTGCTAAATATGAAATATTTCACACTGAAGTTAGTCACTGTTGTCTATAAACTAAGAACACAGTCTTGCTGTGTCCTGTGTCCATTTCTTGGGCACCTTGAATCACTGCAGTGAGTCAGATTCAAAACATACCAAAACATTCCTACTCAAAGCCTTAGAGGGAACCTTCCCCTCTAAAATTTTTGGAGTGCACATCACGCACTGCATAAAATGCTGTTGCTTAAATTTTTGTATCTGCATTTGAGGCAAAGGCCAAACCACTCAGAAATGGTGCACCCTGGTGGGACCATGCAGTGAACAGGTCTTGGTGCATTAGCAGGTTAGTGTAGGACCTTGTGTTGGGAAAAGCTCTCCTGTGTCCCTCTCAAATGAGCCTCCTCCTTCATTCCCCTCTATTAGGTCAGTATTAGGCTACTATGACTTTAAATGTGTTTAAAGTTTAAATGACTTTAAATGATTTTAAATGGTTTAAAAAAAATGATAATTTTTACTATGTAGTTTGATCATCACCAGTTTGGGAAGAAGCTTTCCCACTGACCTGCATTATCCAAAGGATCTTTGGCATCATCAGGCCATACCTAATGCCAAAAAAGTGTGGCATTCTCCACACATGTGTCAGAATAGGAACACATGTGCAGAGAGCACCTTCACCTTAATGATGTTTTCCAAGCATCTTAACTGCAAAAGAAAGCATGCTAATTGTTCAGCTTTCTTCCCAACCCTCAGGTTGATAACATCTTCTGTGCTTACCTGTCTAACCCTGTGTGTCGTTTTCCTCTAACCTTTCTTAAGTCTGTTGCTCTCATATAATCCATCTTCTTCTTCTTTACATGCCCTGAATAAACAGTTTAGGTCTTTCAATATAGCCCTTCTTAAGATGCGTGTGCCAACCCATTTGGAAGATAAACATTTCAAGGTCTTTGGAGACTCAAGTGCAATTCTGCATCACTGATAACAGTTTGGTTTACCCAGAGAAGGTTTCCCAAACTCTGAAGTATATTTTTCTTCTTTGATGAAGGCTGAGATATTTCAAGGAGAATTCACGAGTTTTTGTTTGTTTGTTTGTTTTCCCTTCCTTCTATTCCTTCTCTTGTATTAATTCCTTGCGTCTTCTAACTGAGGCAAGAGCCTCGTGCTTGGTAAGAGGGTGGATATAATAAATATACTAAATGTGTGTCTCCCTTGGAGCATGGAACCAATATTTTGCATGCTTCATTAACAGCTTCCTGCTGACCGCGTGCGGTGTGAAGTGATGTTTTTGTGTTTTTGTCATTTAAAGTTCACAGCACTTGTTTTCCCTTTCTCAAATGGTTAACTGAGGTGCTGAAACTGGATTCCTAGTTTTAGAAGAATAACATGGGGTATAAAAACTCCCAGGGAGCTGGTGTGTCATATATTTTGAAATATATTTTAATGCCTTAAACTAATCTCCCTGTAATGTTTAACCTCAGATCAGAGGATGATGTGAGACTGAGCTCTTTTTGCTACAAGACAAGCAAAAGCACTGTGGCAACTGGTGTTTGTTGAGGAAGCACTGCAAAATGAGTTGTTAGCTTATGTACCCTTAGGGATGTCGTTCGTGTTCATGAGGATGCATTGGCTTAGTTGCTTTGTGTATCAGGACTCTAAAGCCTAGGGTGAGACAGGTATCTTATATGCATATTTTAAAATAAAAAGAAAAAAGGAGAATATAATGAAGCAAAGTGACAAAAGTTTTTAAACGAAACGCACATAATTTTATGAGGCAATTTGCAGAAAAGTTGGGAGAAAGGAGCATATGTCCTTGCCCAGTAATTTGGGTAAGACATTGTGCTGACCTCCTAGGGGAGAGAAGTAAAGCTTAGTAGCGATCCTAAATAAGCAACCATATACCACTTAGTCTTGTGATAAAATGCGAAGTTTGGGGAGGATATCAGGAAGATGTCCATTGTGTTTCATAGAACTACATTTTAAAAGCTGGTTAGCCTGTGCTAACTGACAGGCAATCAACTTGAGGTTACGACAGGGAGAGAAAAGAGTGCATGGGGAGGGGCGCAATGTACCTGCCCTAAAGATACTTCCTAGAAAAGTTGCTCTTTGTAAGAAGGTGGGTAAATTTAGCTATGTATTACAAATGGGAGAATCAAGGACAAATTGTACATGGATATAAGCATGTTGTTCTTCAGGTGATCATTTAAATAGCTTATTGTTACTTATTAAACAAAACTTTATGGAATGAACAAGAAAATAACAAACACATGACCAACAGGATAGTGCCAATAATGGAAATTTTAGCTCAACCGTCAAAGTTAAACAATGAAAAGCAATCTTCGTGAACTAGAAATTAATCTCCTTGTTGTGAATTGATGATTTTATACTTTTGAATAAGATGAATCTTCTTTTCCTTAGACCATTTCTTTTTATGCTTATATGTTTTTTTCCTTTTCTTCAAACTATTTCATAAATTATAAGCAAATATGTGGTCAGTTTAATATCTCCAAGGTTATACTTTCATTTTCTCCAAACCTGTGAGTGTTGATGCAGTTCCTATCTGAAAAAGTTTTGCTTTAGCTCTGCTTCATAGTGAAGATGGTGACAAATTTTATCGTGGATTGAAATTAAGTTGCCTCATATTCGAAAACTGTAACCATTACATAATTTTTTAAAAATTCTCTAGCAAGAGCAAGTTTAGCTTAATTCACCGTTAAACCAATTTATTTCATGCATATAAACCAAGGGAAAAAAGTGATATTTCAAATGTCAAACCAAAACTATTCCCATGTGTATTCAGTGCTTTTTGTTATACAAAAGGGCTAAGAAACCCCTAGGATAATAATAAGTTAGGATAATAATATCCATTAATCTATCAATTTTCTGCACTGCGAGGCTTTTAACTGATGTTCCGTTTCAAGGTATTTGTCCGAATGTCAAACTGAAACCCAGCTTTTACACTATTTTAATTTTTAAATTTCATTAGTTTTATTAAACTGCTACCCTACTGTTTCAGGGTATAATGACTGCTTGGCTAATTCTAGCACAGATTAAAAATGAAGAAGCAATCTACCAAAGGTCTTTCAAAATAATGTTTATACCTCACATAGGACTGTTTTTTATTCAGTTATTTAAGGAACACAAAATGATAGGTTAAGCCATTTGCTTTTAAGTTTTTTACCACATTTAAATGGTTTATCCATATTACCTTCAGCAATCCCCAGTTCTGTTTTAAAGAATGCTAAAAATAACCGTAAGCATTCCTATTTGGTATTCAGCTCCTTTTGTTATTGTAAAAGCATGCATATGTAGATTGTACCATGCTGATTGCTCTGTACAGCATTGTCTTTATGCTGGCTATTTCTTCGCTCAAATTTGATATTCATCACTGCCTTATAAATATAATCTGACGTTCATATAAGTTTATACACCGAGCCCAGTTCTGCACTGCTACCAATTTGTAGCTTTTATAAAGTAACCATCTTTTTATCTTTATTTTATAATGTTATCAACTATTAAACTTTTAAAAAAAATCTTTCTCCTTGTTTTTCTGAAAAGCAAGAATATGCAGAACTTCAGATAACTCTAAAACAGTGAAAGGCATTGCCAGACTTCTCATTCTGTCTGTTTCTTGGATGTTTATGTTCTTTCAAATGTTATGAGATGCCACAGCCACTGGGGAAGAGGTTAAAGAAAGCTGGTGCTGTACATGATGTCTTAAAGCATAATTTAATATAGACACATTTCTGCTGGTGCATAACATATTTATGGTCAAATTAGATTATTTTTTAACAGGGGCATGAATATTTGTCCATAATTTGTCTATTTGACTCTTAGTGAAGTTCCACCAGTACTTTCCGCAGCCCCTTATATGCACCTTTTGCAAACTCTTTGTTGTGATTCCCTTTTTTCTATTCCTTGTGGAAATCTCTAGAACTTTAATATGCTGTTCTTGTAAAGGTAAGGGGACTCAGATGTTGTGAATTCATTTCAGCTGTGCCTTCCTGCCAAAAAGCAGCAAATTGCTTGGTCTGGCTCTTCCACCCACTCCGTCTTAAAAACTCCTGGACATCTGTGTGAAATATATCCGCCCCTGTGTCAGACAAATGAACGCCATCTGGACGGAAGGCACTAAGGCATTCTCTGAGTAATGAGGTCATGCCTCAGGAGTGAGATGAGGCAAAAGCATGCCACTTCATAATTTACTTATTTACCGTTTTCTGGGTTCGTTGAAACTGGCAAAAAGGAAAGTGCAAGAAATATGGACAATACCTACAGAAATGCATAGACGTTTTCTGCCTAATGGAACTGTCGGCACTAAATTTGCTATCTTGTAGACTCTTTGTGCCCTCTGCCTTTATAGGATGATAACCTGAATCCTAGGCACTAGGATTCACAAAATCTAAGGATCTTTGAAGATTTATTTGTTAGATGGTGAGCTACACTATGAGCCTGTGCCAGGGAGTCTGAAAGATGGAAATTTCCATATATCCTATTGTTATCTAAATGCCTACATTTTTTGATCATAGTTTCTATGAAAAAAATGGCATAATAGCATTCACTGAGATTGCTTAATAAGAATAATATTATGGATATAGTGTTGCTGCTAGGGTGAAGAAAGAAATGTGCTGTCTCTAGGAATAACATAACACATAAGTAATATTACTGCAATATCCAGATGAATAGTGGGAAGTGGATGAAGTAATATATTTATTTAATATCTGCGCAATTTCCCCAACAACATCTCCTGGGAGATGCCAGCAAACACCAAACTGACCCATTATCCTCTGTCTCTTTCCGAAGCAATGGGCCAAGCAGGCAAGATCGAGTCTTTTTCGGAGTCCATCTGCTATAGACCTAGCTGCTATAGACCTATCCAGCATTTTAATATGGTAGAGAGCCAGAAAATACCATGCAGCAAACAATGGGCTACAAATTTCCACATGCTTTTTATATACTGTCCACTGCATAGGTAAAGATTTCTTGCTGCCCTTTCCCTAGCTGTAAACTCATCACGACCAAATTCTCTGTCTTCTCAATGTAGTCATAAAACATTTCACACAATAGCATCCGCAAGAGATTAAAAGCAGTTCAGTCAGCCTAAAGCAAGATGAGCAAGTGAAATGGAAATGCTGCCTTTGAGCAAAAACTCAGAACCTACTAGACAAAGTTTGGTAGTGAGAAAATTTCAGAACTCTGGGAGGGTCCCCATGCCTGGAAGAACATGATTGCTTTTATTTTGTTTATTTATTTGTAAATGGAACTGTGGTTCCTAGGCACCAGACCTAGTGACTGGTTAGGTGCACAGTAAAAGATGATATCATAATAATGAAATAATAAAGTTAAATAGTAGATTTTAATTACATTAGGAGCCAGTTATCCTTTGATACTCTACACAAATGTGTCTGAAATTGAGCTTGCCATGGAGGGATAGATACCACTGTGAAGCCCAATCCAAAGTACTTTTTTCTTTTAATAAGTAAAAAGCATCAAAGATAAAAAAATCTGTGCACCAGGAGCCACAGTCTGATAGGATTGTTTGCCGTCAACAGGGGCAGGGGCGCTGTGTTACCGCCAGCAATTTCAATCGAATATCTCATTTAACCTGATGATTAGATGAGAGGATTATTCTTGTATTCCTGAATGTAAGAAGGGGCCTAGACATGGCCCGGTGGCACAGGCTGACTCTGTCTGCTGGCGGCGATGGACAGGCCAACAGACGTGCGAGGACCGCGATGGTCGCCGTCCCCTAGCACGGTCCTTCACTCGCTTTTCCCAGTCCTCCGGCCCTCCATGCTGCCTCATGCTGGGCTCTACAAGGCTGTATCGGCATTGCCCTGTTTCTGCCTCCCTTCCTTCACCCCAGTGCCCACCTCTCTTTAGGGTCTTTCACCGTATTTCATTTCTGCGATTTCCCAGTTCTTGGTGGTGCAACATTTCAGGGACCAATCCGGCTTCCTTTAAGCACCCATTAAATTAAAGTTTTTCCCTTAGCATCTGTGGGGGCAGAGCAGCCCCCATGAAGACGTTGTGACCTGGGCTCACTGCCATGATGCGTCAGTGAATTCCTCCCTTGGCAACGTCTAATCCGAGCAGTGTGTGCTATATACGTGAAGACACCTTAGGGTATAATCCTTGCTGTCTGTATATTTTTTTCAGAAATTCTCATTAGAGGGCTGCAGATAGAGGGCTTCTTAATAGATTATAGCTGACAAATGTATTCTTAAAATATGCTGTGTGAAATCCCTAACCGTGAGTTGTGTGAGAACGAAACAGATACAATGGTATTGCAGAACGGAATGTTGCTTTCTCTAGTATTTCTGGGATGTTTTGGGATGCAGAGGCATTTCTAGATGTTCTGTGGACACCTTAAGTGCCAAGCGTGAGAGACATGGCCCATGAAAGCAAGAGGTCTGGTTCTGGTCCTTTCCTCAACGTAGCTGGTGTCAAGCCGTTTGCTTTCTTTTCTCCCAAAAGGAGTAGCACTGTCAGGAAAATGGCGGATATTCGGTCCCATCTGACTAGAGAAAAAATTGTTTTTTTTTTTTCTTCCAGTTTCACTTCACGATTTCACCAAAATATGATGATTACCCAAAGTAACAATTCTCACCCTGTATCAGAAATAAGAAGTCATACTGAGATCTTCTTATAACACACTACCTGGTGATAAAGCTAGTGGGAAATTAGGAAATGGGTAACAAAGCATGTTGTGAAACATTTGAAAGCAAAGAGGTACAATTTGAAGAGGGGTGTTTGTTTTTCTGCTTGTTTGTAATGCAGGATCACCTATGTAGAATCGTAAGCATTCCCTTTTAATTTATAGGCAGGGTTGAATTGGATTCCTGAGAACCCCCTATGAATTGGGAAGGAAAATATCTTGCTGGAAATAGGACAGAAACACATTTTATCAGAAAAAAGCAAAGGCCCAAATGTTTTGGGGGGGAGGCGGGGCATGGCAATAAATCCCGCTGTTGCCCTATCAATGAGAGACCACGTCTTGTCTCCAGGGCTGGCAGAGCGGGCAATGCCATTTGCCATTTCTTTTTCTTGATCCTCTGGTGTATCTGGGACCTGCAGTGCACTCGTCTCTGCCCTTAGGCTTAAATAAGTTACTGCAGGTTGCTTTCTCTATGTGTAAATTCAGATTTGTGAATCTTGCTGCCTTTTATTTTTTTTTGATACGTCTGCATATCATTACAAACAACCTTCTCCATTCTGCCAGAAATGCTCTCTCTCCTGTTTCAAAGTGTATATGGTGTTTCAAAATGCCTTTTTCTTTCCTCTTTCTTCTTCTCAAGGCAGTTTGACGGGAAAAAAGCTTCCAGCAGTGCCGTGTTAAATCTAATGTCTACTAAATAAGATATATGTATATACACAAGGCATATTGAATGTTAATAAAGTTGGGCATTCGTTCTCAGTTTGAGTTTTTCCTATAAAGATTCTGTATATGGTGAATAGCCTTGTCAATAACTGAATTCAATAAAATTTAAGCAGTTCATAGGCAGTTTGCTTTCAGATCGTTTTTCTAAGCAGGTGTCTACTTTCCACTCTATTTTTCCCCTAGGAAATATGATGTTTTAAAGGACTTTAAAGCTTGAAAGTACTTGAAAACTCACACTTAGGTAAAAGACAGCTTATCATGGTCTATCAGGATAAGAAAAAAATATATAGGGGATTAAGAAAATTAATTTGTTTGAGTTTCAGCATAAAAGGTGAAGGAAAACTTGTCTGTAATGATTAGGGATGAATGGACAGATATGGAGTAAATAATATTTTCCAGATTTTGCAATTATCAAATCTTCTAAATCTTGGGTTTAAACATATTTAACCCTAATGACCAGGCTAATACCCAGAAATGGATTAGCCATTCCTGATGTGTGAAGGTGGCTTTTTGGAAGTGCTGCGGCAGGAAGATCAGATTCCAACTTGGTTTCCCCCTGCTGAGAAATCCTCCTGTCTGACCCATTTCTTTCCAGTATATAATGCCTGGCCTTAGTTAGAAACTCATAATCTTTCGTGTTGCATGGGTTGATACAGGGCTTTTAATGTCATCTCACATGTCAGTATACTCCATGAGGTAAAAACTAATGATTTTGTCACTCTACACATGAGATGGGAAAGCATCTTGAAGAGAAATTCCTATCTCAGCAAAATAGAAGCCTGAAAGATTGAAGCGTGTTAGGTTGACGTTTAATGTTTAGCATTAAAGGGAAGAAGAAACATGTAACTTAAAGTAACAACAACAAAAAGAAAAGGAAGAAAAGAATTGTTTGAACTTTTCTCCAACTGGATTCTCACCAATTCCCTGCTTTTCTAAATATATTCTAAATATTTCCATAAATATTTTGGCATTGCTGAATTGAAAATACATAGATAAATGCATGTTCATATATACTTACAAATGTTCATATTATTCATCGCTCGGAGCACTGTGAGAAGTGAGCTGAAAATACACTCTTATATCCTCTAGATTTTAATTTCATGATAAAGTTTCTTAGCAATTTGGGTAACAATATGGTGTCACTTCTCACATTTTTAGATGGATCTTTTAGATGGAAGGTTACTCAATTATCTCTGCAGTTTTTAGAGTCTCAGGCACCCATTTTGTTTGGGACCATAGCATGAGAACCACTAGCTTTGCAGTGACAATGTGTCGCTTCCATGAAATTGAAGTCTTCACTTACTGATATCAAGGATTCTCATCACTTTCTGTAGATGGGGATCAGCATTTCTTTGAAATGGTCAAAGAATGAGTTTTCTGTTTTTTTCTTTTTTCTTTTATTACTGCATTTGTTAGAGCATTTCTTCTGTTTTTTTCTTTTATTGTTCCATTAAGCATCAGAGATGATGTTTGGGGGGTTAAAAAAACCTCAATATTTTCTTATGAAATTTGTTTTTTAGGGGAGTAATCTCATAATGAATTCAGTAAGTGCTTGGAAACTTGTCCATGCTTCTAGTTCTCATGCATTTTCCATTAAAACACTCATAGCTAGGAGATACCTTGGGATAGGCCAACAACATTCAAAATGGCTGAAAATCCTGCCTGCTCTTTATTCTCAGAAGGTCTTTTTCTTAATGTAAACCACAATGGTTCATGCAAACTACAGCAGTGAAATCAGTCATGTTTTATATGACAGATAGAGTTGAGTTTAAAGGCTGCAGGGGATGCAAGCAAAAACAGGCTCTTTTATTGACTCCTTTTCAGTGGGCAACTAGCATTTAATGAATAAGGCAAATTATGATGAGCAGGAAGAAACAGAATCTTTAGTCTTCACCCTCTACTGAAAATGCAGATATAGTTGAGGTGAGAGCTGTGTCCACACCGTGTTTTTCTGAGGTTTTTAAGAGGCAAGGAAAGTATATATTGAGTGTAATTGTGCTCTGATTATAAACATGAGATTCCTCAAACATACATAACCTTTGCCTCTTTTAATTTCTTAGTTACCACTTGCTTTAAAAAAAAAAAAAAAGTTTTGAAAAGCCTTTAAAAATATTACAAATCAGCCCTGAAATCTGCTCCACTGCGGATCCACTGAGGGATCTGCTGGACTACTGGAAAAACAGTAATAACAGAAAATCCTATTCCATCTCTTGCTCAATGCATCGGCTTCAGTAAGGTTTGTAATCCTGTTATTTATTCCAAGGAGCTTCCACTAAAACACCAAAGCTAAACAGCAACATTCTGTTGTGTATGAGCATTCCTACCTGGAGCTCAGTAAAACTGATGATTACTTGTATCAAGAAATGAGAAAGAACTGACAGTTGAATTTGCCTAAGTATCAGTGCTTTAAAAAATGAATATTTCCTTCTTCAGAAACATGCTGAATGAAATTCATGTCTCATTTATCACTTAAATAGTAATAACAGTGTTTGCTCCATGCTGCAGGCTGGACTCTGACATAGGTAGATTGACAATGTTCTCTCAGTAGAAGCAATAAACAGATCAATAACAAAATGTAGCCTGGGGGGCCAGAGGTGCGATAAGTCAACCATGATTTCAGAGTCTTGCTGGGGCCCTTATTAAACTCATTTGTACTTCTGAAAACAACTGATGCCTCACTGGGTTAAAGGTAGCCGCAAAATATTGGTCTGAAGGAAGCATGAATCACGGCGATGCCTCGGAGGAGCTGGAATTCTTGAAAGCAGCCTCATGCGCTTTTGGAAGAGCAAGATGCAATGTCATGTAAAATGTAATTAACTATAAAAAGACAACATTTTGTTTGATTTTTTTTTTCTCTCATCTTTCCCCCACTTATTTATTTGCAAAATATCATAGGTTTTACCACACCCTTTTCTGACTTGTCAGAGGAAGGAATACCAGGTGTTTACCGATCCTGCCATTCTCATCTCTATTTAGACCCCACTAACTGTCAGCAACTCACCTTCTAGATGAAGAGAATATTTTCCTCTTTTGGTTTCTTTTGTGGGAAGAAAGTGGTAATAAGAGTAGTTGGCCCTGTCCTGTCTGTCTCCTGCTGAGTGGAGGAGCCAGCTGCCACGAGGCTGTTGGGTAGAAACTGTGCTCTTTCAAGGCAGCATTTTCCCCATTAGGGGCTGTGTCTCCATTACAGTGCCTCAGAGAGAGACTCTCAGGTCATGATTGCTGCCTTTTTCCAGGACATGCACCTAAAGCCGCAAGCTAGCCTGAAATGACTTGCTCATTTTTCAGCATAGCAAAGGAAGAATGTCCCTGATTTGAAGGTCTGCAAGGGTGAAAGACTGCTACGCTTCAATACCAAATGTTTTTATCTTTTTATCAGACTTCTGTGGGCAAGGATGAGATCACTAACAGAAGAAACAGCCCTTCTTCAGAAGCAGTTCAGGTAGCTACTGCAGTGTTAAGCACAGGCACCTTGTGAGCAGAGCGTGGCCATTCCTTGTTCTTTCTGGATGAAAGTGCCAGTTCTTCTGGAAATGGCACTTTAGTGTCTAATGCTCAGCGTGCTAAAGCGAAACACTGGCTGCTCTGAAATTTCTGTCTAGCAGCTTGATCAAGATAGGATCATGAACT
>JAUBNY010001183.1:136246-148512 GCA_032275445.1 Crypturellus soui
CCAGGTACGGAGGTGAGGCTGACCGGCCTGTAGTTGCCTGGGTCCTCCTTCTTGCCTTTTTTGAAGACTGGCGTGACGTTGGCCTTCTTCCAGTCCTCCGGCACCTCCCCCGTTCTCCAGGATCTTTCGAGGATGATGGAGAGTGGCTTAGCTATGATGTCTGCCAGCTCCCGCAGCACTCTGGGGTGCATCCCATCAGGGCCCATGGATTTGTGGGTATCGAGTTTCCTTAGGTGATTTTCCTTTTTTCCTTTTTGGAAGGATGGATTTCCTTTTTTAATCTTTTACATTTCTGTGTATTCTCTCTGTTTTTTATTGTATATTGCTGGCCATAAAACAGATAAATTAGAAAAATATAAAAAAGAGAGCAAAGTCCAAGTTTGTGTACTTACTCCTGTTATTTATTGTATGAATTTTGATAAGTATTCTAAGGTCTGTATTCATGAAAGCCAGTTATGAACAGTAAAATGAAGTACTTATATGCTATTGAATGAACACATAGATGGGGAACTATACACTAGTTTGTACAATTGCAGATTCTTCTGTTCTGTAGTGTAGTGCTCCTTGTTCTACTGTTTTTTCTGTGCATCTTCTTCCATGCAATATTCTTGCCCCGCCTGACACCTGTAAAAGAAGTGAGATTTTATAAATTTTTATTTCTGGAGTGCATTCTTAGAAGGCAAGGTCATACAGAGATTTATTTACAAACCCACAAGGTGCACTGAAGTGCACAGTGTAGCACCTTGTGTGTGTATGTGCTCGTGGAGAAACCTTTGTTTTAATTTAATCTGTATCCCCTGTTAACAGTGACGTGATACTTGCTTTCTTAAGGGAGCTTGAAAAGCTGAGGGTTACACAGACAAGTCCTCCCGTGCTGTAGGGCACTGTTTGAAACAACCATCTACTAACACTTCACCCAGTTTTCTTAGGACACTTGTGTAGTAGAGAGGGTGATGTAATGGTAGATGGATGAGGAGTTAGTGTTCAAGCAGCAGAATAATAGCTATAATCCTGAAGCAATAGGTAGAAATCTTAGTCTGTTACACTTAACTGACACCACTTAGTGTTAGGCATGAACAGCATCTAGACCCTAGATGTGTCAAGAGATATAAGGTAAATTCTTGACTGGTAACTAATTATGTTAAAATGTTTATTCTTTCACTTCTTAAGTGCTTTTACTTCATTGCAAATACACAGAGGAAAAAAAATACAGGCAATTTGACTATCTCTGCCCTGTTTCCGTCCTTTATAACTTGTTTTCCTCTGGGCTATGCTGCAGTGGCAGAGCAGTGGGCACTGCTGTTGGAGACACAGGCCCTTATAGCCCGCAGAGCACCGGGAGCCTCCAGGGTAGAGCGGATGCTTCCACGTAGCACTAGTGCCTCCATCCTCAGGTCAAGGGGCACTTTTCAGTGAATAAAAAGACCAGAATTGGCCTCTTATGCCCTTAGCCTTAAGCCTTAAAACACCAAAGAGAAAGTGACTCTGATGGTCCCGTCATGGTGATTGCCTACCCGAGTGAAACTGGGACTAATGAGGTCTCAATATTGCACTCGTTACTCAGGCAAGACTTTAATTAACTGAGGTGTCAAACCCTTAATGCCTTATCCTCAAGCACCTTCTTTCTTGTGTGATGGTTCCTTTCAGTTTCCAATTTTCAAATTGATTACATTGAATGTAGGTTTCTTCATTTGGTTATAATAAAAATATTTACTTTTAAGATAAATGGAAATTGTCTATCTTGGTTCATCTTGGGATAATCCAGTGCACACTGTTGGCACTGTGAATTAATAAATAATATCTTGCGTGCCTTTTTTTAAGTAGTGAGAAGAAAACAAAATTACAGTGAAGAAATTCCGTGTTGTGGTTTTCTTGTTTGTTTTGTTTTGTTTTATTCTTCTTCCTGTTGTTCTAACTGGATATTAGTTCATGCCCATGTCTGCCAAGCCCTGTAGAATAAATTTTTTCAAGTAGTATCTGTGACTTCTAACAACTTGTGTAGATTGCTGTGGAAATTAAATTTCTTTTGACTCACCTCTAGTTTCAAAAGTATTTGTGTGTTCTTGTCTATTAAGAATGAGTCTGCAAAAGATTTATATGCAAGCCTTCATATGACAGACAAGAAACTCTTCTCGGCCTATGAGCAAATCAATGTCCTGCCCTCGGAGTCATCCAAATCCCAGAATGTAGCTCTCTTATAAATTGAAGGAAAGTGCTACATCATTTTGCTATGCACTGGAATGGTATTTTGTTCCACAGATCAAAATGAAGTTGCCTAATAATGAGGTTAGCCTAAGGTTTCTTTTCTCTTTCTTTCCCTCCTGCCCCACTTCTTTCCTATAGCTGGCAGGATGCCTTCAGACTTTACTGGCCTTTATATTACTTTTCTTGTTGCTGCTATTCAATATAGTGGTTGGAATTAGTTATTCTGAGACTTCATTGAAATCTAGGAAATTTCATATAAAAAAAAATAATAATCTGAGGTTTATGTGTTGTAAATTACATACTGTTGAAGGATTCAAAAGCACTTCTGTTTTGAGAAATCAGCTGTTATATTCTACTGTGGCACAGTAGAATCACAATCAAAGCTGATGGGTTTAGGCTCCTGAATAGCATAGGTTCTCTTAAACAATTTAACTGCTGACTCTTAGTATTAGCTGGGGAGAAGTAGATAAATCCAAGAAATGTGGAACACAGCATTTAGTATGAACAGAGGGTATTCACAATCAAGGAAGCAACTTCAGAGGATACAAAGTCATTTTTGTTGCTTATACAGCTCTAATACCTGAGATTGTATGAATGATTATCCTATCCAATCTCCTTACGCTAACTTTTTACAAAAAAATAATGAAGTAATAGGCAGTCACAGGTGGTTACTGCTGAATACTAGTGAGGTAGTTCCATAGGTTTCTGACACTTGCAGACAACTTTTGAGAGTTGGTGTCTGGCTGTGTGAAATGACCCTCGTGTCTGTCAGCATGCTGGAAAACCGGGTGGGACAGGAGGGACTTGCAAAGTGTTGCTCCTTCCCCAAATGTCGTCTTACACTGGTGATTTAAGTTAATTTTGTGGGTGAATTTAGCTTTTGCATTCTTATTTTCCAGCATGCTGTGTTTTTAATCTCTATATCAATGTAGTGACCTTTGCAATTTGACGTTCCCCAGTTTGTACATGGCAATGGCCATCTTCATTTCCTAATATTTCCAAAGATCAAGAGAGAGGTTTGGCTGTCAGGTCTTTCACGTGCCCTCCTTGCAATAATAGCATTCATTGTTTTCACCGCAGTTTGTTAATTTTGTCATACCAAATAAGCTGCAAGCTCATTTGTCATCTTTCCACTCGCAAGACGATTTATAATTTATTATACTTTAAATGCTTCCTATAGGTATACACAACCGAAAGTTCATTATTATATGTTACCTAATCCAGTCAGGAAACAGAATATAAACCAGTCAAGCTATTGTAGTGCGTGGCATGAGAAAGATGCCAATGTTGGGGGAGAAAATTACTTAAAAAAAAAATACGTAGACTTATGATCAGGTCTTCCATATACAGACATCTCTTCACCTGGAATAAGACAGGATCTATTTTCAAATGTGGGTGACAGAGTAAACTATTTTTGCAGTTCTAGTCACCGTTTGCTGGCATACGAAAGATATTAACAGGGTAGAAATGAAAATTAGAACTCTGTGCTGATTTCCTCTTTTGGAAGTGAGTTACCCAAATTGTTACTCTGTTAACTATAAATGTGCATGGCTCTAATTAGGATAGGGGAATTTTGTCAGTTTATACATGATTAAAAATCTGTCCCATCCATATCAAGAAAGGAAGAGGACAGGAGTCCCTTTATGCATTGTTGATATTATCCTAACCTTTCTTTATTTTTGGTCGTAAAAGTTCTCTCCAACCATATCTTGGCAGAATATTTTGCATCTGGCTGAATGGCATTGATGAGCCCTACCTCTAGAGTTGCTATTAATACAGCTTGGTGATTTGTCTAGGGAGCAGGAGTTTTAGGGCTGCTAATAAACCTAGATTTCTGAATATCTTGAAAGGTTTTTTTTTTTTTTCTTCATGGGATGATTTCTTCCCCCTCTACAGAAGAAGCAAGAGAACTGACAATATCTATCCTGCTACAGTTTGCCTATTAAGTTGTGTACCTGAAGTCTGTGATGTATGATCTGCTGAGAAGTAAGTCAGGAGGTGTTTTTTTTCGGGGGGTAGGGAGTGCAAACTACATTTGCAGTTTTTATTATTATTATCTCATGATTGAAATAGAAAAAGCATGTGCAGTGAATACTATTTTTAGTCCAAAAATATCTGTGGGTATTCCCTTATACTCTGTCATGGGTATTTCTTTCCTTTTCATCTTAGGAAAGAAAGGAAATGTCATCTTTTGGCAACGCAGCATAAGCAGAAAGCATCACATACACCAGAAAGCAAAGCGGAGCTGCAGGTAACGTCACTGCTGCTGGACAAATCCTTGCAAGGCCCTGAGGTGCAGTTTCCCAGGGAGTTGCTCTCCTGAAGCACTCTGCCCTCTTGGATTCCTTCTCATTTCAAGTCTGTGTCTTTTAAACAGCATTGTGATATATTTTAAGCTTAGCATTAGATGGTACTGGGAAGTAAGGAAGATTAAATAACCTAACTTCCTCTAGTATGTTCTGTTATTAATGAATTTCTTAACACTTATACTTAGTAAAGGCTTATTTAGTTGCCATTAGAGATGTGACATTAGTTTCAGATTTAAGAACTCACTAATTATTTTGTCTATGTCTCACAGGTTAACTGGCTGATTACAGATAGAAAATGCAGGTCCAGTTGATTCAAGCTAATTAATTAAATCCATCAAGATTAGTTGTGCCAAAATAATTGATGGCAAACTTAGGACTGTACATAAAATACTCACATAAATTTGAACACTTCAAGGAACACTGATTTTTCAAACATTAGAAGAATTATGCAAATACAAATAATAATATGCTGAAAATCTAGTTTCTTAAACTCATTAAAACATTCAGTGTGTAAAAATCCCTAGGCAAGTAGTTGGTATTTTACTTTATTAATTAAACAGAAACAAAGGTGATGGGAGGAAATATTGGGTAATATTGTTCAGAACAGAAATTGATGCATCTTTCTTGCTCTATAACTTAAATTAGAAAAAACTTTCACATTTATCAACCTATTTATTCTTTCCCAAATGGACATATATTTATTTTCCCCTATAAAAGTGCTTACTTTAATAATAAGGAAGCATATTAAGTTTTCAAATACTGTCATAAACAGTCAGGAGAAAATAGGGAAAGAGATTGGACTTGCAGCCTTTGGTGAGATATTTTACTGGGAGAATGATAAGACCAACTTTCTGGCCCCCAAAAGACAGCTACCTTGGCTAAGTATCTAAACAGGTCTTTATGTGTCAACCAGACCATATGGACCAGGCAAATAATCTGTTCTGTTGGAACTCAGTGTTGTTTTGGTTTAAGCCTTGCAAAGCTTGTTATTAATGCACGAAGGTGGGTTTTCTTTTTAAATGAAAATTGTTTGCTTCTTTCTCATGGATCTTCCCTCTCTTATGATTATAGTGTAAGATGTGTAGTCTTCCATTCCTATGAATATAAGGCTTCTTTGAATAAAGATGAGGGTGTCTCTTTGTCGCTATTACCTTTCTTATGTCACTAACCAAGATGTTTTCAAGAAGTTGGCTTTGTCCTATGTCTAAAGAAAGTTTTTCACACTGAGTTTTAAGGAGCTGGGTTGTACGTATTACTTTGTCTGCATTTGTAAAATCCTTGCAAGCTAATGCAACCGTGATTTCAGAATGAAGCATTTCCTGGGAGCCAGTGTGCAAAGTGTAAAGCATCTTTATACTCGCTGATGAGGGGGTGAGTGTTATGAGTCGCCTCCCTGTTTTCTGTGCGTTTCAACCATATTTAGAAATGGTAGGTTTTCATTCAGTGTTTTTAAACTAAAGAGAAAATGAGCACAAATAGCTGCAAAAGTGTTAATGTCTGTTACACGTAGCTAAGTTTTCCCATATTGGGATAGTTCCCTTCCCGGTGCCCTGGGTGTCCTGTGCCTCTCGGCCTGGGAAAGCTCCGTTCAGCCAGAGCAGAGCTGCAGGTGTCTCGCTGGCCTAAAGGACAGGCTTGGTGCCTCTGGCCCTCACTCCTTCCCCACGTGGCATCCACAGGAGGCCTTTGGCAGGGTAGGTGGACCTCAATGGTCCAACGAGAGCTTTCCGGGAACTCGCACAAGGCATTTTGCTCAAAGATTTGGGGCCTAAAAAGACAATATCTGCTAAATTTCTACTGATATGACACTTTCTTTTATGTTCAAGTAAAAGCTAGGTTTCTGCACCACAAATGTACAGTGTAAGGCAGAAAACAGCCTTTTAACACCATTCTGTTTTGATTTTACAAACCAAATTGCAGAGATTCTGTTCATTCCAAGCAGCCCTAACTCAGCAAATGTTTCTGTTGAAATGTGAATATCACGAAGGTTCTCTTAGAAGCTAGCTATATGTTAAGCAATAGCCACAAATAATAAAATATTTGCTGTAAATATTTGATGCACTCCCAGACCTCAGTGTGGTTCTTTAACATGCGGTGATTCGTTATTACAGCTGATTTCCTTCGTTGTTTCCCAGGGAGGATTTCAGGCTGTGGTGGTTTAATCTGAAGCTCCCTTGGGAACATTCCAGCCTTGCCACAAATTTTGAATTATGCCCTAGTTAAAACCCAACGACAAAATTAGTATAAAGTTATGTTTGCTTCTGCACCAGATGTGTAGTGGTAGAGTCCAAGGAATGACATTACTGTCCTTTGGGTCATTTCAGATTCGATGGAAATGCTACCTGAATTAAATATCTAACTTGAGAAAGCACACATGCTCCGGTTGCATTGAAGTTCCTAGTAGGGTGTTTTGTTGTTTGATGCCATTTCGATTTTCGTAGCGTTCTACTCGCATTTTATCTGTCATGTTTTCACTTTTGGTTCACTTGGAAATTTTTTGTTTGCAAAGGACTGATGCTAACTTGATGGAAGATGCAGTTTGTATAGTAGGAAAAAACATCCTTCTGAATAGCTTATGTCAAATAATGTGTCAATAGTGGGTGTTGTGGATCCATCTGATTTCAAAAGCAGTCATTTTGACAGAACAGGAGAAATTCCTATCGAAGTACCATCACTTATTACTAATGCAAACTCCCTTTTTGTTTAGGTCCAAGAAGAAGTTCTAGACTGCTTTTAATGCATAATATCATGCTATTTTAACTTCGTTTTTTGCTTCTCCTTTTTGAATTATGATTTTTTTCTCTAGTAGGTAGATATTATAGTTTTTGTAAGCAATTTTTAACACTGAAATTTCTGCTCTGAAATTAAAACTCTCAGTAAAATTTTACAATGTTTTCTGCATTAGTTTGCCTAAATTTCCATATGGTCATACCATGTCATCAAAAAGGCACCAACCTGTTATCAAAATATAGCACTTACCAAAATATGTTTATTTTCCAAAGTACCTGCACGTTTTTGCCCTTTGTTGCCTTGAATAAGCTACAATGGCAAACACAAGAATGGATCAGCTTCTAAGATGGTCAGAGAGGCTTCATTTTACTTCAGTGAAGTAAACGAAACTACTACGGTACATATAAGCAGAGGATGTAGCCCGGTTGCTCTGGTGTTTTTCACTAGAGCGCAGAGGTTTTGATTCTCTGCTGCTGCTTGGAGTGTGGCTGTGCGCTGTGGTCCAGCTCTTGGACTAGCATCGGTGATTGCAGCCGAGCGAAGAGAGTCAGCACCACGCACAAGCGTCCTTTGTGCCAGAATGAAACTAGGTAATTGAAATTTCTGCTCATCGCGTCAGGTGGAAAGAGGACTGGTTCATCTGAAAATGAATTGTATCACCCATGACACTTTAAAAAAACTCGTTTGTTTTACCATCCAGGATGCTTAACCCAGTGGTTAACTGGTGACCCAGTTGAGAGTAACATCTAGAATGACATAAAACCCGTTTGTGAAAACTTCTTGAACTTTACTGTGGTCCTTTTAATTCACAGCTGTGTCTCTTACGCAGCAAGCAGAGGTTTAAGGGAGTTGCCTCCAAAAGTTCTGGGAGAGTACTAAAAGAGGTAACATCTAAGGATGTAAATGTCGAACATTTACATGTTCAATATAAATGTTACACCTCCCCCAAATTGCTACTCTATTGCAAAAAAAAGAAAAAAAAAAGTTAATAGTCCTTTGTAGATTTTACCCTGGGAATGTGTAAGATTGTAATACTGTAGTTACTTGGTACCACTTTTTATGAGCTTTTTATGAGTCACTTTTTATGAGCTATGCCTTTTTTGTCTCTCTCTCCTGAACCTTTTGCAGTACTACTTGACCCTTTCTGAGGAGGAGGAACCCGGGTAACCTGCATTATTCAAGATATTGGCATTCAATGGATATATGCGGAGATGCAATGATTTTTTAATCCTGCATTGTTTGGTTTATTGACTGCCTTTTAGTAGAAGTGAAAGAAATAACGATGTGTACTCTAATGTACAGCAAGAGTAGGTACAATTGTGTAATTTCTCCAACATCTTTGTTTATCCTTCCTTGAAATGAAACAATAACATAGCCTTTTTCCTTCTGTCAGAGACAGGTTAGGCAAGAGTAGGTTCACAACACTTTAACTGAGATGAGTGAATGTACAGAGGGTGTTTCAGGAGGTGCTCTTGGGTTTGCATATGGGCACTAATTAAAAGCATATTTTTTTCTGGAGACTTCTATTTTTTTTTTCTTGCTTCCAGCAGTAGCAGATAAGTTGCGAGAAAAAATGGTCCTGCTGTTTTAACAGAATTTTGTTTCTCCTGGCACCAGCAATCAAAGAATGAGTATATTTTCACATTTTGCAGGTGGAACATTTTCCACTAGCATTGCATTCAGAGGTAAAGAAACCAGGCTGCAACTATTTTGTCCCTCGGCTTCTAAGGAGGGGATTGGAGGGACCCTGCTGGAGTTTAGACTCCGTGCTCTGGAGAGAGGATCCAGCAGGGAGGTTGTCCTGGCGTCTCTCTGTAGGGACACGCAGGACGCAGTGCTCTCCGCTGGCTGAGTGTGATGGAAGCCCTCAGCCCTCTCAGCCTCCCTCCCTTGTGAGCGCTGCCGAGCTCCTCGCTTCACACCAGGAGTGTCTGGGTATGCCGACACTGGCTAATGTTGCGTCGTGCCTGGTCCAAGTGGAAGCAGGAACATAAGGAGTACATCCACTCTCATTAGACAGCCAACCCAGTTATGCATACGGAAGTGTGGACAGTTTCAGAAAGCTGCTGGCAGCAGATGCTTGGCTGGTGTAAAGTGTCTTCAGTGGGTCCTGTGATGACACGCGCCAGCTGAGGATCTGTCCTCAGTTATGCAATTGGGACGTCAGATGCTTGTGCTGAAAGCTTTTGAGATGCACCGCTGATAATTTAAAAAGGAAATCTTAATCCTTTCAGAGCCTGCCTTTTTCAAGCCTTGTAATGACATACTGATAGTTTTATTCACTTCGTCAAAACAAAGCTTCAGATGTACAACATTGTGACTGACACAAACAAGGAGCTGCCATATCTCCTAATCACACCAGAATTTTGAATCTATGCAATTAGTAAAGCCATAGTGCTTTAGAAATGTAACAGTTTTCTGTGAGCAACATATCTTTCAAGTCATCAAATAATATGGACTGTATGATCAAAAAACCTGACTAGTTTTCTAAGCTACTCAAGCATCTTCCTGATATTTCATATATGCATGCAAAAAGAGCAGAAAGCGGGCAGCACTTTGTTGATATTTCTTCTTAAGAAGTTCTTACAGGGTCCTTGCACCTCTAATTTTGTCAGATCTATTAATTAGCAGTGAAATTGACTCTCAACAAAAATATTTATTCAAATGCTTTGTACAGGCTGCTTTAGATAGTTGTGGGAAAAACTTGCTTTTATCTGAGGTTTGTATTGCACTTCCTCGTAAAGTCCTTTTTGTTAACATTTTCATTGGCTGCTTTCACTGAAAACTGAGAATGAGGCATTAGGCAGTAATTTTGCTTTCCAGCAATAAGAGTAAAAGTACTGTCATAACAGTCTGCAGTAAATTTAGTTATGTAGCATTTTCCATGTTCTTATGGTACTTTTTGCCATGTGTGCCTGCCAAATTTGGTTTTGAAGATCCATTTTTCACAAAATAATACATTTTTTTATAAAAGTAGATTTCAGTATTCAGCGTAGGATTCTGACTGGCCCAGGAAAGAAATAACACTGTTGCAGCTTCATGGAGTGCCCAGCTATTACCTATCTGAACTTATAGTTAAGAGGAAATACATGACCTGTTCACATAAGAAACATCCTGAAGAGACCTTGCAAAAAGTAAAGAAAAAAAAATGGAAGAACCATTCATGTGTATAAATAGAAACCTAGGTATTTTTCTGATAAACGGAAATCATTAATATTTCTGTTCACAAAGGAATTTACACTAGAAAAAGAATAAATTTGTAAGATAGTTGTAGTAAAATATTATAAACTAAATCTGTTCTAAATCTGTTTATACCTGTTTATATCTGTTTATATAAATCTGTTTATAGCTTTCATTACATGGGTTTTTTTTTTTTTTTTTTTTTTTTTTTTTAAGGATGTACTTCTTACAGGTGTCATTTCTGAACGTTAGGATTTAATGTGTGTCAAGGTAAAGGTCTAGTACTACCACAGAGTAGTTAAATAGAGACTCATACAGTGATTGAATTATTGCAAGTCTCTGAGTGTAAAACTCACACTGCAGGTTTTTAATTTTGCTTTAATCTGTTCTATGGTTGTTAATTCATGCTACAAAATCCCATGTATTTTCTGTTATTACTGCTGTTCTGTAAGTTTGCACCTCTTTAGTCCCAATACCCCATCAGCACTTCAGCATTTCATCATTTTGTGTCCAACTGCAGCTCTGAAGTATCAAAAATCTGAATACTTGAAAAATATCCATGAACACTCAGGGAAAAGGCCTGCTACTGTATGAGCAAAGGAAGTAACTTACGTCCAAAATGACCTTACATAGCATCATTTGGGGGCTATTTTAGGCACCACATTCAAATGCAATTTCTGGAAAATACAATGCTGAAGACAGGAATCCAAGTCCTTTTAGGATCTATGGAGGAGCAGCAGCAGGAGTTGGGAGGTAATAAGCTAAATAAACACTTCAGGGGCAAAATTTTTGCTTCCCTGCTCTCTGATCTTTGCCAAAGTGTATCAAATAAAATCCATCAGAGAAAACATCACCTGTTTTATCTGTTAGCTGGCGATACATCCACTCTAGTGAGTCCTGCTCGCAGAAAGCCTAACGTAGCCTCTGGGGCTGCCAACTGGAGCTTTCACTGCAGGTTGCCCAGAGGGATTGTCAGCTACATCCGCTTGTTTGGATTTCTCATTTCCATAACAGCTGTGTATCTTAAGACTGTTCCATCATGTGAGTTTTCTTTAAATAGTAGACTAGCTTAAAATGAGGGATAAGTTCTTGATCGCAAAGGTGGAAATACTGTCATAAATGAGAAGCATGAAATAGGAAAACAGAAAATTTAAAAGGCACCTGAAAGTAATCTTTTCTCCAAATTGCTATACGAATTTGAGACTTTCCTCAGTTTTCCTAGCTCAGAGCTGATTCCACAAAGTTCCACAGAGACATGTCCTTGAGAGCAGATGTATACACTGAACTTGGGAAGGTTTAGCCCCGCTTGCTCTAGGCACCCTTTGATTTGACATTTCCTCTCTTTGTTATTCTCCAATGGGTCCTTTGGTCTCATACCATTATCTTCCTGTTTTATACAAAACAAAAATTACTTCGATAGCAAGTATTTCTGATAATATTTACCTAGTTTCTTTTCCCTATTTGCCTGGAATATTTATTTCTCCTGTCTCGGGGAGCATTCTCTAAATATGCTTTGCCATTTTAGTCCTTACTTAGCACATTTCTTCTGGTTGAAAGACTGTTTTTTCCAGGTCCCTGCTTTTTTTTTTTTTTTTTTTTTTTTGTAGCTTGACAGGACCTTGTGCATATCATAAGAAGTATTAATTTTGCTGTATAGAATCACAGAATGCTTAAGGTTGGAAGGGACCTCTAGGGTCATCTAGTCCAACCCCCCCTGCACATGCAGGGCTGCCTAGAGCATGTGGCACAGGGCTGCATCCGAGTAGGTCTTGAAGATCTCCAGAGAAGGAGACTCCACAACCTCTCTGGGCAGCCTGTGCCAGGGCTCTGTCACCCTCACTG
>JAUBNY010001183.1:148612-159547 GCA_032275445.1 Crypturellus soui
TGGCCCTGTACATTAAACATAGGTTAGGAAACTAATAAGTGTTTTTCATTGTGATGATAGAAATCAGCTTTAGCATTGAAATGGTTATTTAAATTACTTTCAGCAGGGTCCAGTTTTGGGAATCCTGTGATGCTAAAAAATGCTGCTGTTGAGAAACATTCATGCTGTTTCAAAGACAGTGTGTTTTTCTGCAGAAACAGATGTGTTCACACACAAGCAATTACAAAATTAATGTCTAGCCCAGAAGATGGGTATTTGCAAGAGACAGATGTGGGCTGGCATGTATTTACATACAAATCAGACATGTTTACAGACGAAGCTTCCATACTTTGGGTATTTATCCTCACTTAGATGCTGAACCACTGCAGTCTCCCCGCTATAACTGGTAGTTCTACTGAGGCTTTTATTGCACTGTCCTCAGCCTCACGAACTATACGGAAACTACCTGACCTGATTCTGCAATGTAAGTGTAAATCAGGAGCATCTCCCCTGAAGTCAGTAGGATTATGTCACCATAAAAGTGGTGTATGTGAGAGGAGATCCAGAACCGTGAGATAAATGACTGTAAAGCTGCCATTGAGCTATAGACTCTCTTGGCATAGCTGGTCTATAAGATGAAGAGACAGTGCATGACAGTTTTAAAATCAGAACAGAGAGTGAAAAAAAGAAAGATTTAGATGAGACATCACTAAAATAGCAAAGTTGAAGGTATTGTTTAAAATGGGAAACTAAAAATCATTGTAAACCTTCTGAAGAATCAATGGTTGCTCCAAAAGAAGGCAAAAATGGGTATCTTCCCCACCATGTTTTCTGTTTGAAGCAGTAGGAGGATCAGCTTTAAATTATAGATTCTATTGAAATGATTTTTTTCCCATGAATCTCATTTTTCTATTTGTCTTAAACCTGATTGCCACTCTGCTGACTATGCTGGAAGAGATTCTTGATCATTCTAACTTGTGGATTGCTTTTATTTTTGCTGAAATCCCTTTAATGCAATAACTGAATTGCATTCAGTTATTACCACCTCCTCCTAATAGGAAGTAGAAAAACACATGATTCTGAAAATTTATCTGATTTGTTTTGAGTTTCTAATTGATTCATTCATGTAGAGAATAAGAGTATTGCTGGAATAACTGAGCTTCAGAGGAGTCAATATTTGGAGGTGCTTATTTCTTTGTTGTGTTGAGGATTAGAATATACTTTCATGATATATTGAGTATGTTGTGAAATGTTTTAAGTGCCTTGGATGATTCAGATGTGAGGAGAAGATTCAGATTCGGTGTCTTTAATTTATCAAACATATATTTTGTGTAAATCTGAATTATATCAATTTTAGATGCCATCTTAGTGAATTTTTAGAATACTGTCCTGATCCATCTTGATTCAGTTATGATTAAGCACATAGCTTCTCTAAGCATGAACAATCCTACTGAAATCTTCTAATAACAGTCTTCCAGTTCATACAAGTTCTGTGATTGCGAAAGTGTGACCTACATTTCTGTGAGTGATGTATGTTTATTTTCTCTGGTAGCTCTGATTTTTAGTCTGGAGATGCTGCAGAGTCACTAACACAAGGAGTTATGTGTTTGTTTTTGCCTTTTTTTTTTTCTTTGTAACTACCCCTCTTTTCCTTTTTTGAAGGCACAATGCAAGTTTTAAAGGAACAGCCAGAGGAAATGCTACATCTTTCATTCCAGTGATACATACAGAAAGGGAAAGACTGCTGAGTTGGACACAATTTGCTGTTTGTCACTGCCTAAAAGCATTAGCAGCGTGAGATTATACAAGTCACCTGCTGAAAGAGCAAAAGATCATACTTCAGATTCTGGCAGAAATGTGGCAGATTTGTATCATATACTCTGCATAAAAAAAAAAAAAAAGATTTCTTTCGATGATAACTTTTATGATGTCCCTAGCAAGGGCACATGTGTTTTTCCACAGTCTTTTGAACTGTTTGGTGTGATCTTTTAAAGATCTGTTTTGTTTTGAGGAAGAGATAGGCCATATTTTGGTATTGCTTCTGGCTTAGAGTGGTCAAATCCTTCACTGCTTTAAATGCATGTAGCGCACACCTCCACCTGTGATTTCCTTTTCCTGGTATGAGAAGAGTTGACTAAGATACGTAATGGCCATAAACGTGGCCGTAAAACATGGCCGTGGAAGTAAGCTGTGAGAATGAAATCCATTATTTGAGTTCCCCAAAGAGCACCCACTGCCTTTTGCAGCTGAATACGGTAACTGCCCCGCAGTGGCCAATTTGTGGTACATGTTTGAAGCTTTTTGCTTTGCTTTCATTTCACTTTTAATGATTATTTGTTTATTGGGCTGCAGCGCAAGAATACAGCCGTAGCCTAGTGACAAGGGGCCTTGTCGGGAGAAATATGAAGTGGGTTTAAGTCCTTGCTCCTGCATGTGCTTAACACTGTGTATGCATTGAAACAAGCTCTTGCTGGGTCAGCTCCTCCCTCAGTGGCCACCCAGACCACTAGGCTCCAGAGATTTCTGCTTGTGTTTTGTCTCTGAACACCTCACTCCTCAGGAGAAGTGAAATAGTTTATATTAGAGGGATTCTGGAAGAGCTGCCTTGGAATATTACACAGTATGGTCTCAGTTTTCAATGGGAGACGCAGGTTTGAACCCCTTCTATTTGCAAGCTGACCAGACAGTTGTGGTTTCTGAAAACCTGAATTCTCATAGAAAAGGGAAATATTGGAGGGGAGGAAAAAAAAAGAAAGAAAGAAGAGTTTAGTGGTTTATTTGGAAGCAAGCTAGTTGAAAGTCTAGTTTTACTGGCCTTTCTAATATTATTGCTGAGCTAACTATTTTTGAAGAGCTAAAAACAAATTGATGGTTTTTGTGGTATTGGTAAAAATGTTGTGGAGTAGGATGTAAAAATTAATTCCATGTTATTTTGAAATCTCTTTAGCACTCTTAGAAGAACTCTCAAATATTTGTTCAATAAAATTATAAAACTTTTCAATCATGCCCATATTAAAATAGTATGTAAATATTTTAAATGATTTTTTGCATCCTGCTCAAATGTTGCTTGAAGTGTGTTGCTTTTCAGCAAAACGGCACCACAAGCAGGAGGCTCCAAATGAGCTTTGCTGGTGGCCTGTTTTGGCCATGTTCCTCTTCCGCAGTTGCCAAAAGCAACGAGAGCGGCTCCACATGCAGCCCCATGAGGACCGTCTGTGGAAGGGGAATTCCTGGTGGCAAAGAATCAAAGATTTTAGTTGGCTGTGTCCTCTCGTGGGCATCCGGAGAGGAGAAGTGCCACAGCTGCAGCACCTCTGAGCGCTGCCGAGCCCTGCCAGCACCTGCTGCTCTAGCAGGCTGCGGAATCAGGGCACTTAGGTAAAAGATAGAGCAGTTTTTGGAGGTTTCTCCCCTGTGCCAGTGACTGGGTCAGTTGCCAGGTGGTCCCCAAAGGCAACCAGTGTAGGGGTGGCCTCATTTCCCTGAGTCTGGCGCAGTTTTGAGACTGCTGGGTCTGAGTGCATTTCTGGGGCTTCACAGCGATTTCCCAGCACTGTGAACATGGATGAGGATGTCTTGCCTTGCAGGTTCTTCCACTGGCAAGCCATAGTGCCAGGACAAGCAAATGGCTCGAACTGAAATGTCATTCCTGGAAAAGACTGAGTGCGAATTTGTAGCAGCTGTTTCTGCCAAATACTTTTAAAAGGCCTTGGTCTTTATTTATTCTGGCCTGTTTCGGATTTTAGACCAACAATGGTCTGAATAGATGTAGACATACATTGATAACACAGGAGGGAGGCCTAGAAGATGTTAACCGAAGAAAAGTAAACTGACCATTCCATAGAGAAAAAAAGGAATGAATATCCTGAGATAAACCTTAAATGAACCTTCAAGGGAACATAACAGAGAGTAAGACTCAAAAAAAAAAAAACCCACCCAACAAAAACAAAAAACAATTTCTAGGAGAAAAAGAATGTGTTGTCAGCTAAAGGAAAGGTAGAGACTCGTTATGCAGTCTTTGTGCTCCTCCAGGAACATGATGTTTAGTTCAAGTCATTCATTTCAAACATATCGCTTTAGTTTGGAAGTTGGCACATTACTGCTAAAATCAAGCAATGTGTTTTAAAGAGCACTTTTGGCTTGAATACAGATTAGAAAGTTCTTTTCTGAATTTTTTTTTTAGCAGATACATATGATTCTTCCATGTTTGTGTTTTAGCACATTGTTTAGCTATTGGTTTTTGACTGAGCTATTGAATAATGTAGGAGATATTCCCAGAACTGGCACTGCACGCCTGATGGGAGTAGCTGTATTTCAGTTCCCTTGTTTTATATCTGAAAGCATTTGGTCTTTTCTGTCTCTCGTGTTGTCAAAAGTCATCCTTCTCCTTCAAGTTCCAGCCAGGAATTGCCTGGGAAAATTCTGATCATCCCATTTCCAAATATTCTGATATCTCACATTCTTTATATGAAGCAGCAAAAAAGCTCCTTCCATCCCATTTTATAAATAGATATTTGAGACAAAAATGCAGGCCAGGAGCTATTTTCTACTGGGACAAATCAGACTGCAGGGAAAGAAAAAAGGTATAG
Source organism: Crypturellus soui (assembly GCA_032275445.1). Taxonomy (NCBI): domain Eukaryota; kingdom Metazoa; phylum Chordata; class Aves; order Tinamiformes; family Tinamidae; genus Crypturellus; species Crypturellus soui. The sequence goes on from JAUBNY010001183.1 coordinate 153,181, forward strand.
GGTAGCTAAACCTCCTTTAAATATGATAGAATTCACTGCTGGTCTTATATTGTACTGATCAGTTCAAAGAAATGTGCTTATTAGTGCTTATTAGATTAAGTGGTTTTCTTTGGTCATCCTTATGGAATTATCTAGCTCACTGACAAATAGATATTAATGGATTGTGAGAAGCTGTGTTACTCTGCTCTGAATATCAATTTGTGCTGGTTCTTTTTTATTCTCCCTGTTTGCTGGGAAAGTGAAGGTATATATTACCTTTTACCCAGCAGATTGTTTTTAACATATGCTGGTTTCTCTTCAGGCACGGAATAAATGTCAATTAATCCCTCCTCTGTTTTATGAATGAAAATAAAACAGCCACTCAGGCCCCTGTTTTGAATCTAAAGTGTGTAAAATACAAGTAGCTCTGCATGTTATGCTCATCTGAAAAATGGAGATTCTGGCCTGCAATATTTATCTGCTGTGTGTTGGCAAAGTTTGAATGTGACGAAGGGTAAACTAATAGAGCCTGGCAAATGCAGGAATAGCAGATGTGAATATAGAAGGGATATTAGACAGTTGTCCCCATTACCTTTGTTGCCCCTTCATGCAATTAGGGTTTTCCTTTTACCTGTGTTCTTGCCTCTTTTCTCACACCCACTTTCATTTTGAGATGAAGAAGATCCAACTTGATTTTTTTTCTCAGATCTACAAAAGGATACTGAGTTGCCCTTACTGTACTTCTTATCAGCTTATTCTTCCTAATATGCTCTACAAAATTCCTCATAAATGTTTAATTCCAAACAATAGAGTACCGGAATAATTTTCGTGGTGCTGATATGTTCTGCTGACCAACTTACTGGAGTAAAAATGCTAATATGACCCTTGGGTCAGTCATGCAGCCGTCTTTAATGTAAATTTAATAGAGTAATTCCCCTGGAGATTGAAGATGGCTGGCTTGCAAGAGCTGCACTGAATCGAGGCATCAGTATTTAGTGGTCCCTGGTTTCTAGGCTACTGTTCACCTCTGAGATCAGAAAAGACAACCACAGAAATGCATTTTCATGTTATCTGTCACGTAGACTATTGTCTGTTTTGCATGAAGAAAGCATCTTACAGGTGTCATGAGAGGTTTAAAAATAGATAAATACTGGATTTAAGGAGTTGGGGGAAAGGCAGAACATACAGAGTTCCAGGGTCTCATTCTGAACGGTCCTTTCCGTTGTTTCTATGCATCTGTAAAGCTCAATCCATATATTCGGTATCAAATAAAACATCGTATTTTTCACAAACTGAATAGATGCCTTGGAAAGCTGCCAACAAGGGAATTTTCCACTTGTGCTGCCTTTGCAGCCTCTTTCAAACCTACTGTTAAGCAGCAGGGGCACATACGCACTCCACTCCCTTTTCTATTATGCAGCTATGACACATTAAGCTCCTTGGAATGGTATTCATATTTTATCAGCTCTCCTAACTTTGGCTCTTTATTTATAACACAGTTTTTTTTTTTTTCGTCCTATATATCCAGATTTAGTAAAGGAAGGGACCAAAGCAGTAAAAACAAAAAGCCCTCCATGGATTTTATAATTTCTTTAAACTGGAATGTGTGTTTTCAGTCAGTGTCAAGGAACTTCATTATTTATCATTATATACACAGTTTGCCATTGTATCCTCTGCAGGTCATGTCTAATTTCTTACACTTACTATATCATCTTTAGTTTTGAAGAAGAATATTTTAATTCCTTAAAGTATAGTATTAACTCTGTATATGGGAGCTGACAAAATGTTTCGCTTCCTGCACAAGAAGGTACTGAAATATCTATGCAAACCTGTGCTGACTTGCTAATACAGTGTTATTGAGTTGGCACAGACTTTTAAAAATACCGCTTATGATTTGATAGCTTTGTTTTTCCTAGCTCAGAATTTCTGGAAGAAATTTATGTTGCAGCAAGGAGACAAAAATTGACTAATAATTAAAATCCTATTTGATATTGTCATCACAATCCCGTAACGTTTGTAAATGCCAACAGTTTGTAAATACCAACTGAGTTTGTAAATACCAACAGAAGCTGAATCTACTAGCGGCGCTCCACTAGCCTGAGCAACTAGTCAAAATTCAAGGCCTGACAAGACTACTCTGCATAGGTGGGGAAATGGGTACAGTTTCAGTGTGTTGTTTGGTAAATAAGTCTCATTTTTGCAATGCAAGAGAAACAGCCATCAGATGTTTTTCCTGCTCTGAAACATCAAACTCTCTACTCCGCTGCTTCAGTAAGAGCTGTCCTCAAGAGGCCTTTCTCCCTTTCTCTCTCCATCTCACTCCCACCTCCAACTTCTGTCATACTTTAGACTTTTTTTCTCAACCCGTGCTTCTACAAGCTGGAAAACATTTCTCCCTGGCTCACGCAGGTCATCTCGGCCGTGACTCAAGCCTATTGCGGTGGCCGGTAGGGCCGAGGCAGAGGTGAGGTGTATTTTTGATGCTGAACAGCAGTAATAGCCCCCGGCACCAGTGCCTTGTATCTGAGGGCAGTCAGAGGCTCTGTTAAATATCAGTGAATACAAGAAGAAATTTCCTTACTTTCATGGATGCCAGCAAATGACTGTGATTTTATGGGGCATTTGGTGAGATTTGTATACCAGAGGGGGAAAGAAGCTGGAAACAGGATGTGATTGATTTCCTTGCACTATTAACAGAATTTTGATGCTTGTATTTGTTGGAAATTTTGCCTGTCAAGGGAAAAAACAGCCTCTCAAAACTGGGGAGGGAAACAACAAAATCCTGAGCGCTGTATTCTCCATCCTTCTTATTTGGAGGACACTGTTGCTAAAGCCAAAATCATGCAATAGAGGTTATCTCTTAGCAGGTGAGGTATGAATTACATTATAGCTACCGAGGAGCAAGAGTATGTGTGGGGCAGATACAGCACATGATCCACGGGGCAGTGCTGCCCTTCCTGAGGAGCAGAACCACACAGAAATGTGTGCAGCAGAGCAGCAGAGCATTTGCTCAACGGGGCTGTGAGGGTTAGAGATGAAACAAACAGTTTGGAAAATCCTTTGCCCACTGTAGGAAAAGCTAATCTGTATATATCTAGATATATATAGCCTTTTTTGTAAGAGGCCATTGTTTTACTTTCTCCTACCAGATGTGCAGTGTTTCCCATCAAAATGTGTAAACGAAGTTTGAATAGAAAAGGGTGAATATTACATAGGCCCATGGATGTGTCATGGAGTTTAGACTTCAGAGCAGTGGTCTGTAAGTGACAATGGTGCACAATTACGATTTATTTTGGAAGAAACTTGGCTTTTCTGTTGTGGTCTGTGAAAGAAATTCGCTTGATCTCAATGTGACCCTTTGTTGCAGTTCATCTCTGAGCTCTTTCTGTGGGCAAAATACATGGCTAACATTTCTCACTTTGGGCAAATAAAAATGTAATTAAGGTTTACAGAACGAAAAGAATGCTGGATTTGCTCTGAGACAGATTTTGACCTTGGATAGGTATCCTTAGATGTGTTGATTTAATTGAAACTTTTCACAACTTTCTGAGGATCAGCTTTCCCTTCATTATTCCTGAGCTTGAATTTTATGAAGTAGTTGTAAGGAGGGAGTTTGAAGGATATTAACTCACTTAGGTGTAAAGGTTCATAACCTCTTAGAGCAATTCTTTTTTCTTTATCAGTGCTGCAAAGTTACAGTTGTTTGTAGCAAGCAGACTTGTATATGACTTTGAAGGATTTGAGAAGGAGGCTTCATATTCAGTGATAATTCTAAAGTGCACTTGTATCTGTGTTGTTTTGTTATTTTTCTTGTTACTGTCTTTTGTAGGTTAACCACTTCAATGTCTCTTGATTAAGATAAAAGTCATTTTAATAACATGTACAGAGTGTACCTGTCTGATGCTCTGGATACAGATATAAAGAGACAAGACCAAAGGAATAGACAGGTATTGTAGGAGCACACATGAAAAAGTGAGGGCAGAATCTCTGTAGTAGAGTGCATCACAACAATGTAAGCCAAAGTTCTCCTTAGCTTCTCAAAGTGAAAAGTCTGAGGAATATTGCTGTTTTTGCATATGTGCACAAGTTATTTCCAGAAACAGTCATTTCCAAAACGGAAGTTTCCAATGGTCCTATACCAATTTTACAAGACTTTTTCACCCCCATCAGCAACTCAGGTCATGTGGATGACTAGGAATTCACTGAAAATAAACCTTGAAGCAAAATTTCAGAGCTTCCTAGCCAATATAATTCCAGAGAAATTCCTCTGAAAAGAACTGAATTGCTCCCAGTTTTCAACAGTATGGCTAAGAAATAAATTTGGTCCTTTCTTGTGTTTACTAGGAAATATAAAACATCAAGTAGCAGTTTGAAAAATATCTAATATTATAGGAACTTAGGTTTTCTGTGGATGGCTCTTTTGCTTTCAGTCATTTTTTGCTAGATTGTAGTTAGAACTGTTGAAGAGAAAAGGGAGTAAGGATCTGAGGTACTGTTGCTTTCTATAGGAATCAGCCTGCTTTAAAGGCAGTCTGATTTGTGAGTAGAGATCAAACACATTTTTTAGATGATAAAAGTAGTCAATCGTGGAAAATGCTTTGATTGCACAGAGGTGTAAGGATATATTTTGTGTAAAAGAAAGTGATCTCATAGAGGGATATTACATAAATATCAGAGATGACATCTGAACTAAGGCAATCTAAGTTCTGACCATCATGCACAGTCTTGGACCTTGCACATTCTCATATCCTTGCAAATTCTGCTGCTTACTGGAATGAAAAGCTACTGACAGAAATAACGTATGCATGATTCAGAGCCCGTTTATAAGAGTGAGGAAGTGTTGAATAAAAAATGTGTAATGTTTACATCTGAGATTATTTTTTGAGGAGCAGAATTGCATAATAAGCAGGTTAATTTTTGGATCTAAATATGCATTTTCTAAAACTGGTTCATTAAATAAAAACATTGCAGTTTAAGCACTCTTAGCAAGAAGTCTTCTCTGGTAAGTGGAAGCAGAATCCATGAAGTACTTCTGTATATCTAAAATGAGATTAAAACAATTAAAGTTTTACAGGTTTAAAAGTTATGTTGTAGAAGACAGTTACAGACAGCTCATAAATACAGGTAGAGCTGGTCTCAATCTGAGTGTTTCAAATATCCTTAAAATGTGGACTTACAATGGCAGTAAAGCCTGATCTTTACCTTCTTTGGTGAGTGTAGAGGAAATAATGGTGTTATGGAAAGAGACTGTGTGATATCCGAATTCTGGGCCCATTTCCCTGTCCAACTTGCACGATTTCCTGCACATCACAGGGTTAAATTCATAGCTGTGCTCCACGAGGAGCCCCTGGTGCATGCAGACTGCACTTCTGCATGGTGCTCGAGACTGTGCTTAAACTCATCATTTTTCAAGTGAGCGTCTACATGTACAGGTCCCCCTTAATGAAGATACTCCCCTGAGGAAGAACCAGAGACCTTGTTTCTGCTCCAGCTCTGTCCTTCTTCCAACTTTATGCTGGACTGACAAATCTCAGTGCTCATTATTGATACCCCAGCGGTTTGTCTAATGTTCTTTTTTTTTTTTTTTTTTTTGAGTCATAACAGATCATAACAGATCATTAAGCACTGGCAAGTTATTGTTTTAAAAATAGATTTGCACTTATTTTTCAGTCACTTTTGACTTAAAAGCAGCTGGCATAATGGTTAGAATAAAATGATGAGAGTAAATGTTGGTTTTATCTAAAATGAGTAGCAAAATAATGCTATTTACTAGGGAGCATTTGATAAAACAAGAATAACTTGATATGCTTTGCAGAAATAAGCATATTTCAAATAGGAATAAATGTCTTGAAGATGTATGAAATTACACCTTTTTATTTCTAAAGTTTATTATTGTCTTTACCCTAAAGCTTATATAGAAGTTCATATTGCAGCTATTAAGATTGTCAAACAATGAGACAAACCAAATGACCTTCTCCATGCCTATTACTAAGCAAGACATCTTAGGACATTGCAATAGTTGCTAGTAGCATAAAAATCATGCTTTATGAGGTAATGACTACTACTTTTTAATGATATACTCGGGAAGAATATTCTCTTATGGAATCTGGAGTATTGTTTTCACTGCTGGAGCTATTCCAGACTCTCTAAAAGGATTTTAGAGTTTGTTATTAGAATAGTAGGGATTCAGACCCACAAGGTAGATGGTTTTCCTTGACTGTAGTTAACCAAGACCACCACCACTTTTTCGCTCTCTATAGTTGCCACATAATGAGCTTCCAACATATAGAATCATAGAATCACAGAGTTGTTAAGGTTGGAAGGGACCTCTAGGGGTCATCTAGTCCAACCCCCCTGCACACGCAGGGCCACCTAGAGCACCTGGCAC
>JAUBNY010001183.1:159647-171296 GCA_032275445.1 Crypturellus soui
CTCTGTCACCCTCACTGTCAGGAAATTTTTCCTTAAGTTCCTGTGGAACTTTTGTTGCAGAGGGACAACTGCCCCTTCTGTACAGACTACCCAGCTGGTTGGGAAAGAGAATGAGCAGTAATTCTGTTTATTAGTTACAACACAAAAGCTTGCATTTTTTTTTTTTCCGAATGGATCTTAATCCTTTTCTGTGATGTTAAATTTAATCTCATTCCCTTCTGTTTGTTACTCGGACTCTTTGTATTGATGGTGCTTCTCAATTACGGATCATCACAGTGTGAGTTCTTGAGGTTTTGTATAGGTCATTAATGAGAATCTGCTTGAAACTGTTTTAGGTAGAGAATCTAATCTTTGCTTGATAATTTTATTGTAACATTAGGTCACATCTTCTGGATGTTGACACTTGAGCAGGCTTCTAGGAATTCAATTTTCAGTGGATTTTAGATATGAAGAAACTGTGTTGGAACCTGAGCTCCAGTTATTACTGTGCTCAGTAAACATTAGTAGTATTGTATTACCTAAGTAGGGGGTGATTTACATTCACTGAAATATTAGAAGAGAAATGATACTCCCTTTGTGACCGTGAAGTTATAGCCGTATATTTATGTAACTGTCACTTGAGTTCACTTGGAAATAAATAGGGCCGATACCTCAATTTCCCTCACCCTTTGTATATTTCTTGCATTATAGAATGCATTCATTTTCCAGGACATTTAGCTGTGTCTTGGAAGAAACCCATTTCTTCCAAGGCTTGCCATCAGCTTCAAAATATATATCAAAGTATAAAATGTCTTGGACGTAAAATTATGTCATTTTCAGGACTTGCTGAACAACTTTCTCCAGGTATTTTGTTCTATCATTAGAAAAGCAAACAAAAAAAAACACCTCTGGGTTGTGTCTCTAGAAATACATCTTGCTCTACTCAGTGCAGATGTGAATAACAGATAAAATAAGCTCACTGCATTTCCACAGTTTTGGGAAACAGAGCTTTGCTGAAGTGGAGATGATGGAAGTAGTCTAGAAATAAATTGCTTCTGTTCACTGCTTTGTAGCTTTTTAAGTCAAATAACAGTGCTTTCCTTGCAGAAAGAAAAGCATTCATGATATTCATAGCAATGTGCACAAATTACTGTATTCCACTGTAAGAACCTGGGTTCTTTCTACAACATGGCTGAGGAGCCAAATACCTGAGACAAATGTATTTCCCCTGGTTAAATGACTTGCACCACTGTCTGCAAGGCTGGCAAATGTGCAAGATGCAGAAGTGAGGCAACTACTGCACCCTTAATACCTTTGAAACGCCATAGAGTGACAAATCTGCTCTTCTGCATATCACTGCACTTTCCATGTTTCATTGTTTTGGAGAAAATGTCCTGACAATAGGCATCAACAACGGCACAATGCTTAATCTATTAATTAATCTAATAATTCATACCGCTATTGATAGCCCTCAACTGCCTAGAGGCTTTGAGAACAGGTCATTGTTGTTGCTGTCTGTGAGTGTTTTGGATTTTCTTTTAAATTTTTTTTCGGTACAGGTATAACTGTATATGACATAAAAGCGACAGCCTGAAAATAGAAAGGAAGGAGGGAGAAAAGATAGTCTGCTGTTAGTAACTACTACATAAACTGAATTGTAATTTTTAAAAGCAATTATTTTCTGTGTAAGTTATCTTTTCTTGCAAGTTATGATAGAACATGGCAATTCATTTTACTGTAATTTAATAACAAAGCTCATCAAATGATGTATGGTGGAGACTGAGGGAAAGAGACAGAAGAGTGTTGTGGATAATGATAAGATGATGACCTGCAAAATAGAAGTTTGTCTGCTTTTCTACTGAAGCTCAGTGATCTGAATGAAACAGCCAAAAAAAAGAGAAAGTTGGATTCATTAAGGATAATAGCTCTAACCATGGCACAGTACATGAAAATGCAATCACAGGAAACGGAGATCTTTGTGAGCAACATGAGACCTTTGGAGAGCAAACCTAGGGAGGAATGTGCATAAAGACTGTTTTTGATTCATGAAAGCAAGGAGCAGAAAAAAAAAAGTGATGCAAAGCAAGATGTAAGATTCTTAGTATTGCATTTGCAGGTTATTTTTTGGTGAATTGTTATGTTTTCAAGGTAGAGGGTCTGCTGAGATGATAGTGCTTACATCCAAAAGAGAGCTTAATGGTGATGTATAAAAATATTTCTGTGATTAAGGCATGAGTGGATAAAAAGCATTTTAAGTTTGCTATCTTGCATCTATTTATCCATATGCTTGAAACTATATACAAAATTGAAATGTATGATTATTCCAGATGAAAACCGCATCAAACGCAGGTGTTGTAAGATCCATGGTAATCTACGTCTTGAAAATGCACATAAACATTTCAGGAGAACTGAATGTAGCTCTGCTTTCACTGCGTTTGACTCGCATAGAGTTGATATGTGATGATAAGTAAAGTAAGAAACATGAACAAGGGAACAGATGCTGTAGGAAAAAGCCACATCTGAATCTGTACAGAGTTGCGTGACTGGTACAAATGATAAATAAAAACAGTTGAAGAAATCCTATACCTCCAGGATAAAATGGGAATGCTCTAAGCAAATGTTTACTTGGACAAAACTGGTATTTAAGAAGGATTATAAAATATGTCTCATGGGAATTGTTTTGATCTAAAAGGCATGGAAGTTGAGAAATGACTGAGGATAGCTGAGAGATGTACTTGTTGCAAAGGAATTGAACTAATCCTTTCCTGCCATACTTGAAGTAAAGATTGGAAGCTTCGGGATTTGGCTTCCAGAGAAAGTCGTTGGTCAGACTGGGCAAAACTTCCCAAAACCAATTGCTGTAATTATCACATAAATCTAGTCTTTTTGTGCACTCTCTGTACACATAGTCAGTATATTCTTGGGGTTCTGGATGTCTATATTCTGTGATTCTTTATTTCCTTCTTCCCTCCCTCCTGCTCCCATTCTGCCATAAAAAACAGAACAATTTTTGGCCTTTGTCATGGTCTCCACAAAGCCATTGGATCCGACTATGTGAGTTACTTGCATATCTCGGAGAGATTTCTGCTAAAATATAAAATACCATGACTTCTGTGGTTTCAGTCAGTTTCAGTGTGGATTCAGTTGGTATTTCTTATGCCTGAGCTGACATCTTCCTGATACAGTGTTTTCTGCAGGGTAAGGAAAGACCTCAGCAAACATACAAACAAATCTGAGGACAGTTTGAACATCCGTGTTCTTTTGGGCTGAATGGAACTACGAGCCTCTGGACAATTGCCTGAAAAACAGTATTCAGCCACTAGCAATATTCTGTTTGAATTGCTTTTATTTACAGATCAAAGAGTACCACAGCATGCAGATTAGGGCATTTTTGGCTCTCTGATGATGACTACGCTTTTTCTTTTCAAATGCTTGAGCATATACACATTTTTACGGAGTTGCTAGCTCACATTTTTCCGGCAGGTTAGGAATACTGGAGTTTTCTTTTGCAGTACTTTTAGATGTTTTGGAATAGTGCACATTCTACCAATAAATAGAGTTGACATTTTATCTAGAGAGAGATTTACGTATTTTTATGTGAAAGTGCTCTTGGGTATACTGAATTCCACAGTATAAATAGGGAAAAATATTGAAATGCTAAACTTACTTCTATGGTAACAATGTAATAGCTCTCACTTTAAAGTGATGACAGAAAGGGGACGGTTACTGACACAATATCACGCGCGCTTGCCTAACTAGATATCTGCCAGCCTGCATTTATCTTATTTGCTTTCTCGAGGATAGCTATCTAGTAAAGCCAGGCTTCCAAGATGCCTGAAGTAGATAGGAATGCAGTTTCAATGGGAAGCCGTGCAAGTTAAACATCTGGCATTTTGAGGAATCATTCTTTTTTCAACAGGAATTGGTCATTTCTGTCAGGGTGGGAGGAAGGGAGAGGAGGACAAGGGAAAGAGCCTGTCTCATCTGAATAAAGGCCACCACAACTGGTTCTCTCAGTTACTTATGGGCTAAGAGCAGTAATTTTGAATTTTACTGCTAGGAGTTTGTGAAGGAAGTTCCAAGAAGAAGGCAAGAATAGCCTGCAATTTGGATAGATAAAAGAAGCTTCTTAGAATACTTGATTTTGTTTTACTCTGTGTTTAGTACTGTTCACTACCTATGCCTTATGACCTTGTTGATTTATTAAAAAGCTGCTGAGGGAACTGTTGTCCACATCACTGTAAAAATTCTAAGCTGATGAGTCATGGATAAAAAGGTACTTTTTTTAAAATGATCCTTTCTCAAAGTTGCTCTTGTTGTCATCAGAATAGCTTCCAAAATGAAAAGAGAGGAGAAAAAAAAAAAAAAAGGAGGTCTGTCTGTCTGGTCTTATCAATGTAAGCTACGTTGACAGGCCTCATCTATGGGTGCATGCAGTTTTCCCAAAAGGCATCAGCCATTCTTAGGTCAAATTCCATCATTGTCAAAAGCACATTTAAGCTGTAGGAATGTGTTCCCATAATAGAGAAAAAGTTCTGAAAGAACCAATATTATCTTCTTCTCCTTCCAATAAGAATAATTTTAAATGGACATCTTTTTAAGGAAAGAAAACAGTAATCTCTTTATGGTGAAAATTACGTTTATGTGTTTTGGGTCTGAATCATATACTTTTTTTATCCCTGAAAGATAGGAGAGCATACTTATGGGTGAAAATACTGTAACTTTTAGGCTGTCATTGCTGTTATAAATTTTAATGCAAACTGTATGAATTTGTTTGGGGACATATGAGTAAATAGTCCATAAATTAAATCAAGATCATAGGAAGATGTATGGGAAAACTTTGCCTGAAAAGAGGCACTCTGCAAACAGGGATAACCTTTTAGTTGAATGCTGAAGAGAAACCGGGATGACTTTCCCATCCCAAGGGGTCACAAATAGGCAGCTTCACACTTCTGCCTAGACCTCAGGTAACTCTTCTGTGTTTGTGCTGTAATTGATAGCAGGCAGTGAGACCATCTCACAGTACTTCTCTTGAGCTGCAAATAAAGAAACAATTAAATGAATCCAGGAGGACTCTCCTCCCTCTCCAACATAAGCCATATCATCAAAGTAAAATGCTCAATTAATTTGTTACATGAGTTCTCAGTATATCATGCAGAAAACAGCATGCACCTGCAACATTGTCAGATTACAGGCAGTGGACACAGAGCTAAACAGAAAAATTGTCTCTGGGCATTTATTTTTCCAGTGCTCTGACTATTATATTGTCTGGGGAACTAAGAAATAGAAGTGCTAAAGTGACTTTCTCAGGATTAATCAGGAAATAACTAGCAGAGCAAAGCTCTGACACTCCATCTTCTTAGGCAACAGAGATTACCTAGCTCGCCGGACAATGCTTTCTTCCTGTCTTCATAATAGATCTGAAAAATAACACTTAAAACAAATAATGTGCATTTTATGAAGAAACTTTGGCACATCCAATAAACTATTTGGCAAGAGTGATAGCAAGTCAGCAATATGGGAATGACATGTTTCACAAGAGTTGAACCCACAGACTGATATTTCCTTATCACATAATAGTGCTTGTCTTTAGTTTTGTTTAAAGCAGTTGCAAATTCCATGTGATTTCTTTGTGAGCATTTCTATGTATGCCCTTTTTTTGCTAGGTTACAGTGGCTAGCTTTTAGGTAAGACTTTCAGCCCAGTTATTCCTCATGCAAGCATTCATTCACTTTGTAGGCTTGTTTTGGCACACTTATCACCGCTTATACACTACTAAGAAACTACCAGTTATATTGTTTTGAAAGGCAACCATTAAACTTGGGCACATGTTTCTCAGATTCAACCCTAAGTAATTATTTTAAAAGCAATATCACCTTTACAATGTGCAGTTCTAACAGTGGCATTTCTTTCTGCTAAAGGAATCTAAAGATGCTTTAATCCAAGAAAGCAGTTAAATGCTAAACTATAAATTAGGTGATTTACATTCCACACCATGCAAAAGCAATGAATTTTTCCTCCTGTAAGAAACAAACACAGCCAAAGACAGATGAGTTGCAACAGTCAAGAATCTCTACATTCTCCCTTCCCACTTACCTGAAACAAATTGAACAAATATGTCATTGTTTGTATGGTATTTTCAGTTGGAGTTTCCAGATTCATTAAAAAATTCTAATGCCAAACAGAAGAAGAGGGATGGTGATAGGACAGATGGATCTATACATTTGTTTGTTTGTTTTTACTGTGCTGTAACAGCCAGCCTCAGAAGGATGCCTCAAAAATATCTATAGGCTGTAAAGCCTGTAATAGTGTTTCTAAATGTAGGTGCATCAAGAAAATGCACAAATGCTGGACTTCTGTCAAATGAATGCACAGATTTCAATTCCTATGATGACCATAAATTGGTAGTAGCTACCATATGCTAGGAAAAGCTGATTTTTGTTCTTAATAGCCAAGCATCCACTCGTACTCTGGAGAGGTTATTTCTTGTCTTGCAGTATGAAGGAAAGGCGAAACTGTGTAAAATACTCTGCCTGTATTATGTGGACTGTCAGGTCAGACGGATGGTCTCTTCTGGCCTAAAAATGTGTGATTTTGTTCTGCTCCCCAGCCTTGCAACTTTCATTTTGAAAGCCGGAGTCGAGCACAGACAGATCCCTGTTCAGCCCCGGAGCTGAATTGTTTGCTGAGGGCTTTTTTCTCAGGGAAGGCAGAGGTATTGGATGGGTATCCTCCTTCTGGATGTATTTTATGCAAGTGCATGAAGACAAATATGGAAGACCAATATCAGGATGGCTTTTGCTTTTCAGTCACTTGAGATGTGTGACTCAAAAGTCATTGTTTTCAGTTTCTTTTTTTTTCTTCAGTTCTTTGATAATGTTTATGTTTTGTTTTTGGAGTGCTGTCAATCCTTAGCACGTTTGGCTTATATCGGTACCATGGCTGTCTGCAAGAGGATGCTGCTCTTGCCTGTGCTTGCTAGTTGCCTTTAAGCCTGTGCTATCTCCAGGCTGCTATGTGCACACCTATCATGTATATGGGAAGGAAAAGCTATTAGATCAGGTCTTTCTTCAGTTGCCTTCACGGCTTTAAAGGCACACTGATTTGGCTGAAAAGCTAAATTTAGACCAATCTTTGGGATTTTGTGTGTTTCATTTCCTCTTTTGTAATGGTGGGAGCTCTTTGTCCCACTGGTGACTACCTTCACCCAACTCACTTCCTGAGTGAGATGGTGTTCTTGCCTTTACTTTCTTGGATAAAAAATAAATATATATATATATATATATCCTCCCCTTTCATTGCGGAGTGCTTCATGTCAGTTCAATTCATTTAATGTAGTTTTTATACTACCGAGCTATTACACTAAAAATGATTACTTCAAATGACACTACTCTGAAACTGTTACAGAGGGAATGAGTTCATTGGAGAAATCCACATACTATTATTGCTCCATTTTTAGTTGAATAATTCAATAATTACTTAAATTATATGGTTTATTAGGTAGAGAATACTTCATATTAAATCACAACAAATAACCAAAGCTGGGGACTGTAAATTGAGCAAAACTCCTGGCAGTTAAATGTCTCTCTTGTACCAGACAGTATGCGGGAGACTAGTGTGAACAAGAGATTTCGATTGTCTCTGAACACAAAAGTATGTGTGTATCTTCCTTCTCCTTTATACTAAGTTTAGAGTGGCAGATGTAATAAAACCTAAATATCAGACTCCTCATTTAGACAGTGTGCATTTTCATTGACTCCATAGTCCATAATGCAAGATAAGACACGGTAAAATCACTTTTAATGGGGTTTAATGAAATAAATGGCAATTAATCACTAGTCTTGGGTTCAAAATAGTTCAAGCCTCTTCTAAGAGTCTGAACAGAAGAAGGCCAGGAACTACGGTATCATGACTGAGAAGAAATCCAGTGACTTCATTAGAGAAGGGACTTCCCCATTTCTTTCCAGACTATATCTTCAAAGGCATGAAAGAAACTGAGAAAACTCATGCAATTCTCAAGCACTTAACTGCCTTTCAGATATTTTGTAGGCAACCTAGTCACGGATGGCTGTTAGCTTTCAGATAGAATTGATTCACTAAATAGAAAACACTGAGAGATTTTGTTTGCTTTATAGCAATGCTAGGCTATGACATAAGAAACAACTGACTTTTTCCCCATTTTAGTGTCTGTAAAGTTCAGATGAGAAGTTCATTTTGGTCATCTGCCAGCTGAATTGAGATTTACTACCTATTTAATTTTAAATTTGGGATTTTCTGTTATTGCTTACTGTTATTTCTATTATTATTGTACTATGTTGGATTTTCTATTATTTCTTTTATTGATTTGCCTTTGTCTGCGTTTGTGAAAGCCCATTTGAAAACACAGGTTAAATAATGAACAGAATGCTCACTGCTCCTTTCAAAATTTGAGATTCTGCCTTTGAAATAGAATCCCTGAGTCCTTCAGTTCCGTATTCATTTGGTTTTCCTGATTCTGCTTACTTCTAAGGCTTGAGGTACGGAGAGCACATTGGGTGGTGGTTACGGCTGCTTGCCTCCTCCTGGCACTCGCCATGGTCTTGGCTTCCCATCTGCCGCTCAGCTCTGTTCAAGATGCTATGTGCATCTTTAATCTTTAAATTGCTAGGTCTGGGTTAGTTTGGGGAAATGCAGCACCCTCAGAGACCCTCCTAAAGAAAAGACTCTCCTACAGCCATTTTATTTTCCAGATAGAGGTTGCCCCTCTGTGATAAAAGTGTCTGTGATGTACAGAATAGGGTGATATGAAATTGTGAGATGTGAATAACTCCAAAAGAATCACAAGAGACTTTCCTGTACTTGCAGGAAATCATCTTAAATCATAGACCCAAGCCTGCAAAGTGCTCTCGTAGGTGAATAGCAATGCATATTTTATTTCAAAAATAAGCAAATAAATAAAGGACGCAGAACCATTTCATTTCTCTAATAAACAGTTACTACTGGATATGAACCCTGCCACCAAACATACTGAATAATGTTATTAGGTTTGGTTCGCTGCCCTACCTAAAGCACAAACCTGGGTGTTACTCCATTGGCTCAATTTTGATCTCAGTGTCATTGCTAAAAAAAATTGATTTAGAAGCATATAGCCATACTTACAACTTCTCATTGTGGAATGAGAGTCCTGAGGTGCAATTCAGGCTGTGGGTACGTATTTAATTTCCTGTCCAGGTCCTAGAGTCAATTTGAACACCTAAGGATGGGGCTTTTTGAAAATTTCTTCTTTTTCTTTTTGCAGAGACTGGGACAGGGGAAGAGGCAGGGTCTCTACTTCCAGCATTGCTTTAGCCTAGATAGATGTGCATATTGTAGTCTCCAAGGTGACTCAGGGGAGAGTTAGCAAGATTCTGTGACTCTCTTGGAATTATTTAAACAATCTTAATCTTTGGATTATTTAATATTTTCTTATAGGGCTCTAGAAATGCACTCTATAGGCAAATTCTGCCATTCTGAAAGCTGAAATTGATGCCATGTGTCAGAGTGAAAAAAAAAAAAGCTTTTAAATATGTGCATGTTTTACTGTTTTTAAAAAAAATATTCTTAGAGTAACTATTGATTCTTCATAGCCAATCCATGCATAAAATTGGCATCCTTACCTCATATTATACCTGTATTGCAATATTGATGATAAGAAACATGAGGAAATATTTTGAGGATTTTTTTTTTACTGGAGCTCTTAAAGCTTTTCTGCACCTTCATGATACGAACTTCTCCCTATATGTTTGTGTGTGCATCTAAGATATTTCCATGTTGTTTTATCGTACTGAGGCTTCTGACTTGCTCGTCAGAGGTGACTGCGTACTTAAAAACTTAATCTAAAATTGTATTAATTAAATAGATGGCTGTCTATATTAAAAAGAGTGATTAAGGGAAAAGGAAACAATAAGTTTTGAAGCTGCGAGGCGCAGGGCTTTAGGGCACTCAGCAGAGCTCAGCTGACTGGTGTAACCGAGGATGTGGGCCCCGGTTTATTTCATCTTTTTTTTTTTTTTTAATTTTAAATAATAGCTGTAACTTCTCCCGCCTGTAATCCGGATGAGATGAAGAGCCTGTTTGCCTCCTTGGTGATAGCGTGTCGGGCGCGCGGTGATAACAAGCACCCTTCTAAAAACAGCTTCATTATGCTCCCTTCAGGTACTGGCAAGGGCTAGAGGCAAGATACCGGCTAAGATGGATCATTGAGCTGATTGGATGTGGCAATTCCTGTGTTTTCTGTGTTATCAAGAACAACAAGATTTTAACCAAGCATAAACATTTTACAACTGGCCGGTACTAATCTGTTCCATTTGTTCAGGATTCGGGGAAGAAGGCACGTTTTCCAGAGGTTGGGGGAAAAGTCTACAGCATGGACGCATAAGATAATGAGAGACTTGCATTTAACCGACAGTTCGTAGCAGACATTTCATCAAGAAGAGTTCTGAGTATGTTACTATTTTGTAAGAATAAACAAGTGCGTGTATTGTTTCAAGTTTTCACACGTATTGCTGATTTAGAGGGGAATGAACTGTTTTTCCCCAGAAATATAAAATCCACCCCCCCCTCCTTAATTATTAAGGGATACCTCGGATCTGAAAATGTCTAAGACATGAGTGAGTAGTTATACGGGACAAAATGCCTGTATAATTTTCATTTTTTGAAAAAAAAAATAATTTGGGGCATCTAATAAGGAGACAGTTGCTTAAACATTGCAGAACACCAAGGGAAATAAGGTACTTAGCTCCATTAGACCCTTTAACAAATTTTCACGGTCACCTAAAATCATTTTAGAAGCTTAAATATCCTTTGTAAGTTTAGCTTCCAGATTGCATTTCAGAAAAAAACACCCATTTGAGAGTAGCCCGTAAGCACATACTTAAGTGAGCTCTTCAGGGTAGTGATGGGCTTAATCATGTGTATTCCAGTTTCAGCTTTAAGAAAAATCTGTGATAACTGCATTGTGGCTTCTCTATTGCAGTAAGAGAAAATCCTGTGTTTTCCATCCCTGAAAGCTTTGTGAGCCTTAGTGAATTAGTACTCATGAAACATACATTTATAGGTGACTTTATTTTTTTGCTTTTCTTTAGTAATGTTTTAGAGTATTCTTACAAAACTCACGGCTCTGAGTGTGATCATTTTCCTCGGCAAGAAGCTCTCTTATTAAATGAGAAGGCAGAAATATTAGTCTGTTGATGGATTAAACTATAAACACAAGTGATGGCGATGCTTTTAACAAAAAAGCCTGCTAACTACCCTTTAAATTTAATCTCTGTGTTTGTGGAGTTCAGGAATTCAGGCAGAAGGGTATTCGGCGGCTGGAGGGGACTAAGAAACAAAACGGCTGTGGCAGGGCCCAGGCGCAGACGGGTGCGAGCAGGAGGTGGTGCGTGGCCAGCGAGGAGACTGGAGGACACGGGCGGGTGATAGGGGCCCAGACGGCCGGGGAAGGGCACCACGGGAGGCCCTTGCTGCAGCGTCTCTGGAAAAACTTACCGTGCTGATGGGAAAAAAGGCAGATTTTTAACATCATGTGGATTGCTGTTTGTTACGCCATGTGTCTGTGCTTTACGTTTTCTACGGAATTCGGAAAGAAAAGCGTTTGACTTCTTGTGTCCCCAATAACATTCCCATCCCTTTGGGCTGTTTTAAAGTGCT
>JAUBNY010001183.1:284292-295888 GCA_032275445.1 Crypturellus soui
CCCATCCTCCCTACAATCACCCCTCAGGTACTGGAACATGTTGATCAAATCTCCTCTCAGCCTTCTCTTTTCCAGACTAAACAGCCCCAGCTCGCTCAGTCTTTCCTCATACGATAGATGCTCCAGTCCCTTAATCATTTTTGTGGCCCTACAATGGACCCTCTCCAGCAGCTCCACATCCCTCTTGTACTGGGGAGCCCAGAACTACCCCCAATACTCCAGGTGCGGCCTCACCAGAGCTGAGAGGGGGAAGATCCCCTCCCTTGACCTGATGGCAATGCTCCTCCTGATGCAGCCAGGATCCTATTGGCCTTCTTGGCCACAAAGGCACATTGCTGCCTCATATAATATCATATAGTCTTGACGTGCAAGGCACCAAGTTTGTAGTATATCGTAACATGGTGTTACTTAAGCAGTTCTGGGATTCTGTGGCATCTGTGGCATCTTCTGTGGGATAGGGCACTGACTAATAGAGCTGTCTGGGAAAAAAAAGAACACATGCACACATTTACCATGAACCTATTTGTGTTCTGAGCTGAGCTTGCATAGGCATGATGTTTGCCATGGTGTGTTTTATGTCCCCATAAGAGGAGGAAGAAATAATAGGAACACAAGATAAATATATAGAAATGGGAATCTAGAAGAGATCACACTATGGAATAGTATAATAGGATTATATTAAGTCCTCATTGTGTCAAAACTTTGTCGGTCTGTCATATCAATGTGGAAAAAATGATTTTTAAGTCATGTCCCGTTGCACCAAAACTGGGAGAAATGTTGTCCTATTTTAATGAAATAACTTTTTCCATCATTCAAAAAAGTATTTTTCCCATAATTGCAAATCATTTCTTTGACACATATTCTAAGCCCATTGGCTTTTGCTCAAGTATTTGCGAAAATACTCTAAACACAACTGGTGAAGTTAAATGTAATTTTTTAAAGGACACTCTTGTAAAGATATTCTTCAGCTTAAAATGTTGTTAATAATCCTTGTTTTATACAATTTTACAATTCATAATAGTCTTATTGTAAGACTATTGCTTAACTCCACACAGCAACTCCAAAATTAAAACTTACTGACTTTAAATAAAGATCTGGTGTAGAAGAACTCATTAAGGAAGCACTTTACGAATATTTTGTGCTGTTAAGTTGCCAAAAATACTTTGCTTTAAATAATATTTATAGTAGCACAAAATTATTTGGTTTTATTCCAAGCCTCTGAGAAAATCATTGATCATAATTCATGATAAAGGCAAGGAGCTCAAAGTCCAGAGGACAAATACAGGTTTGCCATCTGACTGCTTTTACCATTCTTCATCTTTCTACTGAGAAGAAAATGCTTTGCTCACATATAAGTAGTATATTGTTTGGTTTATTTAAAGCTTTATATTAAGATCACAGGTTAATATGCTCTTTAAGGTTGGGTTTGTTTTTTTTTTTTTTCTTTCTTCAAAAGCCATTTAGTCATGGTCCTGGCAACCTGCTCTAAGTGACCCTGCTTGAGTGGCCAATTGGACTAGATGATCTCCAAAGGTCCCTTCCAGCTTCAACCATTCTGTGTTGCTGTGAAAAGAAGGAGGTGCAGAAGAGCTGGGAGTGGGCTAACACTGGCTTCCAGTATGGGTGATGGGCTAGAAAGTGTGCAAGGAAAAGGGGCAAGGAAGGCTAAAGGAAGTGTCAGCTTTATAAACTGCATAAGCAAAGGGGAACTTAACAGGAAGAGGCTGAGCAGCCTCGGATCCAACACAGCTGCCTGGGGAGTGTCTACCCAAAGGAGAGCTCTGTCAGGACTGTGAGAATAAGATTAATATTGACATTTTTCTATGAATAGAAAAGGAAGCAGGTGGTTCTAATTGTTTCATATAATGCATTCAAAACATATGCTCGATAACCATGGAGAACACAGAGTGTTTACAGAATAATAAGCAGAACAATTAGAATAACAGATCATTTTGTGTCCCTGGAACTGCTCCTATTTCACCCATATCCGCTTTCCATAGCTCTGCTGTTTTTTTCCACTATTAAATCTTTTTTAGACCATTGCTCTCCTGGTATTTGGGCTGATTTTAAATTCCTCATGAAGCTATTTTATTTCTATTGACAATACATGTTGCATATCCCCCTGTCTGATCCACAGATAATGAAGCCCTGCTGAATTCCTGGGTTTCAGATGGATCCTACACCATTTTCTTCTCAACCACCCATCTCCATGCTGTCTTTGAAGAATAGGGCAAAAGGCTCTGAAACTGCCAGGGTGACAGCAGCAATCCTACCCCTCCCCGTCCTGTCACTTCTGCTATTTACCTTCTCGCTCCTGTCTTGGATTGTGTCCAAACCAGTGTGGAAGAGCTTGGAATATATGTTAATGGAGATCTCAAGAAGTTCAACTTTCATGCCAGCTGGATGACCACAAGTCAGACACTGAATATCACTGTGGGTGTACTACAGTGACTTCCAGGTGGATTGCATTTGCTTCAACCAAGTCATATACCACGAGAGCAGAGATTTAAGAGACTTTAGCTCTGGACTCATTCACCATGTGTGACAAAGGTGTGAAGATAAATTAAATTTTTAAAAGGCTGTATTGATCTTTGGTATAGTTTTGGCCAATGACTTCTTCAGGTTACTGGTAAGAGAAGTGTCATGTATTCAATTGATTAATTCACCTGGATAATTCTGAATAATGTGGTAATTTCTGGAATTTTAGACTTTTGAGACTTGGATTTTTAAATTGAGATTATGGTTTGAAATACTGAGGAACAGATCAAAAATTTGTTAAGAAATGACACAGAACCTGTCCAGATATATTGTACCTGACAGCAACATGAAGTCTATGAATTTCACAATCCTAGCTATATTTATCTGGAACATTATTCTTGATCTAAAAGACCGAAATATGCTGTATACATATGCACTAAGCATAGCTGCGTATCATATACCATAAGGAGCCACACTGTGCAGCAGTACTGTGCATATGAGTGTCTGTATGTATGACTGTATATTTATGTGTGTGTGTTTGTGCATGCAAAAGTAAAACATATCCAGCTACCATTCCCATGCCTCTAGGTCTGTATAACAATTAAATTCAAATGTGCCCTGTTATTTACTTTTCAGTTTATTCTTCATACATCAAAAACTACATTAGCTTGTGAGAGTAAAAGCATGTTTTATTGTATCCTTTATATTTAACTGTGTTGAATATATTAATTTTTTTCCAAGCCCTTCAGCTAACATGCACAGACTTGGCTTTGCTATAGCAGAACTGTAACTGTAATCCACAGTTCTAAAGACTTTTCACATAGTCTGGAAGATCAGAATTAATTACAAATGGCCTGGTTTTATTATTTGTCTATACCAGTCTTTAAGCCCCTTGAGGAGGGAACTGCAGTAAGAAATCAGACTGCTGTAGCTTGAGTTACAAGAGCTTGAGTTACAGTCCATGCATTAATGCTACAACAAAGTTGAAACATGAAATATTTTACTTTTTTCACCTTCCCAAAGGAGGAGACACTCTTAAAATTCATCTCTTCTTTGGAGACACTGTGAGATTGTTGTGAATTTGGTCAATGCACTAAATTTGGATAAACTGTATCCACAGAGTTGCTAGAGAGGAACATGGCTGACCAGGGGCAATGTAATCTTACATTCAAACAGAGTACTACATATAGTGTTTCACCTCAAATAATATGAATTTGGGCAAAGCAAGGTTCAGCAATTGGAGCTTTCAGAAGTTGGGAAATGAAGTTTTTTCACAGATTAGGTTAAGGAGATAATTCATGTAACATGAGTATTTTAATACAGACAAACATGACAAACTTTTCTCTACTATAATGCCATTAACATAAAGTTAAATAAGTTATGGGAGTATTTCATTATTCTCAAACTAAATATTGCAAAGAGTTATGAAAATATGTTTTAACTGCATAGGAACACATTTTTTACTACTAAAGAACTATATTTATAATTTCCCTTGACCTTATATAATATAAAGGAAGTATTTCATTGAATTATGCAGATTTAGTATGCAATTTCATATTATACCAAGAGTAAGGACACACTTAGGCATTTTAATGATGTTGCTTATTCTGGGCAGAGCTAAGGGTCTTTTGAGTGACTTAGTTTTTACATTCCCATACCTTTGTGTGGTATTATTTGCTGTGCTATTTCTGAGTTTTCCAATAATGTCACTATTACTGTTTAAAATCATTTATTAAAATACTACTGCACCAGTTTCACAGCAGAGAAATGAACAATCATATTGCCAGACTTAACTCCTGTGGAATGTACGTTACATCCGAGATTCTTACTTTTTTAGACTTTTCAGATAGTAGAAGTAACCAAGAAATCTAGAGAGAATGTGACCAGTTTATGTTTGTAGTAGCATGATATTTAGTAGATATTTATAATTGTCAAGATGGTTGATGTTGAAATAATTATTCTTTCTTTGGTGCAATATCAAAGAGAAGCCACAAAATAACAGCATGTGACAAACATACTGGAAATGCCTCTACTGTTTATAAAAACTTCCATAATTAATCACAGCAGTGCAGACACTCACTGAGTAATGTTTCTAGTTTGGAAGGTAAGACATTTTCCTTCAGTGTTCACTATATGTTCGACAGTAAACAATGATGTGACCTTTATTGTGGCATTTTTAGATATTCACATAATAATTTCCAATTTATTTACACCAAAAGAAAGGAAGCTGGACACTAAACTGTTCCATCAGGCATTTTATTGAGCTTTGTTTGGTAGGATGTACAGTTACCTCTCAAGATTTTGATCAGAATAGCTTTACTCTTATGCAAATATATGTTCATAGATTTTTGCTCTTCATTCCATAAAATCTAGGACACACTAAGTGCCTTTTCATTTGAAATTTTCAGCAGACTTTCATTTTCAATTTAAAACATAAGCAAGTGCCAGTTGTTCATTGCACAGTCTTCACATAAATATTTCATTCACCAATGAAACTGTAATTTGGTTGATGAGACCAAATAAGCAGAATACAGCCTCCATCCTGATCTCTCTGATTTTGAAATTGGTGAGTAGAATACTTACAATTCTGCTTTGTTTGTAATGTTATAATTACCTTGCAATCCTTTTTTTTTTTTCTGGATTTTTTTTTCCCTGGATGATTACTCTTGGTAAGTAAAAAGAATTACTTATCTCAGTCAGGGCTTGTGCATCTTCTTAGTCCTCCAGGCTCACTATTTGTTTCTAGCATGTGTACAAACAGCAAGACAATATTGACTGTGCATGAAGAAGCCCTCCAAGCAAAGCGCATTTGATGCACCAATTTACTTGCAGGCAGGAGGGAAAGAAAAATAAGTGGAGTCAGGTAGTTTGATTAGATTCTTGAACCACAGAATGAAAGTATATTTTCTTGCTGTTGAAAACCAGCAAACTGGTCCAGCTGCAGAACGCAAATGTATCTTGCATGGGATGCTCTGTGGAGGAAAGAATGGCTGTAGGAATTTCAGCTTCCAGGCCAGAACTGGTACTGCTAGTTAGAATCAAAACAGGACTTAGAAGTAGAGACTGCTTCAATCTTAGGCTTCCCTGCTTTCTGCTTCTGCTGGATTTATGTGATGATTATAGAAACTGCTCTTTCTCTCTCTATCTTTACACCCCTTTTCTTCACTGATTTTGACGGGTGTGAAATATCTCGCCATAGAAAGTAGATGTGCAGTTGTAAACTCTGTTACCCTTTTGCTGTATAGAATAAGGACAAAAGGACCACTTTACTAAAAACCTGTAGCCTAAGAAAATGACACTGTGTTTTTGTTGTCATAGGAAAGGCTCTTTACATGCATTTGTTCACAGGATAATACTACCTAGGAGTATGGTCTTATACTTAAAAAGCCTTTCCATTCAGTTTACTTTTTGGCTGTGTCCAGCACAAAGACAGCTAAAGAGGTTTATTTCCTCATCTTCCTCATCATAAATCCTCATCTTCCAGAGCTCAAGTAGAGTCTATTTATTCCAGTCTCTATCTGTAAAATGAGAGGGGCTCATGCCTTTGCACATCCTACAGCCTCTTCCCTTTTCCCTTGGCCTTTTCCACACTGCCTTCTATGGCACTGCTGTCTAGCCTGTGATCTGTTCCTACAAGTGACAGACCAATGTCACATAGTTATTCAATATATATGCATCATGTCTCATACTTATGAGACCTTTCCATGCTTTTTGCCTCAACCTCTTTGTTTAGATTTCCAGATAAAAAAACCCTATTATTTTCCAATCCCCACAGCAGTCTCCAGTACACAAATGTGACTCGTGGATTAGATGAGGCCTTGGGTAGAATTGGTTTAATATCAATTCCAAATTTATTTCTCCTTGTCTGTGTCTCCAAGGATGGTATCTACAGAGGGATTTTTAACACTGTGTTTCAGGACATTGGCTCTGCTTTGTCAAATCCAAAGATGTGTGATATATGTGACAAAAACTAGAAAGCTATTAAGAGCCCTACAGTCAGTTGACAGTACCATTTTACAAAGTACTATATTGCCTGCATCTTACCTGTGTAGGAGTATAGGAAGCACCACTGACTTTCACTTCATTTTTTGCTTACCTAGCAAACTGGCATTGTGAAAAAATTCTCAGCTTTACCCCAGAATCTTTTCTTTAAATATAATCTGAACAAGTTAGGCCCAAAATGCAGTCCTTCCAGAACTATAATGTTCATGAATGTAGAAGGGATTTTTCCTAGTTAAAATATAAGCTGCTTTATGACACTATTGGAAGCTCTGATATAATAGTATCTTTGTAAGAACAGGAGAATGAAATTCAGTAGTAACATTTTCATTTGCCCTAAATTTGCCACAGTTTTCTCTCCTGAGTCTTTATGCTGTTAAAACTCCCATTCATACCATATTCACAATCAGTTGAGCGATGCATGTAAAAAGCTAACTCCTAGCTAAACTCTAGACAGAACATCTGAGTTACAAATAAAGAGGGTAAAAAGCTTTCCTAATTTGTTAAACTTCTTGTATAAGCTTCCTTTTTATTTTGCAAATGCATATTGGCATAGTCGGATTCAAAAAGTGTCAAGTGACAGTGATCCTGTAAACAGCTCAGAGAGCATTATCAGTTCTCATTCATTCCTTTGGGGTCTTGACTGTGTGTTCTGGGGCCATAGGAAAAAAACAGATATACAGAAAATACTAGAGGAGATGCCATTGTCCTTAGATGCAGTGTCTTGGTCATAAAGTTGCTGACTGTATTTATATGAAATTAAGAAACCACTTTTAGGCATCATTCAATTTTCTTTTGTTGATTTGCTGCTACAATACATCAGAAAAGAAAGATGATAGAAATTCTGCTTCATCTATTTATATTGTGGTGCAAGTATATATGAGTATCCCAAGTTTTTACTGGGGCTAAGATGGTGAGAGTAGGTATCTGAATTCAGCCTATTGAAAAATCTCAAGTGTTAAATTAGAATTCAGCCTTAAATCTTGGTGCTGAATCTGAGTATATCTTGGATGTGAAGGTGAATGTCAGTGAAAACAGTTTCTGTTTCTTCCCTGACTCATGTTTTAATTGTGTTTATTTTAAGTATTTTTTTAACTAAGAGGAGATCAAAAAAATGGTATAAGGACTGGCAAATGTTTATCCTGTTCTAATAGATAGTCTGAGAAAATAGGATTTTTTTTTTTTTATGGTGATTGAAGTGGTCTGTAAAGTATCTGGAGACCAACAGTGTGCAGACAGATAGGCACTGACTAAACCTGCATACCTACCACTGGCAGTAATCAAGCTAACCTACAACACTTGAGTCATCCTCACATTGGATCACCTTTGGGAAGGACTTGACGATTGTTCTGTGTTGTGCCAAGTCGACCAGTGCCCGTGCTTGAGGCAGCTGCTTACTTGGGCTGAGACCACAGTTACCGTTTGAAGGCTGAACATCTAATTTAGCCTTAATGGATAAAATATACTGAAACAAAAATCTGTAGGAACAAATATAATATTGATTAATACAACTAAAAGTGTGGCTATTTTGCCCATTTATTTTGTTTCCAGAGATGGTGATAAATCTATAGTTTGCACACCTTATTTACTATTCGATGGCAAATCATTTTAAGGAATAGATTGGTGCATCGGTATTTATAGCAAGGCAGGCATTAAAATACTGTGCTTTATTTTCCATCTCACTAAAGCTCTGAGTGCATTGATAGCTCAAATTAAACTGATGAAAACTTGCCTTTTAGATCTTCTCTAATGACCAGACTCCACCTGTTGCTTTCATTTGCTTTCTGAGTCTAGCCTTTTTCTCATTTGCCTTTCTTGCAAGTATCAAAGAGCGAAATGTTCAGGAAGATCATGGTGTCCTGTATTAGGCGGCTCCAGCAGGCCTGTAAACAGTCACTTATGCCAGTGTCATTAGCCTCATCTTCCTTAGCAAAGTTTAGTATGTAATGTATGAAATCAGGCTGTTTTGTTTCCCTCTTTGCAGGGCAGCATGCATATTTACCCAGTTATTCTTACCCAGTGTAAAGTACCCTATGTTGCATCTTGTCCTTGTTTAAAGACATTAGAGATGGAGGATAGAGCATAAAACACCTTCTTTGCCAGTGTGTCTAATTTCTCTGTGGAAATTGTCTGAGAATGGAAGGTGTTGGTTCTCTTGTAATTGGTAGCCTCTTCCAATATGATAGCTGTGTTAAAGTCCTATTATCTCTGAATTGAGCAAAGGAATTAGATCCATTAAGCCTCTCTTTATATGGCATCTTTCTTCTCACAGAAATCTTTTGGCTTTCAACATTTCTCCTTTAACATTCTAAAAGGTATTTTAAATGGAAATTCAAGCATCATTCTTACCAATGTTGCGTGCAGTTATGAAAGAACCACTCTCCAGTTTGCTGTTCTCTCTTGAGCCATGCAGAGCTTACGTTAATCCTCTCAAACTGATCATCACCCGGCAAACTGCTATTCATTTTTTTTGTCTTTTGTGATTCCTGAATTTTTTATACAGTAGATCACTGTATAGCAGTGAAACAAGCTGAAAATATCTTATTAATTTGCCCCTTCTTTCACTACAGAATCTGTACTGGTACCTGGGATAATTCCTCCCCAGGTGCAACACCCTGCACTTGTCCTTGTTGAACCTCAT
This sequence comes from Crypturellus soui, assembly GCA_032275445.1. Classification (NCBI taxonomy): domain Eukaryota; kingdom Metazoa; phylum Chordata; class Aves; order Tinamiformes; family Tinamidae; genus Crypturellus; species Crypturellus soui. The sequence goes on from JAUBNY010001183.1 coordinate 293,411, forward strand.
GAGGTTCCTATCTGCCCAACTCTGCATCCTGCCTAGGTCCCTCTGAATGGCAGCACAGCCCTCTGGAGTGTCAGCCACTCCTCCTAGTTTGGTGGCATATGCAAACTTGCTGAGGTGGCATATGCAAACTTGCTGTGCCTTTGTCAAAGTCATTGATGAACAAGTTGAGGAGCACCGGGCCCAGTACTGACCCTTGCAGGACACCACTTGCCACAGGCCTCCAACCAGACTTGGCCCCATTTACCACCACCCTCTGGGCTCTGCCATTCAGCCAGTCCTCAGTCCTCTTTACTGTCTACTCGTCCAGTCCACACTTCCTAAGCTTTCCTAGGAGGATGTTATGGGACACTGTATCGAAAGCCTTGCTGAAGTCAAGGTAGACAACATCCACAGCTCTCCCGTGGTCCATCCAGATGGTCACCTCATCACAGAAGGCTATCAGGTTCATCAGACATGACTTTCCCTTGGTGAATCCATGCTGACTTCTCCTGATCACCTTCTTTTCCTTGACATTCCTAGAGATGGCCTCTAGGATGAGCTGCTCTATCACCTTTCTGGGGTAGAAATGAAGCTGACCAGCCTGTAGTTTCCCGGGTCCTCCCTCTTGCCATTTTTGAAGACCGGGGTGATGTTGACTTTCTTTCCATCCTCCCCATCCCTCCATGGCCTCTCCAAGATAATGGAGAGTGGCTGAGCAATAACCCCTGCCAGTTCCCTCAGTACTTTTGGATGTATCCCATCTGGGCCCATAAATTTATGAGTATCCAGTTCGCCTGAATAATCCCTAACCCAATCCTCCTTGACCATCAGAAAGTCCTACTCTCTCCTGGTTCTCTCTCTTGTCTCCAGGCTCAGTGTGTGGGGACTGGCCTTAGCAGTAAACACAGAGGCAAGAAGCCATGTAGTAGCTCTGCCTTCTCTGCATCCTCTACCACCAAGGCACCCTCCCCATTCAGCAGTGGACTAATATTTTTCCTAGTCTTCCTCTTGCTGCTGGTGGATTTGTAGAAGCCCTTCCTGTTGTCCCTGACGTCTCTTGCTAACTCTAATTCCAAACAGGCCTTGGTCTTCCTCATTGCATCCCTGCATTCTCTGACAATGTTTCTATATTCTTCCCATGTGGCCTGGCTGTTCTTCCACATTATGTACATGTTCTTTTTCTCATTAAGTTTACCCAGCAGCTCCTTGCCCACCCATGCAGGTCTCCTTGCTTGATTTCTTTATAGGAATGCACCAACCCTGAGCTTGGAGAAAGTGGTGCTTGAATACTGTCCAATTCTCCTGGACCCCCTTTCCTTCTAGGACCCTTGCCCAGGGAATTCCTCCAAGGAGCTCCCTGAAGGGGTCAAAGTTAGCTCTATTAAAGTGCAGAGCTACAATCCTCTTTCTTGTCCAGCTTCCTCCTCACAGGATTGTGAATTCCAACATCTCGTGGTCACTGCAGCCAAGACTTCCACCAACCCTCACATCTCCCACGAGACCATCTCTGTTTGTTAGTATCAGATCTAGCAGCGCCCCTCCCCTGTTGGTTCATCAACCACCTGCATCAAGAAGTTATCGGCAATGTTCTGCAGGAACCTCCTGGTCTGTCTGTTCCTGGCTGTGTGATTATCCCAGCAGACATCAGGGTGGTTGAAGTCCCCGACAAGGACCAGGGCTTGGGATCGTGAGGCTTCTTGCAACTGCCTGTAGAAGGCCTAATCCACTTCCTCTCCCTGGTCAGGAGGCCTATAGTAAACGCCCATGACCGTGTCACCCCTCTTGGCCTGCCCTTTAATCCTCACCCACAAGCTCTCGACTCATGCTTTGTCCTCCCCTAGGCTGAGCTCCATACGTTCCAGTTGCTCTCTCACATAAAGAGAGTCTTGCGACCTTGCCTTCCTGGTTGTCCTTCCCGAAAAGCCTAAAACCACTCCTGAGAGCTGTCCCACCATGTCTCAGTAATTGTGATGAGATCATGGCCCTGCAATCGCACACACATCTCCAGTTCCCCTTGTTTATTCCCCATACTGTGTGCGTTTACAGAGAGGCATTTGAGTTGGGCTCCCAATGGCCTCTCATTCTAGCTGGGGCAGCTGCAACTTCACTATGTGGGCCTTCAGAAGTTCCCTTATTTTCCCATATGCCCCTCACAGGCTATGGAGTTAGGCTGTTGTGAGTGGCATGACAGGCCACCGCCTAACCCATAACTTGCTTCACTGATGATACCCCGCCTCCCGCCTTGAATCTGTTTTAATAACCCTACCCCTAGACATATGGTATGGGCCTACTCTTGGGCAGCCACATGTAGTGGTCCTTCAAAAGGGAAAAGTTGTTGTGTAAGGGATGTTTTTGTAGCCCCACATTTCCTTTGGCATTCCCTTTACAACGCTAGTGTAGTTGGAGCCCATGGCTTTATCAATTTCCTAATCCTAACCCTAAGCCTATTTGGTGGCATGGGCATACCCTGAGGCACCGAGGTGTAGTAGTGGTTGAAAG
>JAUBNY010001183.1:295988-309516 GCA_032275445.1 Crypturellus soui
TTTCCTAATCCTAACCCTAAGCCTATTTGGTGGCATGGGCATACCCTGAGGCACCGAGGTGTAGTAGTGGTTGAAAGACAAAAGCTATGTGGAAGAGATGTTTTTGTAGCCTCTCATTTCCTTTGGCATTCCCTTTACAAAGCCAGCATAGTTGGGCCCCACGGCTTTCTCTTTCTCCATAACCCTAACCCTAGATATATTCTAGGATTTGGGAAACTCTTGGGCACCCAGGTTTAGCGGTGCATCAAAGGGAACAGTTGTGGAAGAGATGTTTTTGTAGCCCCACATTTCCTTTGGCATTCCGTTTACAACGCCAGTGTAGTTGGAGCCCACAGATTTATCGATTTCCTAAACCTAACGCTAACCCCAACGCTAACCCCGTACATATTCTAGGATATCAGCATCCTCTTAGTCACCCAGCTGTAGTAAGGATTGAAAGGGAAATGTTGTTGTGGAAGGGATGTTGTTGTAGCACCGCATTTCATTTGGCAGTAGCACTGAGGGTAAACAAGGGGAGCAGGCCTGAGGGGAAAACAGGGGAAGTAGAACCGAGGATAAACCAGGGAAGTAGGATGCTACTCCCCCCATAAACAGTGGGTAAACAGGAAGATTAGGCCCATGGGTAAAAAAAGGGGGAGCAGGATGGAGGATAAACAGGGGGAGCAGCACTGAGGGCAAACAGGGGGAGTAGTGTAAAATTACAGACCACCAGACTCCATATTGCTGCTGTTAACACTGTCAGGAGAAGTGGCAAGAGTCTGTGAAGAGACTGTCAAAGTCCGAATGGAAATTAATATAATGGAATTTCAGCTTTTTTTAAAAAACAAAGAAATTAAACATAAAAAGACTTTTAAAAGTGTATTATGATTATATACAACACTCTTAATAAAATTTATTTTATTTAATAAAATTTATACTCTTTGTTTCTTCATTTTTTCTATATCCTTCAGTAGAGAGGATGGTCTTTATCTGAGGTTGAATCAAAGTATTGGATTATATCTAAGACTTTTTTCTTTTGGTATAGATCTCATGTAGTGAATATACCAGACATCCACGCAGAGACATCAAAGTAACATTATGTTATTGTTTCTACTCCTGAACAATATGTTCCTGTTTCACTCTAAGCAAGTCACTCAGACTATTTCTATAGGATCACCAAAGGAAGGATTCAGTTGCATAAAGATAAGCAATATATGAAACATACACCAGAGGCTAGGAAAGAAAACACAGGTTTGCTGCTCACCCAAGTGGACACTATACTGCTACAGAGACCTGGAACACATCAGGAATGACCATGTAGCTCTGGAGGTGGGGATGAAGGTCTTGGGGACCCAGATGGTGTCTCCTTGATTCTGCTAATGATGGGGCAAGGCTTTGGGAGGAGCAGATAGATCTTGTGGATCACCATCTGGATTCACAGTTGTTGTTGTTGATCAGGATTTGACTTTTTAGGAGCATGACATGGCTTTAGTCCTTTATCTGAAAGCAGTCCCCAGCACCTACAGGGAGGCAATCGAGAAGGTGGAGCCAAGCTCTTAGCAGCATGGTGAGAAAATGAGAAGTAATGGGCATAATTAAGTGTTTCCACATAGAAGGCACTCAAGCAGTGGCTCTGGCTGCTATTTCCATCCATGAAAGTTTTCAAGCCCCAGCTGGTCGAGGCTCTGAACAACCTAGTTTGATCCTGCTTTGGTCAGGAGAATAGACTAGAGACTTCCTTCCAACTGGAATTGTCCTGTTGTCCTATGAAGGAACTTAGTTTTGCTCTAGTTGCCCAGATTCTTTTCTATGAACCTACAGAAACACCTATGATTTGCAGAAGTGACAAGTTTACATGAGAGAAAACATAGGCATTAACTGTGTCAATAAAAGATTTAAAAGTGTATTTTAAATTCTATTGTTTTATTCTTTTATTTTTCTTTTTTTCCCATGATTTCAGACGTGCATACTTGTTTGTATATACTCCAGATAATATTCTGTATTTATTGATACAGGTGCTCACTACTTGAGAATAAGCAGCCTCCAAAATGCTGCCACAAATATTGCTAGTTTTACTCATAATGAAATTTTAGTGCTCTGTGGTCCCTTCCAGGTTGCAGTATGCTACAATGTAGTGCAACACGTCTGTACCCACTGACACTGAGAGGATTCAATGTACCTGCAAGATGTTTTTTTTCATGTAGTGAAGAATTTGATGCAGAGTATATTCATCTTTCTGTGAGAAAAAAAGGAAAAAAAAAAGATTTTACATAGGATAGTGCGAATCATCAGTATATATTTTAAATTTTAATGAAATATAGTGAGATGCATCAAGCATTTTAAAACACTTTTTGATGCATGTGAAAATTTGAAATAAAAAGAACTTTGTTTCCACAATTTAATTATTTAATTAAGTTTTTGTGGATGAAAATTTACGCAAGAGGGTAAACTTGTTCCAGAATGTGTTGGGACATCTGCCACCTTGCAAGTCAGACCAGAGGGGAATTGTTTATGTAGAAGCTGAGGAAAAAGATCACAGAAATGAATTATTGCTGATAGCCAAATGGCTCAGCATGTAAAAAGGTAAAAGCCGCATTGTTCTGACTACAAACTAGTGTAGGAATATTTGCAGGGAAACAACATGTGCTTTATGCCTTTGCTAGAGTAGATAATGACTCAGTAGTGTCCATGAATCTTCTGAGAGGACAGGCTTAAACAGCGGAGCATGTCCTAGTTTATATTAGAAATGGGTTTAAGGCACTATTGCTTCAAACCTGTGACTCATTTCCAAGAAAAACAATTTAAACAGTTGAACCCAGTCTTTATCATTGGTCTCCTGTGCTTTCAATACAGATCAAAATGTCACTGCTCTTACAAGTTGTCCTGATTAGACTGGTCAAAATCAGAAAGGACTCAGAACAAAAAGAAATACCTGAAACAATTTCCATTTAACAGGCTTTGAAGGTGACCTGTTATTTTCCCAGGCTTCATGAAAATTTATTGGTATTTATGTCATTTAAAATAATATTACTAATTTCCTTTTAGGTTAGGAAGAATTATCATCTAGGGTGGTATCATGTAAATGAAATTTTTGAAAATTTAAATTCCAACTTAATTAGAAGTAGTGCCAAAATGTTGTAAAAGACTGAATGAAAACAAAATGCCATCAGGTCTGTTCAGAAATCTGACTACACTGCACCTTGGGATAAGGCTCACCTGATGTATTAGGTAGTCTACTATTTTGCTGAGGTATTATATCAAAATGTGTGTGATCTGTGACAGGAAGGCATGAACTGCTGTGCCCAGAGCACAGTGCATCTCGGTTGATGGCCAGAGTCAGATTCAGACAGATTCAAATGGTGTGAGAAGAGCTAAATCTATGTTTTCATGTTGCTGTCTCTTTAAAAAAGTGTAAGATTTGTTTTGAATACCATGCACTGGTTTTTGCATTCTGTTGAGATTATATTTTTCATTAGTCCAGTGAAAATTACACTCAAACTCCTGTGTTTCTGTAATATAGTATTCCATATCTACATTTTACAACAGGGCTCCATGTCTGGCAAAAATGCTTCTTTCAAAGCTGAAAATTCCCAAAGGGCAATGTACAAAAAAAATCCTCTCTTTACTGTGGAAAGCAGTTTCCAAATTCAGTGCCAGACTCACCTAGGAAAAGGAAAAGATTTGTTTTTCTGTTTCTCTAAGAAAGAATAATCAAAGGAGCATGTGTATAAGTCACATCAAAGGAAAGGTTTATCCCTTCTTGAATATTAAACATTGTGTAAGGTATAAAGGAAGTTCAGAAATGTCTATACAAAACAAAGAATATAATTCTGTTTGTTTTTAAGTGTGGTAAGGAGAAATATATTTCTAAACTAGCCACAAGGCAGTAAAATTGATTTCTGGTTTATCTGGTATAGCTCTGAGTCTCTCACTGAGCTGGGAAATAATTGATTGCTGGAAGCCTTGTAGCAGTAGTTAAAAATTGAAAAATGCTAAAGCAGGCACAATATTTTATAGGTCCTCAAGAATTGTGTAGCTTCCATATTTCTTTCTCATCACCAGCTCTAGATCATGAGAGGAAATTTAAAAGATGCTTCATCTTAGTCTCAGTAAATTACATTCAGCAACTTGGAGACCTTTTGCTGAAGGAGACAAAGGAAAGTCTGTAGGTACAGAGCATCGAGTAGTGATTTACAAAGCCAGGTGAGCTATTTTCAGGTCAAAATATTGTTTCAGATTAACTGATTTGATTAAATTCAAACTCAACAAACCACTTATGCCCATAGCCGTCATTTGTTAAATCAATGTGTAGAAAAGCTATTGACGTGGATAGCTACAATCCTATCTTGTAAAATGAAATGTAAAAATGCAGAATTTAGTAAGAAAATCCTGAAAGTTTTCAAAAAGACAATTTTTCGTTTATGTATAGGAGGCAGAGTTTTTAAAAGTAAGAAGTCAGTTGTCTGTTGATGTTTATGCCATTATGAACTTTAACATCCTTATTAAAATATAGGGAGCCTTCCATCCAGTTCTCTTCCAGATGCCTCAAATAGTAAGGCACAAGTCAGAAAGTTGCCCAGGTGGTAGTTTTGAATTTACAAGGACTGCTGGCTTTCCTAGTAATATATAGAAGCCATGTTGTAAAGAGAGAGACAGTGTGAAATGCTTCTATTCTCAATATTCATGAGATACCTGTTCTGAATATAATTTAAGAAAGATATTAAGAAGATTTAAGAAAGATTAAACTTACTTATCTGATGATCTATGAGACAGCGTCAACAGTAAGATGACATATATGGAGTATCTAGCCTGTATATGATATATCTGAAGTAATTCTTAGTGTCTTGCATAATCCGTGTAAGAAAGCTAGGACACAGCATAACTTTGTACATCATGGTTCAGAGCTGTGATTTGAAAACTATGTTTTATTTGAACATGACTGTGAATTGCAGAACTTTAAGTGAGTCTACCAACATAAACTGTAAAACTGACTTTCATTTCATGAGTACAGATTCAGACCCAAACTACATGAGAATTAAAACAGAATTAACTTTTTTGTTGAAAAAATATTAGCTATATGCACAGTAGTATGAATTATCTTAACATAATAATGCATTTTTCATATGATATTAATAAACATTTATCTTCTATAGCTATGCTTCACTGAAATACAAAAGCTGTAAGTAAAGACTTAATAGCAGTAAGTGAGAAAATACTAAATCAAATTTCACTATTAATTCCCTCACTGACAAAAAGATACAGCATGCAATAAAGCTCAAACTCTATCTTTTACTTCTTCTCCATATTTTTAGAGGTTGGAAGAATGGCCTGAAGATGGGGAAATTTAGAGAAAAACTAGGGCCTAACAGAAGTTTTGGCATTACAGCAGCTTGCTTGGGGTGATCCACAGTTGCCCCTTCCAGGATGGCTGGTACACCCGGACTCTGCTCCTCCACGGTTCCCTGGGCAGCACAACCTGCCCTCCTCGGAGCCATAAAAGGGCAGCGACGGAGGATGGAGAGGAGTGAAGACACGGTGGCCAAACTGTTGCACTCCCTGTGCTGGGCCGCTGATCAGCCGCACAGTAGCTGTCCAATGGGAGATACATGATAAGATGTCTGGTGCAGAGCCAGCAAGGATGACAAATCCTTTTGGGTGAACTTTGCTTGAACTTTTCTCATTATAAGCTCATTATAATGTCAAAACACACCTCCATCTCAAAAGTTACCCGCCTCCGAGGTACTCCTCACCGAGCATGCGCCCTAGATTTTCGATTGACTGGACCTTTAAATGAAAGCGAGAAACGTTTTCAACCAATCAATAACAATATTAAGCATGACTAGAGTCACTCAAGCTCCACCTGAATGTGAAGAAGTATAAAAGGTGAACTAAGGGTGAAAAGGAGGAGGGAAGAATCCATCATAACTCCCGGGTCAGTCAATGGACTGAACCCACTTTCTTCCCCTCGGACTGGAACGCTGCCTGAGGAGACTAAGAAGTGAGAGGGAAGATTTCATTATAAATTGATCTGGATCTATTGATCTGGATCTATTGACATATTGATCCTGCTTTTCTCCCCTCAGGTTGGGACGCTGCCTGAGGAGACTCAAGACTGAGAGCCCTCTCCCATCTTCTGCGCTGAGTGATAATTGCACATTTGTACATCAGAGCTAGCTAAAAACCCCACGCTTTAGTAGAGAATTTCCTGTACTGACATCTGAAACCCACTTGGTAAATGCTGCATTTGAATAAAGCACGTTGTTTGTGAACTCAATTATTTGTTTTGAGTGGGCGATGGGACCTACAGTTGACAGACTGCTTGTGAATCCGATACTGCCAGAGTCGAGCTTATAGTTGATCACGCTATTTGGGAACTCGATTCACTCCTTGGAAGGCGATCGGACCTATGGTCCACAGACTGCTTGTGAATCCCATAGTGATTTGGGATCTCCTTCCCCGTCACCAGCTGTATGGCTTTCAAACTGCAACATTTTACAGTAGGACACAAATGATTTATTTGCTGACTGTATTGCTTAGCAAACAAAAAATCATAAATGTTTCTCAAAAGCCAGCAAGTCAGTACTTCAACATGGCTGGCAATATCTGTGATCAAAACAGCTTTTTCCATTTGCTAATCAGTGAGAAGGCAATTCGCATCAGAGGAACTTACATATTCATAAAAATCCTGGGTTTTTTTAGGCCACAGGCTTTCTTCCTGTTGGAGTACCTTCTGCACAACACAGGCCTTAACATTTCACGCTGCAACACCTGCAGCAACCCAATTGCCTTAGGAAGATGGGAGATTTTTTTTTTGAGCTTGAGTTCTGTACACATACAGAGGTGCATGTGTGTGCTGTTCATCAGCATGATCAGAGTGTGTTAATACAGTCAGAAATACCTAGACTTGAAGGTATCACAATAATTTGCAACCAAAAATTTCTCTGCTGAGGAATGTGAATGCTACCTTTAAAAATACATAATACCCGTCAGTGGAATTCTCTCAGCCATGGTCTGCTTGTTGGTTCTGACTGCTGAAAGTTGATTTCTGTGATATAAAAGCTAAATAACCTCTTCAATCTTGGGTCACTATAATAAGGTCACAAATAAAAGCTCTTCTTCAGAGAGATTTTAAAGAAAAATCTCCTTAAACAAGAGAAGGTTGCATTATCAGAAAAAAAAAAAAATCTCAGCTAAAATCATAAATTTTGTGTGGACAGTTGCTGTAATTGAGTAGCAACATTCCAGTGGGTCTGAGATTCTCTGAGTTAGATTTAAGCCATATGTTTGATACTGGTTTCATTCTCTGCTCTATGCAGCTTTTAAGAGTAGAGCTCTTTTTTTTTACTTTTTTTTTTTTTCCTTCTCTAGAAGGACATAAGTCTTCTGTTTCCTGTCCTCATCCTTCTGCAGATTTTTCTGCATCTTTCTGGGCTTCAGTGGGTGTGTGGATTCAGATGAAAATGCTGCATTAAAATCTATAAGACTTAGAAATGCAACATTGTGCTATAGCACTGTGCCAACAGCATACCTATAGTTCTTAAAAACAGAAATGTAGTAATGTAGGAAGGAAAGCAAACAAGTAAATAAACATTTCTATCTATAACAATCTGTTGCAGATTAATAATCAGTATATGGTGATTCTTAATAAAAATCCTTTGTTTTTTCTTTGAAGAGACTAGATTCTCAAATTGTTAAATTTATAATCAGCTTATCAAAAAAACCCTTCGGACAGAAGAGTACAAAACTATTAGTTCTGACTATAAGCTGCAAGATATGTCTTTATCCAACAAAGAAATGTGATGAATCATCACATTCATGCAGTGCTTTTCTCTAAATATTTTCCATTTCTACACAGTCCAGATCACCGTGTTGCAATGAGATTATATTGTCATTATATGACTTAAAGTACTATCATATAATATGACCGCATCTTTCATTATGGAATCTAATTTCATTCTTTTGAATTTCGATTACTTTTCCTTACTCATTATATGTCTTTTTTGTAACTTTCATTACAGGCATTTTTCTTTTGATAATTCACAGACATCCATAACTTCTGATAACTTTGTCTCTGAGGACAGAAGATAAATAGGGTATCCTTGCACAGTTTTAATTTTATTGATCTTAAAACTGCAGCTACGTATTATGAAGGGTATTTAGCAGCATACAAACAGAATTAAAAAAAAATTAATTGCTCTTTAAACAAACGTAGCATTAGAAAAGCAGAAAAGCTCTAACGGCGAGCTAAACCCTTACAGGAGCTGTCAAACATGTTTCCAGACAATCTTTAAAACCTGATCTGGGTTTATCATGCCAAAATGTAGGCCTTCATAATTTGGAGCATTATACAAGATATACAAAAATCCTCAGGTTTACTCTGAAAAAAAAAAAAGATAAAGATGATAAGAAGATTAAAAAGCAACTGATTCAAGATGTGTGAATGCTGCTTAACATTTTATTTAATGGGGCCAACATCATTTAATATCTTCATTAATGACCTGGGTGAAGGGATGGAGGACACCCTCAGAAAGTGGGAGGGACTGGTTGATACCCCAAAGGGCTGTGCTGCCATTCAGACGGACCTCGACAGGCTGGAGAGATGGGCAGAGACACAGTTCAACACAGGCAAGTGCAGAGTCCTGCACCTGGGGAGGAATAACCAGCACAGGCTGGGGGCAAGGCAATAGAGATGCCCGTTTTATGTAACGTTGTAGGTGTTAGGGCTCTAAGATCTGTAACGGCCTGTGTATATTGGGATCCCAATTCACAGGCCTTTGAGTAGTCTCCTGGAGGTTATAAGCTTTCAGGATCGGGTCCACTATTGTTTAGAAATGCAAAAAGCAGGTTTGGAAAGGAAAATTATAAGTAAATATGACTTCTTCTCAAACAATAAAGATAACGTCAATTTCTTTTTATGAGCAGTTGGATTTTTCTTTGGATTCAGCATTTTTATTGCTGCTGCCTGTTAATGCTGAAAAATGAAATATAGAAGTAATCCTAAAACATTGAAATTGGGGAAAATAGCCACACTGGTAATTACCCACAAGGCTTCATGACATTGCAAGGAATGTTTCTATGATTTATTTCTATTGCTTAGAAAAATCTAGAAAGCCTGTACAATGTGGCATGCCTTGATATTAGCTTTACCTCAGCAACCTTACTGAAGCTTAACCTAATGAAGTAATAAATTTAGAAATGTGTTTCTGCATGCATTTGTTTCATGGATTCATTATAGATAAATCCACTTATAAAATGCAGTGGGACGAAAAGTCGACACTGCAGAAACTTCCTAAATACTGATGCATGTGGTTCAGCTTCCATTACCAATAATATATAGAAGGTAGAACATTTACTTTAATAATGATGAAGACGGGATAGACACAGACTGACAGCTGTAGAGTGTGTGAGTATGGTTAAGTATGGTTCTCAAGAACTGTTAAAAAGAAAAAAATATTTCCTCTATGTAAAAGATAAATAATTTCACATTTGTGCATTGTGTTTACTCTTGTTGCTGTTTAACAATTAAATTATAGACTTAGAAACAGTTAGGTAAACCTACTTTTACAGATAAGAATACTCTAATGCCTTATGAGTCTGTTTCAGTCCTCAACAAATCTAGTAGAATGCTATTTGCTTTATCAGAAGTTGCATCTTCCCCTTTTGGGTGGAGAGTTCATGATAAAATTGCGTCTGGTTAAAAAGAGAAACAGCTCTCCAGTAACTTAGAACTTTATTCATAAAGTCTCTACAATTTCCCTTCTGCAATATCTCAGGAAAAGGAGTTCAGTGGCTGTCGTGTAGTCTGCCTCTCACAGAAAGGGAGCCTGGCCTGAATGGAGACCCAAGGCATAGGAAGACTGTCTTCTCTTGAGACATTAAGACTGCAGATGTGGGTATAAAAATCCGTGTTAACTCATTTGAAAAGTTTCATATCTATATCTGAGGTAAAAATGAATATTGACAATTTTATTGAGTTGTGCTGAAAGCAATATGTCTCTGCAAAACACAATATAGTCAAATCCGTATTTTCAGAAGAAAAGAGTTTGATCAGGAAAACTTTCCACTAGTTCTATCCTTTGTAACTATACCACTGTGTATGTCTATATATTGTTTACAATGCTAAGACCTAAAGAAATCAGAGGCAGATAACACTGGATGCGTTCAACACTCTGATGGAAATAATTCTGATTTGCTTTCTAAGAAAGAAAACCACTGAAACCAAAGATCAGATATTGACTTTCAGATTTTTACAGGTCGAGGAAGCTCACAACTGTCTACTTGTCTTATATACGCATCCTCTTTTTTTTGAAATGGCTTGGAGGGCACATATTTGTGTGCATACCTGTGAGTGTGTGATCACAGACTCAGGACCTCAATCTGTCTGTAGTCCTTTGAGCTACATATATCTTTAATAGTATAACTGGACATAGCTATTAACTTCTAACAAGGTCTATCATGGAGATGCACAAAGTACCTTGGCAATATGACTGCAAATGACAACCTCGAAATAGAAGATGGAAGGCTTATACTAGCCCATTTCTTTTTCCTGCCTCTGTGAAAGGAAGAGGCTGTGCATGGCCTGTAATACACTAAATGTGGAATTATGCATGTATTCACCTTGAAGAATAGCAGATTTAAACAAAATGTAGTCTTCTCTAACACACTCTGCAAAACTGAACAACAGCTTCATTCTCAGCCTTAGCTCTCAGTGCATTTACATTGAATTTGGCATAGAAGTCTGCTAGGCTACTATCATTGCAGCACAGAGTTTAAACAGACCCACAAAACTGAGAGGAAGCCACAGTTATGCTACTGGAGTTGTTCATAAATACTACCTACCATAATGCTGTGGTTGCATCCTGCAATAGCTTAGTAAATAAACTCTAACAAGCATATTGAAAAAAAAAAGGGGGAAAAAAAGTAGTGTGGTTCCATAGGGTGAGCTCACAATGCAATGTGCTACCACCAGAGAAACTGCCAAGCATTTTATCCATTTGAAAACAGTTTTGTGTATAAATTTCCTTTTGAAAATACTGGCCTGTTTCTTCTTGCAAGTGCACATGTTTGTGTATATGGGAACAGTGTTTGGCCTCCATGTTAGACACAGTACACACCATAATCCAGCGTTTCTCAAGGATTTCTATAGTCCAGCCTGCAATGCTTTCCTGCTACGGAAAACAAACCCTGTTCTTTGAGGAACTGCACAGTAATCCAAAGGCTTTTCAGTACGGAAAACAAATACATACTGTTTAGTCTAGGAAGCTTCATTAAATCTCAGATGTTTCAGGGTTTGACTAAGGGAAGCATCTTGTACTACAGCCAGTCCCAAGGAGCCAGCTATATAGTTAAACAGTTAGCGTATAGATGTTTGCAGAACTGTATCTAAGTGCTAATAATATGTTTGAATGACATTTAATGGCTATTAGATGAAGTTCCTCTCATGTACACATCTTTATAAAGCATATATGATATGCAGTAACCTAAGAGAATGTATGTACGTGTATGTGCATAATGTACAATGAATGTACATTATGCACAGATCATGTTATGCATATGTATATAGGTTCATAGCAAAAGGAGAATACACATACTGTCAGAATATGTGATATCATTCCATCTTTCTAGCTCATATTATCCATCAAATTTAGATTGAAATATGTAAACATTTATGCTGTCTGGCATGGCAATTTTTGGTGAAATTGGATCTATGTAGGTAGATACTAAATTTAAAAAATATATCTTTTCTGCAGCACTTTCATATTCTGGGATTTTATCTTTCTATAAATGTATTTCTGCTCACTTTAGTAGCTTGTCACTACCATTGGCATTGTTTTCATCTTAATCTTTTACAAGGTCCCACTGGATCATGGGACCAAGGTTCCCTTTTGGATCATTACTCCCATCATGGAGTTGTCTTGTAAATATTAGCGCAACAGGACACACCAGAAAGAATCTCCACAAGCCCAAACATTTGGTAGTAGGTGAAGAAATGGACTTGTTATTTGACATTTAATTGCTCAGAAGTCCCACAGATAACAAAAAGCTCTACTAGCCAAAGTCTGAAGGATGCTTCACTGATATACTAAAACAGCTTAGACCATCATGGGACAATTACTAGATTTTTGGTAATTTCAATAATTACCTCTAATGAATGAGAGTCAGTACAGTATGTTGAACATTGCATAAGGAGAATGCTTTTGTGTTTTCATCAGATTATCACTGGTGCTTAACAAAGACCAAAAGTCTTTGACTCAGGTTTTTTTTTTTTCCTCTCTCCATTATACTTTCCTTGTCTGAATTAAGGGTGTAATGGAAAACTACACACACACGCAAGTGCACAGCAACTACACTGTTGCTTAACATTCCTAATGATGACTCTTGTCTAATGCAATATCTGTTGCATGTCATGTTTCTCCATCCAGATGTCCCTATTCTTGTCAGCAAGTGGAAGAGCTAATATTAAATGTTTTCTTCAGAACTAGAGAGAGAGCCTTTAGTTTTTCAATGCTATTTGAACCAGCGACTGACATGATAGATTAGCATAGTTCTGTTGGTTTAAATGTTATACATTACAGTATAGTGATTCGTTAAGATACAGAAGAGGTAAGCAAAATACTCTACAATTAAGGCTATCTGAGCATGTTAAGGACTTTTGAAGGAGTGTTGTCTGTGGCCAAGTCCCAACATCATGGAATAGCCTGAGCCTACTAAACACGTAGCCTCTGGAGCAGACAGGCAACCTTAGATTGCTGTTTTATAATCAGCCTTGGCCAGTGCTAATCCTGACCCATGCCTGGTCTGTGAACTGCCTGGAAGAACGAATCTGAGCTGTTCGTGTGGAGCTGTGGCAGGGGCCGCTGTCAGGCCACAGGAGTAGAGATGGTCATGCTCCATTGACCAAGCATCCACCTCAGCAGTGGTTGCTTTTACCTGTGTAGATGTGCTGTCCTTTACACCAAACTCTTGTGTCTCCCAAATTCCCATTACCTTAGAAAATATAAACTCTCATAAAATTCTTTTCAAGAGAAAGCTTTGAAATTGCTACTCGTGTTATTTCTGAAATAGTTTGTTATGGCTTTAAAATGTGAAGCAAGTCATTTTAGCTTCAGATGGGCTCAGGATTCGACAATAATCACACAGAATGAGGTGACTACATGGAGCATTTATTCAGGTGAAAGCACATAAAAGCAGCTGAGTAGGGATAGCTACTCATGAGGTGATACCTACCAGCAGGACACTGGACTCGAACCCCCTCTCGAGCCGGCAGATCACAGAGCTGCTGACCGGCTCCCGTGGAGACAGCGCAGGCCTCACAGTTAGGAGTTTCTCCTTCCCTCTCTCCTCACCGTCCTCTGTCATGCCCGGTGCATCCTGGCACACAGAGTCAGTAGGACCCAGGGGCAGGCAGGGGGTGGACAAACGCCGCCTTCAGTTGCACAGCTCTCCCTCCTGGTGCGCAGGCGCGCGTGCCGGTCGGGGGGCCCAGCCCTCAATTCGAGGGTCCTGCCTTCCTCCTCCTCTTCCTCATTTCCCAGTGTTTGACCTCCAA
>JAUBNY010001183.1:318487-329793 GCA_032275445.1 Crypturellus soui
TCTGGTAGAGAAATTCTTGGAAAGAGGCTTTGACAGATTCTTCCACCCAATGTTCACTGCATTTCATTGTGAGGGCCCCAGTCAATGTTCTCCTGGATTACCATGAAATTTTTGCTGGAGCTGTGGAGCAAGAGAGAAAAATGTAACATGGCATAGGACAGCATTTTATTTGCCCTTTTTTATCAATGTCTTGGGACAACCTCCCATGCTAGCCTATAGTTAGAAGTAAAGTTTTTTTGATGAGGACAAATTTGATTATATTAAACAAAGAGCCAGATTGTGCTTCTACTACGGCCCCTTATCACGTGAATATAACACATTTTGTCATGTTATACATAACTGCCCCCATGGCAACTCAGTCTCGGCTGGCATGAAGTCTGCAGAAAACAGAGAATTTCTTTAATACTTATTGGAGAAACATATGCAATAAGTAACTCTTTATTTTGAACTTGCAGAGAAAATGTGGGACATTCATTCCTATTTAGTATTAAAAATCCAGAGATTGACAACTGAAACAATTCAGGGCATGATATAGGTGGTAATTTTGCTGTTCCTCACATCACATGATTATACACTCCTGCCCAGCTGAAAAATAACTGACATCTCCTTCACCTGCCCCTTAGTAGTTCTGGCACGTCTCAGGAGTGTTTTCCACTCTTCATATAAGCTAAGGATCCTTTGTGCACCTTGCTGATCATTGCAATATAATATGGCCCTACTACATGTCAGTAAGTGCCTCAAAATGTCTTGTTATATATTTGCCTCAGGCTTCCTGCACATAGGAATATTTGTGAGACTTTGAGATTTATGTGATTTTTTAGCAGAGCCACGAGTCTAAATGTTCACTGTCTTCCCATAGACACTTTCATTGGGGTGTATGTAGACATGATTAGAAAAAAGAGCAAATCTTGCACATATATGCTTATTTGCAAATAACACACATATAAACAGTGGCAATATAAAATTGGTGTGGCTAAATAGAAAAGAAAATTGTTATGACTGTGAGTGCCTGTTCTATGAGCATGTTTAAATTAGATTATATTGAATGTACAGTTCTGCTAATGCTGGTTTCCATACCAATTTCTTTATTACAGATATTGCTTTCTCAGGAGATAAACTGAAGCAATTTGTAAAGTAGGAACATTTTAATGATTCTCTAAGTGCAGATCTCAACACACTCATCAGTATGACTTGACACTTGTTTGTGTACTGTATGTCTGTGTTTATCTGCTGAATTACAAGTAGCAGAAGTGAGAATTAAAAATCAAAGTTTAAATTGCACCAAGTACTTGAAACACACTCTGTTTATGAAGGAAGAATGTATTTGCATTACGTTAATATGTTCATGTAGACAGAGATATTTGAGAAAAGTAGAAACTTGCTACTTTTAGTCACTTTTCAGACTGTAATGGGCTCCTGTTGTGGAAGAGGACAAGCAGCACTAGTGAGACAGAATGCAAAGTTCTTCTACTTGCTCACTCTGATGCCTCTTTAAATAAAACACTAGTGAAATGCTTATAGAAAAAAAATGCTAGTGAAAACTCCTTGACCGCACTAAATCAGCAATCCTCATGCCAGTTGCCTGTTAGCGATATAGATATATATACCTTTGTTTTCTGCTGATAAGCACACTGAAATCTGTCAGGACCTATTCTGTTAGCCCCTTTTAATTAAAGATAAAAATCCATTTTTTGTACCTCAAACTGAGCCTGGTTAGCTGTCCTGAGAAGCTGAGCTACACAACATTGCAAACAGGAAAAATGTTTATCAAACAGAGTAGGGAGCAGGGCTGGAACTGGAACATTTCTGGACATTGTTTGAACAATTAAAAAAAAAAAAGAAAAAAAAAAGCTCCTTTCCCTTCCAATTGCACAACAAATTATGTAGCACAGATTGCTACAGGCCAAGAGAAACTTGCAGGGTAAATACTTTCCCATAATTATAATTCTTCATAGATTACAGTTACACACCTATAAGTCTTTATTCTGTTGTTTCCAAGACCTATCATAAGAAAATTTCTGTGGGTCTGCTATTTTTCATATTCCCTCACAGCACCTTAAATGCCATCTCTTCATATTAAATGTCTAGGAATATGAGAGTAACAGAAAAGGCAATTGCTTCTGCAATTAGAAGTTTTCAAGAAGATTTCATAAAGAAGTGAGGGCTTCACAGGCTTATATTTTAGACCAATCCAAATGACCTCTATCACTCTTTTTTTTTTTCTAAAATGACTATATATTCTAAGTAACATCAGACTCCAGTTCTGCCTCCTCCAGCTATGCCTCCTGAAAACACTACGCAAAATACTTCTCTTCAGAAATATTTTAGTATTTTGAAGAAAAATAAATAAAGCTTGATTCACAAAGGTGTACTAACTCAGCCAACTTCATTCAAAATAAATATATTAAAATATCTTGACACAGGACACAAGACTTCATAACAGAATAAACTTTTCAATATCACTGAATGCTAATGGCATGCAAATGAAATCCACAAGTAGATGCTTGGTATTTACTTAATAGTCCTCACTGGAAAGAGAACTTTTTTTAAAAAAAAGGTAAAATCAAAATGAAAGGAAAAGATTACTTTTATGTTACACGCAACTATTTTGGAAATTACAACAATTCAGTGGCCAATTCTTGCACATGGGCATTAAATAAACATCTCTATATTCATAATCTCCAATTTATGATCATTTTAGTACATGTTGAAATTTAAAAAAAACTCTGCAAACTTTTTGTGAATAACATTTTGCACTGCACTTGTTTTATGTTCACAAGATGAACCATTTCAATGGATTCATAATAGGGAGGAATATAGTAATTAATCTTCAAGTTTCAACAGAAAAAGAGCCAAGTTTGGGCTGCTATGACATGCTGTAGCATCATTTTTGATATAAAATAATAGTGACATAAAAAACTCTACAGAATCTTACCTCTACAATTAAATTTTCCAATGAAGGACAATTTGGCAGAATTGAAGAAATAATCACAGAATTTTTTTTCCTTACTCTTTTATACTAACTGAGAAGGAAAAAATAAGAAAGGAGGAAAGCAGAGCAATAGGGAGAGAAGGTATGCTTCCAAGCTTTCGTCTGTATGAAACAGAAGACACCACCTCATGGGGACGATTGCTGAAGAATATTCTGTATTTCAGAACTATTCTGTGCTTGCAGCCACTGCCAGTTTAGACCTTGATTCAAGCATAAGAAAAGACACTTCTCCACACTGTAGAAACACTCCTTACAACAACCCGAAGAACAGCTCATTAAGGAAACCCGTTTATCCTGTAGAGCAGAAGTGGCAGCCACAGAAAGCCAGGGCATGGCACTGGTTGCTCCACATGAAGTGATGTTC
Source organism: Crypturellus soui (assembly GCA_032275445.1). NCBI lineage: Eukaryota > Metazoa > Chordata > Aves > Tinamiformes > Tinamidae > Crypturellus > Crypturellus soui. The sequence goes on from JAUBNY010001183.1 coordinate 321,844, forward strand.
GTGCCACCATGGAGGTTACTCAGCGCTAATCAGTGTCCCCCATTGTCAAAGCCACTTCGGGTACAGCACCACCACATCCCAGGCTGCCACTTAGATTTACCAGCTGTTACATTTTCAAAACTGGCTTGGGTTTAAAAGGTATTTTGGAGAAAGTTCCCTTTGATTTATAGCTGCTGATCATATTGGCTCACTAGCTAATTCTTTATCATATTTTCTTCTCTCTGAACTCTTAAGTTACGACTATATTAACATGACCTGATCTTTTACTAGCTTCTCTTACTAGCGTTTTTTCAGGTTTATTATTACAGAGTCAATCTAATTGTGAAAATCAGGAAATTCATAGATTTAAGACGTCCAACATGCTAGAATGACAGCCTGGTTTCTGCACTTTAATTTAGTGGTATAAGTATGACAAGGTCATTCAATTTAAGAAAAGTTTTAATGTTAATCCAGTGCCACAAAAAAGCAAAAGTTTGCCTGGTGTCTGTTTTTTAAAACATCTGGAATCCAAGTAATAATTGTCTTAATTAAAATGTATGAAGAGTCTTTGTCTACTCGGTATTTTTATATTTAGCAGTTTCAAAAATCTCCCTTTCATTAGCAGATGCATGTCCCCAATACATTCTTTTTAGCTTTTGCATTCTGATATAGAACATTCTTTTTTTCTCTGAATGTCTTGTAAAATGCAAATAAAATGGTATAAAACTGAATAAAGATGAAAGTTATATCCCATAAAATTCTATAATGAAAAAATAGGAATGAAAAAAGAGGATCAGAGAGGAAGGAAAAAAAAAAAAAGAATTGCACCTTGGTGAACAAATCTTACTGCTGACAGTTGTCAGCTCCAAGACAGTGTTATGACTTTTGTTTCAGAAAAGTAAAGCTGCATCCACTGTGGGTCATGCTGGAAGGCCTGATCAAAGATACTTCACTTCACACAGACAGGAACTAATAAATGTAGGTTGTGCAGGGCTTCCTGTATGACCGTCTCCCAGCTCTACGCTCAGTACTTTTGGCACCATCACTCATAACCTGAAAGAAAAAGAAGTAATTAAAATTAGAGGTGTAGATAGAAAGTAGTCCTAGTTTCTAGGCTACTGAAGTGCTTTTATTTTTAAATTTCCAAAGTCTATGGGAAGATTTTTACAGAAGCTCATCCTGAATTTTTCAAATAACATTTTAATACAAAAAACACTCATTATAATCCACATAACTATAAGCAGTCAGCGAATAGATTAATGTCATTTCAATTGCTGGATTTTAAACTGTCAAAATATTCTGAGATATCACCTCAGGGTGTGGAATAGTAAAACGAATAACTGTCTCTTGGAGGTGGCTGAATCTTTTTCACAAGAAGTTAACTTTTACTTTGGCTAATATGATTTGACAGACAACAAAAATTTCTAAAGCGCTGTAGTCCTTCTAGAAACAATACTAGTAAATTAAATATTTCCAAAATCAATACAGAAAAAGCTTTCATTTTGGTTTCATTAGACTAATATAGTGTACTTCACTGAGAATCTTCAGGGCAAACCCAGACATTATGGCACATAAGAAAGAGGAGGAAGAGTTTGGACAAGCTGCTAGACTAGGCCCTTAAATACTTGCCTCTGGGTTAACTTCCAAGGAATGTTTTTTTTCACTGGCCCAATGCTAAGTCAATCTAAGTCAAGTAACAAGTGGATTTGCTTCAAGCATGCAAAAGAAGCATAAAACTATACCTGACTATGCCCAGAGTTTGTCTTCACAAATAGTGGCTCTTCCAAGTCCAAGAGTTGCTCTTTTAGATGTTTTTGAAACATTAAATCATATTAGTAGCTGGTGATTTTGTATACATTTCAGGATGCTTGGAGGAGCGTCTATGAAACATCGTGAAATTAGATGACCCCGTACTTTTGCTTTTGTTCTTGGAAGTGATTGTGGAAGGCCACCTCCCTTTGTCTTTTTAACAGATTGTATTCTATACTTACATGAAATAAAGCTGAATGCCACTAGAATGTGTTACACTGTCCGGAAAAAAAAAAAACATCTGTTTTTGCCTTCATCAATCTTTCTTAAAATTATCACTGAAAACACTAATCTTACCACTGATATTTGGCCACGAAGCCTTTTTTTTTAAAGCAATCTGTGAAGCAAAACATCCGTTTAGTTACTCATAATTGCTAATTATGTTTATTACTAATTAACTTTTTCTTTACAGATGGTTCCTGAGGAAGAACTTCAGGTCAAAATACATTTTCAATTCATATTTTTTTCACAACATGTATTTATCTAATTCTTTCTCCTATCTGCAACTCACATAAGTGTGTTTGCTTTGTCATTTGATTAGGACTGTTTAGTTTTTCATCTCAAGTATATCTCAGTATAACACGTAGCACCATAAGCACTGAGAACATCCGAGTCTCTAGTGTCACTTCGCATCAAGCCTGAAAAGTAAAGGAAAGATTTCTATGTCTGTTATCCGGAACTGACACAGACAGAGGTCTAACATCCCAAAGGCTCCCTTCTGGAGAATGAAAACCAGGACCCAAATTCAGTGGATGCCCAGGCTTTCTGTATCACCAGTAAGGAACTTACACATCTCCCAAGGGAGAAGGACCCAACTCTGAGAACAACAGCATCTAAGGCTGGGCCGTGTGCTGAGCCAATGTCCCCGGTGCCCCATGCAGCCTGAGCCAGGGCTCAGCAAAGTCACAGCAGCAGTCGGGATCCTGTCCTGCTGCCTGGAGCTGCCTGCGATTGCTCTGCCTCACGATGTAGAAGGAAGACATAGCCACGTTCAACATTCTCCTCATTTAAAAAGTAATAGTGCTGTCACCGCCCTGAACAGAAAAGACACATGGCCTCTGTCAATACCCTGACCCGAGGTTATTGAAACTCTTTTAAACATCCAATTTGTGACATTAGTGACTTGTGGGTTTTAGGTACTCACAGGATTAGATGATTCAATGTACAGATGGGAAAAAGGTAGAGAAAGGCAATCCAGTTGCAGAGACTAATGCCTATCCAAGTCTTAATGAGCAAGATCTTCTATATCATCCAGCTGCAAGCTAATAGATTGCCCACAGCATAGAGGTCAAACGCATCTTTGCAACACAGTATATCATCACACTAGCCATTCACATCAACAATTATGTGATTGTAAGACAACTATTTGCATTTCAAGGTGCAATATAACTTAGTACACAATCATTGTTTTGAGATGTTGGCAGGCGTGCACTGACTAGCATAATATTATAAAATATTCTTCTGAAAATTCATATAAACCTTAAGTTGCTCTCTAGGGGAGTACAAATGAAAAAATAAAGCAAAATAAAATGAAGTTTTGAAATAAGTAAAATTCTGTGATAACAAAATATAGCTTTCCTCATTCGCTAAGCAGTGAATTTGTGTGGCACATCATTGTCACATTACATTATGGATAATTTTTTTTTAGTATTTTAAAGAAAAAGTAGTCTGGATACACTACCTCTCTGTACCCCCTGTACACTTCAGAAGGCTTCAACTGGGAAAAGATGGAAAGGACTTTCCAAACATGGGAAAATCTCTCCAGAATCTGGATAGTTCCCTGTGGGCCTCGATGAGTCAAACTGCATATGGAAGTCTCCTCTCTCATACAATTCCATGGGAATTGTACAGAGGGAGCCCCAGCTGTCCCAAGGGCACCATTTTTTGAAGGCTGTTCTTAGGCTGTTATATAAAAAAAAAAAAATGTAATCCTCAAGAAACACTTTCCTGGGTCTGAAGACTGCAAGTGGAATAAAACAAAGCAGAAATATTCATACCAAGGTGATTTTTCCTCTTTTGCTCTGTGGTTGATAGCAACACCATCTGCTCAAGGATTTTTTGCAAGCAGGCTATATTCATTGAATAAACTGTTCACTCCAGATTGTTTGCTCCGCTCTATATAGCAATCTACAATTGTTGATTAATTAAAATGCACAGATCCCCAGTGAGAAAAGTACATACTGTTTATTCCAGATGGGGAAACTAAGGCACAGAGAGTTTATCTATCTGATCTGCAAAAAAATGGATAATTGGATAACTCAGTTTTAAATAGCAGATCACCAGAGCAATGCATCCCAATCATTACACAGCAGGCTGAAATATTCTGTCATTTTATTATTATTATTTTTGAGTAGTGAGATTTTGGGCAAGGAACTCAGCTGGAAGCTCCTTTCACATGCTTTCAGAAGCAGCTGCAACTGCTAGTAATAAATAATGATGAGTGAACACTGTCATTTGATGCTAGACAAGCGTCAAATGCTAGACTAGAATCGCCTGGCTCCTACTCTGAAAATTCATTAGTCAAGGGCATCTTGGAGTTGATGAGCTCCAAGGTGGACTGTTATACTTGCACCTTCAAAACACATACAAGACAATCATCAGACTACCACATTGATTCTTCTACCTGGAAATTAATTTACAATTATATATATTTGATTTTAAAACAGGTCATTCCTCTCTCCTCCACCACAAAAAATAAGAGGCATGGCTCAAACAAAGAATTGAAAGGATTAAATTATTAAACTGATGCCTTGCCAACAAGAATACAACCCAGAAGTGAAAGGCATTACATAAGCAAAAAAAAAAAAAAAAAAGAATTCAGGAGTTTCACAAACTGAATAAAAATACTTTCTTATTTCATATGAGCTAGAAAATAATTGTAGCCCTCTTGTTTACAGAGGATTTGTACATAAATATTTGTTTTCATGCTCTGTATTTACAGTTTGCGTATGTACAGCTCTATAAACTGTAGTCAGGTTTGCATGAATGATTTAGCATATATAGTCTTTGAAAAACATTAAAGATTAAAACCACCATGCCTACACGCTTACACTGTGGTTTAAACAAGGACAATCGTACATCAGTGTTTCAGGGGGAAAGAGAGTTGTCTGAGAAGAGAGCCAGGGAGAAACCACACATGGTCATGGTTGGGCCTCAGGCGGGAGCAGAGCTGGGGACACCAATGGCATAGCGAGAAGCTCAGGAGATCTCTCATCTATCAATCAGCAGCAAAAATTAGGAGGCCGTGCCGTGTAGGACTAGTGAGGAATGGCTGAAAATGAGAAATGAAATTCAAGTAAGTAGAACCCAAGAACCAGGGTAAGACAAGATGATGGTTAAAAGATCCAGGAACATAACAGTTTTTCCGTGCAGGAATTATCATTGCAACCTGATTCCTTCACATTTAGATAGACAAATATAACAACGAACCTACAGAAAACACAGGAAATGGCTATTTTTCTACTGTTCAGCCAATTGTCCTATAATTACTATCAAAACTGAGGTGAAAACTGCAAAAAATACCTGGCAGAGTAGAATGGGATTATTTCAAAAGTTTGCAGCAGGCGTTTACAGCAATGCCATTTTCTCCATTTCTTCAACTGCATCATCCCATGTAATATTAATTGATACTAATTGACTATATTCTCTTTCAATGATTCATAATCAGTCACAGCTCTGACAAGTTAATTCTGAATTAATATAATTTTTTATTTCAGCATTTTCTTCCACAACAGAGAGTAAATCATTCTCTACTTTAGTATTAAATTTAAAATGTCCCATTTATCTCACATCAAGAAAATTATCAATTCTCTCATCAGCAATTTCACCTATCCTCTGCTGCATGAAAATGGATGCCAACAATTGGTAAAATGCCAAGTAAACCAAATGGATGTTGCTGCATTGCTTTTGCATTGTATTAACCTGTCCCCAAATGTACAATCTCCTTGACAGCTAGGTATGTCAGGCCAAATTCTGAACAGAGTCATGCTGATGTGGATCCAAACTGAGTTACTTTGATTAGCCCCAAAACAAATTTTCCTTTTTTCAAAATGCACAGGTTACTTGATCTATATAACATGCTAACATGGGCTGGTGAGACAAGAAGCTGTAGGAGAGGGGGAAAAAAGAAGAGCTAAGTTAAAATAATTCATAGTTGATCTGAGGTTATGAAAATAACACACATGAGAATACATTTTATATTAAACAAGAGTTCTGATCGAAATATGAATTACCTAAAACTTAGAAAAACTTTACTGGTAATAGTATTTTTTTATTCAGATTTTACTTTTTTGAGAGTCCAGAGTCAAGAGTCTTGCTGAGTGTACTATAATAAAGCAGTTCAAGTCCCTGTCCACAAGATCTTGAGGTAGAAGTAGAGAAGGAAGTGAATACAATGAGGAAATAGATTAACAGAAGTAATAATGAATGCTTCATTTCAAAGTAATGACATTAATAATAGACTTTGAAAAAAAAAATGGCAAGAATTCCTTCATAATGTGTAATGTGTCTCTTTTTTTAATAAAGGAGAAGGAATACCCTGCATAGCATTTTCCCCAGTATTATTAACATCAAGTCCAAAAGTTCAAAGCAAGCTAAAATACATCTAGTTTATTCTGTAAGTCAAGACAAGGACAATTTAAAAATTCTTGCTCTCACACATGGGCACACATGCACACACTCCTCTTTTTGGATAGTATTAGTTCATTTTTCACTCCCCATGCTACTGCAAAACATTTTATTCTTGCCTTTGTGCTGTGTCAACAATCCAGGATTTGACTCTCTCTTCCTTGCAAATATTCCTGTTATTTTTTGTGTAAAAGTGTTACAATTTACATGTAGGAAAATGAATTGTAAAACTGTGTTATCACCATAACTAGTTCAGTGTAGGTAGTTTAACTTATTATCGTTGACACAAAAAGACACGTTCTTGCAAATATATAATGAAAGCCTCAAATGTTTTCCAAATATCTGCCTGGAATATATTACTTCTAATTATAAAATATCCTACAGATTTACTACTGAGAATAATAATGTAAAAAATGAAGATATCTTATTAGTGCTTCAGTAGTCTAGGCTACCGTCAGTGTGATTTGTATGACTTTTTTATTATTTTTATTTTTTATGTGGGACAATTTTCAGAATGGTATTAAAGAAAATAAGCTTTTTTTCCCACCCATCTCCCCCACCAAAATTACTTTACTGATAGTGATGCTGTATTTAGCTTCTAGCTGCTTGTCATGTCTCTACTTCTTATTTGAGTGTAGTCCAGGGCAGATACAGAGCAAATCAGAGTGGACTGTGATTATTCACTGAGTCTTTGAGGATTACAGCAACTTAATGATGGCATCATAAAACAATTTTTTTTTTGAATTCCCATTGTCTCCTGGAGATTGGAGTATAAATCCGAACAAAGAGAGTTTAATTGTACACCCTGCCCCATTTTTAATACAAAGCAGCAGTACCAACATATTAGGAAAAAAGAAGTGAGGGATTTTGGTGGTTAAAAATTAGGAGACACACACATGAAGCAAGAACATAGTGTGGAACCAGCTGGGAGATTCAGACCATTCTCTGCTCTTGCTTCAGGAATGAATCACTTCTACCTGGAACAGAGGGTGATTCCCACCTCCACTCTTGGGCTAGTGAACAAACTCTCTGATTTCCAGCCTTGCTGTATTTATGGCAGTTTTACACACATTTGCTTTCATGACAACATTGTACTGTGGATCAATTTAGTTTTGCTTGTCTGCTGCTTTCCATGTGTCTGGGCAGACGAGACTTGCCTCCTCTCTGCCAGTGCTCTGCTCTGGTTATCGTATGAGAGAGTCTTCTTTCCCCTAAGCTCTCCTGCACCTGGTCTAGCTCCACCTTGCAACCAATAATTGGAAAAGCAACGAGTGACTGTGGCTGTTGCCAAACCATTCAAATTATTTTAGTAACAATATTCATGCAACAGCCTTGCTGGAAAAAGCCATGTATGTTTTCATGTGTGGTTCAGTGAATTCATATTCATCCAGGTCACCAAAAGAGACTGAGCAATGAATTACAACGCTGGAGAGCTGCCAGGTAGGTAGCTAGAACAGGGTAAGAGTTTGCTAAACATTACCCTTGCCTGTCCCACAGTGAGAACCTACTTACTCCAGTAATTACATATACATATAT
>JAUBNY010001183.1:359955-372586 GCA_032275445.1 Crypturellus soui
TAACCTCAGGAGTTCTAACCAAAATTTTGCTATAAAAACACTGTATGTTAAGTATATCTCATTTCTACTTCAGGAAATTTGTAAAAGGTTTTCTGTGAGAGCTCAATAGCTAGGAATTCAAGCCTCCCATAAAAGTTAAAATTAAATAAGCTGAAATCAAAGCCTGGATTTTAATAGCCTTTACTTTTTAATCATAAATCTAGATCAAACACAGAAATATATCCATAGCTTTTATATGGAATATACCTAATCATATGAAAACTTAATCCAGTGTCCTTAATCACAATGTAACATCTTTCTTCTCTTTTCTATGTTTACCTACAAGTAAATATTATTTATATTATAGAAATTAAAATTTTTTGCCAGATGGTCTAGCTTTCCTCTTCAAGGTGGTAATATGGTAATATGGTTAAGCAAAAGCATTATTTTTGCAACTTAAAGGACCATACTTCATTTGTTATTAATAGTTACACACTGAGAATCAGATATAGTATTTGTAAACATTTTGACAGTCCCTGGGCATTCATAATACTGACTAAAATTTTGTCAGTATTTATCCAAAATTTATAAGCAGCTCTCTTATTAAACACATCTGTTACCTCCTTACAGAGCAAAACTATATTAAAACCGCTTTGGAGATCAGTGATAGACACAAATACAACAAATAGCAAGTATTAAGCTAAAAGTTTACATACAAATAACGGGCTGAATAAATTCTACAAAACTATTGCACACCTGCAGAAGTCAAAGACAGATCATCCAAAGATCATTAAATGGAATGATGCAATACATGTATGATTTTATTTCTTAACCAAACATGAAAATATTGATATTGAAATCAAAATGAAGGCAACAGATTTACCAATCTATAAAAGAAAATACTTGATCCCTGCTGTCACTGCAGTAGCATTGATTCTGTCAATAGTGAGGGTACATTTGATATAAATCACTATAGTTAAATCCCTTCACTTATCACAGGCTTTTCTCAAGTTGTCTTTATCAATGAGCAGGGATCATATATATGTATCCACTTTTCCAGGTTACTTCTGGAGATGACAGAGAAAAATTGTCAAATGAGATTTTGAACCCACTTCTTTCTCAAGGCCTGCTGGACTAACAAGGCCAAGGCAAGGCCATTAATTTGAACATCCCAGTGGGCAATGCTGCAGTAGGAACAGTTCTTACACTGCCCATGTAGCTCCTTATTCATGCATAATTCAATACCGCAGTGTATACATGGGCATTTAAAATTATCTAGATATTTATGTTTCTGATCAAGTATTAAAGTACGGTAAACTTCCCCGTTTGGTTACTGTTAACCGTAAGGAATTCTATCAATGAAATCAGGAGTTATGCTAGGTGTGTATTCAACAGCTAGAAGATCACAATGAGGCTTTAAACCATAATGAAAATGAACTAAAAACCTTGAAACATTAAGTTTATATAATTCTTCACAAAAAGCAGGTTTTGTACATAAATTTGGGAGATTCAGATTTACAACAAAAGCTAAAACCCAGGGAAGCTTGTGATACCATTATAAACAACTAACTGAGCCTTAGCATCCACAAGCTAAATAACACTGGAACACACAAGTGATTAAAAGCAAACTGAAAATTATCAGAGAATAAGTCAACGTGATCTGTATTATAAAATAAGTATGTATATACTCATGCCTAAAATATTATTGTTTATCTGAGTAAATAAAATTGATTCAGTGGAGTACAACTATGGGAACATATCTAAGGGACGGAGGCCTTCCCATGGGAAGCGACTACAAAGAGCTGAGCTAAAGAAGATAGCGGATACTCCCTGATCTGAAGGAATGTGATCCTGGAAAGTCCCTGAACTGCAAGCATGAGAAAGTTGGGCGAGATGGAGCTGTAGTCAAGCTTGTCAGTGAGAAAGAAGGACTTGTGCACAGACCAATGGCGTGAATGCATGCCCGTGATGCACAACCAACCAAAGGCGGTAGAAGACGCGAGGACAGTAGCATGTAGCCAATCGTAGTGTACGCATAGGTATGGCGAAAGACCTTGCTTCTGCTTGTGTATATAAGCACGTTATTCGGGCTAAATAAACGGATCAATCCTAATTCACATGGAGTCTGCGTCTTTGATCCCTTCCCGATTCCTTGGGCCGGCAAGAAGTTTCCAGCATACAACATACATAGTAAGCCCTAAAGGTATTAGAAATAGCCATTTTGAAAATCAGAGGAATAATGCAGAACCTCCACACTCTCGATTAGTGCAAGATGCACTTCAGGGAGCTGATGTTCTTTAAATACTCTTCAGTACGTGCTTGTTATCTTAGACCATTGGTGGGCACTCTGACTGCAGAAAATGCATCATCCTTATAAAGATTACAGAATCTCTCCTAAGCGGATGATGGTGTTCAACTTGAACTTTTCAGTCAATACCCAAATATGCTCAACATTAGACAAAATTAATTTACTTATCTCTCCCTTCTTACATTCTGGAACATAAAGCTTCTAGCATTGTAGCAAATTCTGAATTTATCCCTGTGTGTTCACATGCTAAGGCCGCATTCTGGATTAAATAATACATAGCATATGTATTATTTACTTCATACATATTATTTACTTCAGGAACCACAATGTGTTTGATGCAATCAGACACAATATGCTACTGCACATCACACAGCAGCTGAAAATTCAGGAGAAAGGAGAGGAAAAAAAAATCCCACTGATATGTGAAGCAGGAAGAGAAGATATATTTAGATCGTATTTCTTAGGCTAGATAGATATTCATCACAGAGCCATCCATTATCCAGCCCTCCTGTAAAAAAGAAGCTAGAGTACTGGTAATCAGTCAAAAAATATCATTAAAACACTATCAGACAAAAACTGCTCCACAATAATTGTTCAGATAAATTGCCTAAACCTAAATATATTTACAGTTTTCTATATTTATTCATATAATGAATAATATTCATTATATGAATAAATATAGAATTATATGCTATAATTAGATACAATTAGATAGAATTAAATATAGAATTACAGAATTATATAGAAATATATATATTATATTATATATAATTATAGAATTAAATGCACAATAAATAATCATCTCCCATATAAACATGGATCTAACAAAGAGGCATGAGTTACTGGAATGAAGAGCTACCAAATCAGTTCAAGGTCCAAGGTCAGGTATGATAAGAATGTTTAAGCAATTCCTGAAATGTTAAATTTTCCTCATCTTTGAGCCTATTAATTTATGATGTGCTAAAGTACTTGTGTGACACAAATCCAGGCACAATATGAGGACTCAAACATATAAAGAAAATATTTGTTCTTGTTTTAGTTTGCTCTAATTAGTAATCATGGTCCCTGTTCACGATGTTTTCCAGTTTACCTATCTTCAGTTTCCAGTTATTAGTTTTTCTTAACTTTTTTGTGCTATAGTATATCTTTCATTTTCTCCCTGTATCACAATTACAATATTTTGATCTATGCATTTAAAAGGAAGAGTGAACCCCCAAACCATTTTGTGCATTTCTTTAAGCACTTATTGAAATTAAACTGTAGTTCTTGTTTTCAAAATTTTATTTTTCAGCAAAGTTGTTAAAAACTAGACTGCAGTGCAGATGCAGGATTTCAATATTGGTAAAATCACTCTCCTCACAAGCTTCGAAAAGGGAGGTTATTCTTTTGTTTTCTCTAAAATCTCTTTATTCCATGACTGTAACTAACATTATTTCCTCATCTAATACAAAATCATACTTCGAGGTTATTTAAGTATTCTGTTTTTAAACTTTTTCATATAATGCGTCTCCTTGATGTAGTCCATTCCTTCTGTTCCTACTGCTTTATGCAGTAGGCATTATGAGGATTATTATTGCTCCACATTTAATTTTGCATTAAAATATATTTTTCTTTTAACATCCTCTGTTTTCCTATCAATAAAAAACATACCTATAGAACCACTGACTTCCTTGACTTGATAGTTTAAGTAGCCACCAATCATCACTTGCAAATCTTAGAAAAGATTGAGAAGTGATTTTTATACTTACTTTGGACTATTACAGAAATGCTAACTCATGCCAGACCCATTATTCATCTCCTTAAGATTCTGCTAGAAAGCTCCTCATCAACTACTTTAGAGAATTGTCAACTAGCTAGTTCTTAATTCACAGGCTTTATAGATATGAATAATATTATTTTGCTATCACAGTACAGTAGGCAACTGTATTATATATGCACATATACACAGCTAAATTAATCAATTTACTATTTCAAATACTTAAACTAAGTTTAGATTACAAGACTGATTCTGCATATAGCACGTTTTGTATTTCTTACTTTCCTTGGACCCTTATCACTTTGGGATTGTCAGTTTGGGACTGGATTTCTTTTCTTTTTCTTTGTTTCTGGGGTTTTACCAGAAGCCCCAGGTTAACCATTTTCCAGGAGACAGGTTATTCTATTTCTGCTTTGTGAATAAAGGCCCAACAGCTTTGTGGAATTACCTTGGGATATCTACTCCAGTAGAAACACTATATACATACACACGAATATATATGTAAACACACATATATATATATATATCTATATACACATATATTTTTAGTCTATTCATTGGGATAAGTTGGCTGGTTCACTCATTATTAAAGACTATTTTTAAAGCGATCTTACTTAATTTCTATCCTACGCCAAAGTCAGAAATAAACCAGGAATTCTATTGTTCTTTAAGAATTGTACTTCTTAAAAACACAGTTCAGTAGACCCCATAGTTATCTAGACCTACTGATTTAAAAAGTCAAATTCCTAGCAGATCTTATCTACTCTCTGCCATTAATAATGGACTAGAAAGTGTTTTAGCATCGTCAAACACCATTATCAGATACAGATATATAATTTCACAACACTCCAAACACAAACAAAATTTCTTATTAGTGAATACCTGTGTCTTTTTAATATCATTTTTCAAAACTTCACTGTTACCATCCGGCTATGCCTCTAGCAGGATTTACTATGTTTCCCTCCACTATATTTCCCTCCTTCCTTCCTATTTCAAAGATCTGCATTAAGAGTTAGGCATTCCTTTCTGGCTATCTCTGGCTTTTCTTGCAAGTTTGCTGCAGTTTCAAAATTCCAATTTATAGTATCTGTTATTTATTATCTCCTCTTTGGTTACACATTACTTTTTAATCTCTGTTTGTGCCTTCATTTCCCTCTTTCTGTTGTTCAGTGGACTGAACTACAGAGAGAAGAAATATGCAGATTTAATCAAGGTCACAGAAAAAAAAAAAAAAAATGTCCATTCAGATGGGAAGAGCACACAGGTCTCCTGTTCGCAATTTAGCTCTTCGGGAGGAGAACTTCATTTCTGTGTGAAGAAATTTGAAACCTGATAGTGACAGCTATTAAAAAGAATGAAAGAAGTAAAAATGAAATGTTCTTACCCTAGCTTTCATCCTGTGGACTGTGGAGTCCTCTCAGTCTTCATTTACATTTTCATATTTTCTCTGCTTTTCTAACGGAGGTTTTTACCTTTTATAAAGCACACTTCTTCAAAGAAATAATCACTTAATATTTACAACATTGAGTTCTCTGGTATATATCCACAAATAGAAGTCCCTCTTCATTATAGTGGGACAGTTTAAAAAGTTGCAGACCCTGTTCAGTGGCTTAATTTGATCAATGAATAACATGAATTTATATGCCTTTCCTGTTGCGTTATGCCGGCCAGCACATTTATCTACATGCATTCAAGAGCTTGCACTTCTGAGTTTTCAACAACTTTAAACTGGGTAATAATTTCTTTAATATAGTAGCACTCTTTCTCTCTCATGCAAAAACATATATTTTGAATTTCTGAATGAGCTGAAACAGCTTAAACATTCTGACAATGTAAACCACCCCAAAATCTTGCATAATGCCAACTATATAATTTTTTTTCTTACCATGGAATATTTTTGCTTATTTACTTTCTAAAACACTTTGCTTATATAACAATGTAAATATAAAACTGCTTTTCTTCACAATTATGTGAAGCCACATTTTACTGGCATCAGTTTAATATTCTTTAGGATTGGCCTGCTCACTTCCTGCTGAGAAGATTGGCACTGTCCTATGAGAACAGACTGGCCTGCTCACTCAGTTATTTTTTCCTCTGAAAAAATAGTATCCCTTGCAACACACATGTACACCAACATACAATAGTTCGCCTCTTGTATTTTCTACCACAAGGATAATTATCTTAGAGACAATTTCTATTTTCATTCTATTCAGTCTTCCAAGTTAATTTGAAGATCTGTATAACTACAATAAATTAAGTCCATATTTTAGTTCTAATAAAATAGTCCTAAAGTTCTGTAACAGTATTTGATACTTCTAATTGATCTTTCTGTTATGATTTCTGTTGCATCAATGGAAAACACTTTGTAGTTTTCTTCTAAAATACAGTTTTTTTCCACTTTTTTTTTCTTTTTTAAATATTAATCGCTTCTTTTGTATGGTTGAGAAATCTTCCTTAGTGTCTGCTGTTTGCATTCCAAATGGAAATTAATGAAATATGTCCCCTGTAATTTTGTCCTTTCCAAATAGCTGTCACTGTGTGACTGATCAAATCTATCCATCTCTCAAACAGAAATTAAAAATGTAAAGTTTCTTGCTAGATAGGAGATCTCCTGCTTGTCTTTAGTAGTAGTTATCAAACCACTGATTTGCTTCCTTTTTCCTTTTTTTTTTTTAACCTTTCTTTACTTTTATAGGGCTCGCAAGCTGCCCCTCGGCCTCGCGACCCCTACTTTTATGGGGCTCGAGAGCCGCCCCTCGGCCTATAAAAGTAGGGCTCGATTATTATCAAAATAATATAATCCAGAATATAATTTTATCTATCCTTTTGAAATTTCCTATTTGAAACATACTGAGTATGTATTTTTGTTGAAAGTTTCCTCCTTTTTTCCTCCTTTTAACTTTTCCAATCCAGTTTAGATTTTCACTTTCGAACCCCAGGAAGTATACCCAGTTCTACAAAACAACAGCGTATATAGGCAGCTTTAGTCTACAAGCTATCATTAGGTCATCAACGTCTTTAAAGTATACTGATTGAGTTTAACTAACTGAAGTGTTTCTGGACACACTACATGAGCCTCCATTTTTACATGAATATTTCTATTAATTACTTTGAAGACATATTTATTTTGGCTTCCTGAGGTTTGAATTACCCAACAGCGGCACAATAACCCATGACCAATTTCATTTAGCCGACTTCTTTCTAAATAAGCATAGCTAGAGTTTTGTGGGATTTAATTTTATGCATTCTACTTCAGCCCATAAAATCAAATAATCTATAACTTTCTCTGATTATTTAACCACATGAACTCTTTTTAATGAGGTTTATTAAGCCAAGTTATCTACATATGGCATGATATTCTTGTTACTACATGAAGGAAAGAGGCTCTTGTTCATGTTTTGATAGTTTTCATCTTGTTATGCCTGAAACACTATTATGCCTGAGTCAGGACGTTGGTTAAAAATCCTATTTTTACTAGATGATAACTGAGCTGCATAATATTTCTGTGGACAGAAACTTGACAAAAACATACCCATTCCAGAGTCCATTTTAGTACCAAATTTCAAATTAAACCCCAGGCTGCATTTTTATCAGTTTTCATCAGTTCTTGTAAGCAAAACAGGATAAAAGACTTCTTGTGAAATTTAAGGTGCTGTAAAAATAATAATAGATCCTTCTAAGTCAGCAATAAGTCTGTCTTCTGTTATGATGTCAACAGGCTAGGTAACCCCTACATGTGACACTTCTCAATTTAGAAATGTCTAAATATTACCTACCTGCTATGGTAACTTGAGAGAAAATGTTTGTTACTCCTAATGTTTGTTGAGATGTTTGTTGCTACATGGTAGTAAAAGAGTGAAATATGCTGTTAAATAGTTTACAGATAGGAAAAAATACATGTGTTTGCATAAAAGCATACGCAAAGTGTGAATTTGCAAAACATTTCATCTTTTTATGGATTGAAGTTCTACTTAAACATCTTGGCTTTGTAAAACTCACATGACTCTAAACATCACATGAGTTGAAATTAAATTATATGACTTCAGAAATTTTGAACTTCTGTTACGTTTACTGATCACTGGTGTCCAAAAATATAGCGCTCTGCGAAGTGCGTACTTTTACCTATTTGTTCTACACATCTGTGATACACCCAATGCAGTACAAATATGAAAAGAAAGATTTTTTAAAGTTTAAAATATTAATAGACCCCTAATACAGGTCTAACCTACAGTAAAAATTGAAACAAGATAATATGATTCAGTTATCAAGTTAAATCTGGCAATCCCAATAACCATTTACATAGTAATATATTTCCTTATCCATAAGGCATGATAACTTTTAAGGAGGTAAGTCTGAAGTGATTTTAAATTAAATAACCATTTCCTTCTCACCATCTCCATATCATTCCCTGCTTTACATCTATTCATTATACCATCATGACAAGCATACTCCTCCCATTCTCTGTCTTGGCCAGATGTTATTTACTCTAGTCTCATGTGGAAGTGATTTCTTATCTTTAATCATTATTGTATTATTTTCTGTACTTTTTCTTATTATGCTACTAATGTGTGTGCTTAATTTTCATGACATGAGTACACTATAGATACACAAAGTAGCATAATTACATTTTCTTGTTCCTTATCTATTTCTTTGCTATCAACTCTAACATTTTTTTGCCTGTCCAATTTCAGTGAAAATTGAACTTTTTTTCCATGAAACAACCCACAACATCTTTTTTTGAGTGATTACAGCTTAGTGTGTTTATAGAGATGAAATTTTCCTACTTCTCATCTATATATCACATTTTCTAGTTGCAAATACTGAAATGACAGAGAAAGTTCATCACCATTCATTCAGTACTTAATGAGATACTTTTGCAATTCTTTATTGTCATCTCTCTTTTTTTTAACTACCTAGAATAATTGTATATCATTGTCAAATTTCATTTCACTGTTCATATCCCACCTCAAAATACTAAGGAAATTAAAAAATACCATGGCTTCCAGCAGAAATACTTCCAATATTCATTGGTAACTTCACATCAACATTTATCACATTCCTTTTTTTTCATTATCTTTGATTTTATAGTAAATCCATGAGTTGACCTTTGTTTTTGTTAATTTAGCTTATTTAGATTTAGAGAGATTTATATTTAAAAGAGATTTAGGGAGGCATTAGGTTAAAAAGATTTTAGGATATGCTAATGGCTAATAACAAACAGGTCAACTTTATCACGTTCTTCAATAATGAGCTCAGAGAACTCTAATAAAATTTCAGAGATGTGACTTTTCTGCAAAAGCAATGTTAATTCTATGTCCATTATATCATATTTGTCTATATATTTTTTTTTGCTGGTCTATTGCTGTGTAATTGACTCTATCCTCAAAAAAAAACAAAAAAAAAGTCACAAATAGGTCAACATCATATTAGTTTTGTGCATATACCATCCAGTCCTGATTGATAAATTGTTACTACTCATTTTATCAGCTTGCTTGACCATTGACACTTATATTTGAAACATTTGTCACATTCAGTCCTACTAAAAAAAGCCATTGCAGCTTTCCTGAAGCTGCAGTAATTATTTCCTGTTTTTCTATTTTGGCCTTATTTTCTAAGAATGCTCCTTTTATGTACTGACCATTTGATGACCCTACTGATTCTGTAAAAGGCAAACTGATCTGTGGAAGGAGTTTTTTCTTTCTTTTTTTTTTTTTTAGTGACTTTTCTCAATTTGAAGAGGGAAGAACTGTCTAAGGTTTTGACTTGGTTTTCTTCGTTGTTTAAGTATGCAAATCCTACCTATATACCTCTGCCTTCTCCGTCCACCTTTCCAGATACTGTTTTCTCATAGGGCAAACATTTACTCTGAAAATGCACTTTTGCAGCATTATTGTGCTGCTGCAGTAAGTATTGCACCGTTCTGAACAAATATTGTAACAAGTTCTAGAAAAAGGACTGAACTAAGGTCTATATTCCAGAACACTTTTTTTGAGAAAGGTCCTCTTTTTCCTATCAGTTACTTACTAAAATCCCCCTTTTTTAATGAAATGTACTTCAAAATCAGTATGTTACTGCAAAACAGTTACACCTCTATCATAAGGTCCTAGTTTGCTCAAGTTGGCTCACATACTGCAAAAAAATTCTCTACACCTACAGGGATACAAACATCTTTACATGCATAAGATGCATAGAAAAGACACAGCAAAATGTAGCCAGTTGGACAAATTTTTCCATGTAAATAAGAGTGATTATTTCCTTGAATAACTCTGGTCACAGGGTTATGCAAATCTGTCTGCTTATAAGTAGTCTTGATCATCCCTGGTTAATGAAGCTTTCCTCAAAATGAGATGTTCAACTTGCAAAACCAGTGACACAGGAGAAAGTAAATATTTGAAACAGAATTGAGAATAATATCACAAATACCAGAATTTCTTCAAATTCAACCATGTGTCAAATGTTCCTGTATAGAGGGCTTTTCTTCCTTTAGAATTTCATTTCTCCTCAATGATTATTTCTCATTTAGAAAGGTCAATTCCCAATTTTAAAATCATTTCAAAAGCCTCAGGATTTTTTTTCTCAAATTGGGGACAAGGAACCCTTGTAGTGTTTGTAATATAATTTATGTACTTAAAAAATCTGTAAAGATTTCAAGAAACTTGCAGACAAGCTACAAAATTTAAGGAGTCCATATGGAAGCAAAGCCTGCACACTGCTTAAAGTCCTTGAACATCACTTGGTCTTCAACTCTGACTACTCTGTAAGCTGATTAAGCTAGGCTGCTGTTTTGACACTGCCAAATTAGA
Organism: Crypturellus soui; assembly: GCA_032275445.1. Lineage (NCBI taxonomy): Eukaryota > Metazoa > Chordata > Aves > Tinamiformes > Tinamidae > Crypturellus > Crypturellus soui. Next base: position 370,802 of record JAUBNY010001183.1, read on the forward strand.
AACACAAAAAGGCAGAGATCTCAGTAGAGGTCTCCAAAGTACAAGCACAAGTTGATACCAGAGATCCCAGAAGTATAAAAATAAATTACAAATGGTCTGTTACTAATAAATGCAACACTAGGTCGTATCAGTTTAAAGCATAGTCAGAAAGTGCACAGAAGTACATAACAAATTATTGATGATCATCATGACAGCATTAGCAGAGAGATATTGGGGTCAATAGCAAAATTAACTGGATGTGCTTCTGCTTTATTTCAGAATCAAGTATGTAGAACTGATCACAGAATGCCTAAGGTTGGAAGGGACCTCTAGAGGTCATCCAGTCCAACCCCCCTGCACACGCAGGGCCACCTAGAGCACCTGGCACAGGGCTGCATCCAAGCGGGTCTCATGTAAGTATTACTTTCTTAACCTTAAATGGAAGTAAACCTCTTATTTTTGATATGTCCAGATGTGATCTGGAGGCAAGAAGTTCATAAGAGAATAGTCAAATAATAAACTTGATGCGAATCTCAAAGGCACAAAGACTTAATTAACATGAATATAATAAACTAAAAAATTTCTAGACTAAGTCATTATGTCTTTTATGACACTTTGATGTGTCTGTCATGTCCTAAATTTGCATTTTTCAATGATTTTCCAACTAAAATTTTCCATCCCATTTCAAGAAGAATATACTAAAGATCTTGGAAGAAGAGTTAACTATGGAAGAAATATATGATTCATAATATTAAAAAGAAAAGTCACAAGAAATGCAGATACAAATTGCCTTTCATCATTCTAAGTCTTATTTCTGAAATGGCAATATATTTCTCACTCTGCTCTACCTTTAAGATGTGGTATAAGACATAATACTTGTAAATTGTACAGCAGGTCAGCCTGCTCATCACTTTTTTTTTTTTTTTTTTTGCATATCTCCGTCAAATTTCTGGCCTCAGTATGCACTGAACCTAACATGCAATTTTAGTGAGCTGCACGGAAGTCATATGGGCTCTTTGTTAAGTGCAATGCTGAGCTCAGGTATTTTGAAATGCAGGATGAGAATCTCTGCTGTGTTGGCACATTTCTGGGGCAAAAGTTTTCAAAATTTTGGTACTGTTTCATTTCTATTCATAAATCTATACAGTTTGAAAAGTTAATTACCATAATAGAAAATTATTGTAGCTGTTCCCATCTCAGCCTTTGGATGACATCAGTTTTCAAGCTTTAAGATTTGTCTTAAGATATAAGATGTAAGACAGGTGTACCTGTCTAATCTTACACTGAGATACCTAAAAAGGAAGGGCTTTCACAAACATAATAGCTACTTAAAAATGAGAACTGTCAAATCAGTATTGAAAGCTTTAGAAAATCTTTCTGATATACTATTTTAAGATTAAGGAGAAGGAATTAAGTGACCTGGGCAAATTCAGGCAATAATTTAGGGGTAGAGTTAGAAACAGAATTTTGATCTCTAATGACTTTTGTGACCACATTGAAAAACAGTTGTGTTACAACAGCTGAGTAAATTAACCCTATCAACTGAGCCCTGATAAGTAGATTGCTCTTAATCTATCTTGCTTATGACATGCAAAGCAGACCAACTTTAAAGTCCTTAAAAACTACTCTAATATGAACTCCACAATCCAATGTCTTTAATGCTTTGCAATTGGATCAACTAAATCTGCACATGATCATTACAGAAGTAGCTTGCTAAACTCACGCACTTTCAGCATATGCTTATAAGCTAAGAAAATACTCAAAACTACCCAGAGACTTTTCTAGGTAAGTCTTCCAGACTGCCAC
>JAUBNY010001183.1:436702-455227 GCA_032275445.1 Crypturellus soui
TTTTAGAGAAGGAAATAGCAATAAATGGAAAAGGACTGGTTAAACACCACTTTAACAGCTTTTGCAATTTCTTTAGAGGAATATTTTTGCACTGCCAAACCTGATACTCTGGAGGCCAAATTATTTTGTTGGAAAACTAGGGAACTTTTCAGCATAGTGGCAGACTATCCTGTGTAGTTTCCTTGTGTAGCTTCTTAAATTCTTACACCTTGCCATTTTGAGGACTATAAAAAGCTTCATATTGAATAGTTTCAAATAAGTTGTGCGTTAAATTTCAAGGAGAAGAAACTGTGCAAAGGAACTTCCAGTAGAGCTGTTGTCTTTCATTAAATTTCACAGATACTGTGACATCTCAGTATGCTTGAAAAATACCACGTAGCAAGTTCAGCAGCAGATTCTGGAAGGAGGGAAGGAAAAACAAAAACTAACCTTCTTTCTAAATATGATGAGTGCGCCTGCCCAAGGACTACACTCACTACTACGCACTAGTTTCAGTGGCTGCAGATACATAAGATGAATGTCACATGCCATTTTCACCAGCAAAAACTATAATAGGTTTAATCCTGCGCCGCTGAAATGAATATGATTTTCCCTTTGATGTCAATGGGATACAAAACCCTCTGAGCACACGACAGAATACTCACCAAAGGCAGCTTGTTTTTTTTTTTCCCTTTTACAAAATATTCAAAGATTGAATATTATAAAAATCTAGAGTCCATAATTTTCCTCAGTTCTTAGGCATCTGAGCACCTACAGCAAGACCTCAACACTGGTGAATCACACTACATATGAGATATGTTAAGAGCTGCGGATGACCTGCTTTTCTTGACAACTAACAAAGTAAAATGCATGTAGTGAGAATGTGATGAAAACAACGCAAAAATGTATTTTTAAACAACATAAAATAGTCTTCTGTGATTTTTAATGTGACTGATGCTTCTGTGGTTAATTTATGAGCTATTTGTCTTATTAATTATTAAAATCCACCTCAACATGGATATCTAAAATATTATATAAGAGTAAAATCCAATCAAGTACTAAATTTTATTTAAATTTATAAAGTCAAGATGCTCAGTTTAATTCTATTATACAATAAAGTGATTAAAAAAGTAAATTTGTTTGGAAGTGATTAAAATATAGAACAAGCTTAACCCTAAGCAACCCAGACTAAAGCATAGTCATACTAATAACAAGAAAGATCAAAATACCAATGTAGTATATTCACTGTATCATGTTTCTAGTTATTTTTCTTGAAGCGTTAAGAATGTAAGATATAGGAAATTAGAGGCATAGATAGAACATTTATTTATACTTAAACCTTTCCTCTGACATACATGCATAAGAATTACACAGTAACAGTATTTTTAGAGCAGTTTTACTGAAAAGTTGCTCACCAGGAATTTTCCAGTTCTATTACATTTTTTTTACAGAAATGCTACATCATCTACACCAAATTTCCATGACTAGTGTAATACTGGCATTCTGGAAATCCATGTTTAGAAACTGAATGATTTAATAAAGAAACAACCATTTACTCTGGAAAAGCTAACAAACAAATGGTGACTAAATCACTGATGTTATGAATCAGGTAATAATTTTGTTAGCAATTTTACACAACATTTGCCTTGGATCCCCTATGTCAGTGCATGTTTTATGGTTGGTATGCTAGCATTATGGGGGTGCGAGTATAGAAGAAAAATGAAAACAGCTGTGAACAATGAAAGCTTTGCTTTCATAGTAAAAATGAATCTGAAGATTGGAAACAAATGGGTTGAAGTTTATGCTACATCATCTTTTTGAAGAAAAACTGATTTCCATGGATCTTACCTCACTCACAGTCTGTATGAATTTTCGAATCAACATGTAAGATCTATTTAAAGTTAAACAATAATCTATTATATTTGAAGTTGCATATGTATAATTCTGTATTGGGTTCAAAACATTCTCATACAACTACACAACTAATTTGGGGAAGCAGTTCTTTAATAACCTAAACTAAAAACAGGACTTTTATTAAAACATGGTCAGTACTGAAACGCCCAAGGCATTTCATTTTAGATGAAGATATGTTCTCCAACGCAGATCTCTAACAGGAGAATAATTTTATGTGTTTTCCATCTATAGTGTAAAGCTGTCTTCCAGGTCCATGCAAATCTTTCAACTGGTTTTGAACTCAGCATAAGTTTTCTCTTGCTACTGTAATCCTGCTACTGTATTCAGAGAGACAGATGAGAAAATGATTCATATAACCCTGTCTGGGTATTTTAATAGGTATTCTCATAATAGCTTTTTAGATGCTGTATTTTGTGTACAGTCTATGGGAGAAGGCGTTGTGCTCCAAGGGACAGCATCAAATGGCTCAGTGTGTCCTGAAGAACAGAACACATCAGGACCTTCCCTGTTGCTTGCCCTTACTCTGTGTCTTTACTGACCTTTCCTGACAGCTCTATGCTCCATAGGACAGTCTCACACAGTTCGCACCCTCTACTAGTTTGGTATAAAACAGGCAATAGTATTAAAAAATAATGCTACCTGCATTCAAGATGCAATCTGTTACAATGGACACCTGGGGTAATGGTCACTTTTATGCATGATATTTTGCTGTTACATTGCCAGGCAACCAAAATTTATTTTTTTCCACATAAAAGATATAGTCAGATATCAGAACCACAGGAAAGCTATATTAGCTAATCTGATCTTACTCTGAGTTATTATCTGCACATATTTTTTACCTTCCTCATTCTTCACACTTGCTGTTTCAGTATTCTGAAAGCTATGTATGGCAGCAACAGTATCTCCAGAAAAAAAAAAAAAAACAGTTAAAACTGTAGTATCCTTGTCCTCCTCAGGACAGAAACAAGGTAGGGGTCATTGAAGTATAACTCAAAACAGTTCCTTCCCAAGACTGAGCAGACAATAGTATGGTAGTTTACTTTCAGTGACTTTTAATTATGAAGTTGTCCAGCAATAATAATTTATATTTAATTAATGACTTTGTGATTCCCGTCTTTTACTCACTTTTCTCACACAGGTGAAGGTCAGCTCTGACATACAGTTTTTCTTCCCAGATGGTTTTATCAGAACCGGAGACAGACCAGACTGCAGCTGGTAAAACGGATGAACCTTTTCCCGATAAATTGATATCCCACTATCTGGGGCTCCCTCTCCCATGCTTTTCCCTCTGAATACTTCAGGATATGAAAGTCTGCTTCTTCCTCGTTCTCTCATACATCTTCACTGATTCCATCATCCTTCAACCCACCTTCATCCTTCAAACTTGTCACAAACCTTTTGAAAATATTGCCCAGATAAGGTGTGCTGTCTTGCTTGTACCCAAATCAGGGCTGGAGACTCTGGCGCTTCGTTCCCTTAGCCACAGCTGTCACAGTCACAACAGTCCATGTTATGACAACAGGCGAGCTGATCTTTTTCTCTTTTTTTTTTTTTTTTTTTGACAATGTTCTTTCCACTTGCTGCAACTATTTTACGGTGGTGATCACCGCTGCCGAGTTGGCTCCAGGGAGATGCTCCGCTCTCCCCAAGGAGACTCTCACCACCACAGCAAGCTCTCTGCAACTGTTTCCTTTCTCCAGCCCTTCCACATCTTCCAGCAGAGGTTGGAGGAAAGTGGACATCCACTAACTCCTTTACAGGTGCATCTTAACGTACTTTTTCCAGTTTAGTGGAATAAAAGATAATTTCTCCAAATATTTCAAGTTGTCAAGAACTTTTTGTTCCCAAGAATCCTGGACAAGGATTTCACTTTAAATTATTTAAAATGTTTCATTAAGCCTGAGGGCAATTTTCCATTTTGCATTTTCAGTGCATGTATACAGCATGCCCAACTGCTTCAAACCAAATGTCCACCTAGTCCACTGTTCTGCGCAGAAGGCTAGGGATGGCTGGCTAAGAAAGATGTCCTGGCATGTTATCAAAAGAGACCTCAGTCCATTTATGAATGGGGTTTAAGAACAAGACTATATTCAGTACTTTCCGCTTAGCCTCTTGCATCCATTTTATCTAAAAATCCTTCTAATCTGGATGTGATTCCCATGTGCTAAGGATTTCTCTGTGTTTTTCTCTTCCGTGAACTTGTTCACTGTTCATGAAGCCTAAACAAATATCAATGTTATATCGATGCTGAGTCCATACTCAGAAATACAAAGATTTTATAACTCCTCACAAAGGTTTCAGCACTAGTTTAGATTTACATTTCCATTACACCTGAAGTTCAACTCTTGTCTGAAGCTGACAAATTAAGAGGGCATTTCCTTTAAGCACCATGATAGGGAGGCTCTGGTTATTCAATAGAGAGGTACAGGAATCGCATTTCTTGTTGCTTTGCGAAGCCAAATCTTTGAAGTGAGTTACTTTCGAATTTTTATATTATTTGCTTTAATATTTCAAAAATTTGTTTGCAGTCTCTTTATTTGGATATGAATACAAATGAATATGAATTGATATGAATTGATATGAATATTTGAATAAGAATTGATATGAATGTTTAGATATGAAAAGAAAAAAAGAAGAAAGCACAACAACAAAAAAAGTGTTTTCTAAACTGCTGAAAAAAATTCGTCAATATATTGAGCTCTACTGTTAATCATAGCGCTGGGCTGTGTCTAGCCACAAATAATAACTTACTTGTCCCCTTCTTCTCCAATTTGTTAGCCTGTCCTTGTTTTATCATTTATTGTCCATGACAACTTCCTGGCTGTCAAAGAGATGGGTCTTCCATTTCAATGAATCTTCTCTACTTTCTCAACTTTTGTGCATTCCTCTTTCAGGTACTATATTTTAGATCATGCCATCAGTCACTGTTTACTGAATTTTATCAAGACTCCACAATTTTTTATTTAAATGAGTTTTATTTATATGAGTTGGTAATTTTTTTTTTAACTAGCTTTTTAGAATTATTGTTAAATCCTCATCTTATTAAATCCCAGTGCAATCAGCAAGTGCAATCCACGGCAGCAGCTGCCACAGAAAGGGCAAAAGTGCTCTCTCTAGTACAGGGCAAAATGGCCTTTGTCATGCATTTTAGCAAAGTCTTTACTCCTAATGCACTAGCTTACTGAGGCGTGCAAAAGTCATTTCCACATTAATCTACACCCGGAAAGGCTTCCCTGATAAGACTTGGCCTCAGTCAGTAAATCCTTCTCAGCTCATCGTAGTACCACTGCAAGGCTAATTGCACCAGCAACAATCACATATCCAACCAGAGGATTGGCTTAATTTTAAGCTCCTGTTAGAGCTATACTGTTGCACAGTTCAGTACTGATTTGCTTTATCTGGAGTATTACATATGAACTTCTGTGCTCACTTTTTGCTGACTTTATTTATAATAAAAATGAAGCATTTTCCTTCCTTCCATATAGATACATATGCACCTCCAATTATGAATGTTAAACCCTTGTCTGCCTGCCGGTTAGCTATATTAAATTCTTTCTAGCCATTTCCTTCTAAATCACTTCACCACAATCACATGGTGCCAGGGAAGAGCAGCAGATTAAAATGACTTATCAAACGGGTGTTAGACATAAATGCAAAAGCGTTGACTAAAGTTAATCCACATCTTTAGATACAGTACATTGAAATGAGGATTTTGTACTGTTTCTCTGGATGACTTCTATTTCTGCTAGGAAGCAACCACAGAAGACAAGAGATGTTCAGTGTTGAAACTACTGGTTTCTAGAGAAAAGGTATTTTGCACGTGGTAAAAACTACAGGGTAAAAAATACAATCATCAAAACCTCGATAGTGACCACTGTGTCTTGGGCCCTGTTCTTTCTCACCTTCACAGAGCGCTGCAATGTTCTGCAATAACAAATCCAACCATTTAAGGTGGCTCCTCAAAACTGTGTGATTCCTATCACAAGCATGAAATTTTCTTCTCTTTTTTTGGAAAATATTTTTTTAATTTGTTTTTAGAATATCTTTTAGTCACGCTTTTAATATTTTCATCAAGACCACAAAGACTTTTTGTTTTTTAACCACAGCGGAAATGTCATAATTATTCAATTCCCACAGAGATGATTAAGGAAAAATAGGAAATATACCAAGACTAGAGATAGAATTACAAAGACCGGCAATTATGCCTCCCCTTCAGCTTCCCAGCGCTGGCAGCCGGTGCGTGGGCGGGAGCTCAAGCCCCCACCTTCCCATGCTGGAGGCTGCTCCGTGCGCCTCCAGGGACTCCCGTGGTGCCTAGGACGTATCGCAGCTCCTCGAATCCCCTAAGTACATGTGCAAATAGAAAGCCATCATCGCATCCTCAGAGCCTACAATATACTAATCTATGAATAAACAAAACACAAACTGTGCCTGCTCTGCATTCAGGCAACACACCGTCTCCTCTGTGCCATGGCAATATTTACATCTGGACTGATGTAAATAAAGATGTAAATAAAGAGGGCTGCTTCACTTTCTTGTTGGAACTGAGGCCCCTCTTTAAAATTTGTCTGAAAAGGATGACAGCATCCATCACCACAAGCATTTTATTATTCTTATGTACTTTCATGGTACATGACACAAAAGGCTGTGAACACAGTATTATAAAACAGAGTATCCTGTTTGGCATATCTTGACAATTGAGGCTGTACAAAAATTGGGTAGATTGACCATTCCTTGCACTGCAGAAAGATAGTGTTAAATACTAATATGGGCTCACAGGAAACTTGTCAGGCTAGGCTGGATCTAAATAGCAACACTGGCATTCTGGAATATAGAAAATCTTCCTCATGACTACTACTTTTTATGTAACGTAGTGACCAAATGGCTGTTGTTTATGAACTATTACCAGTTAAATGTGATTTTTATCTCAGTTAAGTTTATAATAGTGTTCTATTATATTGGAATAATATGGGAGCAGGAAAGAAAGAAGTGAGTAGCTATTCCTTACTGCGGTGATTTCAGAACAAAATTTGCTGGTCTGATGTTTTCCTGCAATTATATAATGAGGCAGTGGCTACAACTGAAAAGTAGCTTTTAAACAAATGGATGTGCAGAACAGATAGTAAATTAATGTAAATATTGTATAAATGTTAGTAGAAACAAATAGCAGGGCATAAGATTTCATGCTATGCAGTCTAGAATCAAGATAGAAAATATTTAACTCGCTCAGTCTCTCCAATTTAGATAATATTTTCTCATCCTCTCTTCTCACTCAAAGGAGTATTGGGAATTAATTAATGTCTGCTTTGACCTATAGATTGCTATAAAATGACAAGTTTTATGGCTCTTGCCTTAACTATTTTTCATACCCATATGTGCATCTTATTGGGATTTTTTATTTTACTGGTTAAAGCCTACCTTTCATGTGTTTCATGGAACTCATACAGCCAAATCTCTAAAAAAGGAAGTTTTCCTCCACTGAAAAAAGAGACTTTTTTTTTTTACTTCACATTAAAGCATGCATGCTTTTTGCAAACTGTTCCTGTTAGTCTGAATGAATTTTACAATCCAAGGCAAGGATTAAACTGCCTCTTTTGGCAGAAATGCTGAATAAAACTCATTGATGGAATTTCGTACTTCATCTGTTGGCTCTTAAATTTAGAAAGATGAAAATATTTTTCATTTTCAAGACAACAGTGGTTTTGATTCTGAACAAACTGGACAATATTTATCTCATAGCTCATATTTGATAAAAAATAATCGCTGATGATCTGATAATCTGATCAGGTTAATCTGATAATCACTGGTGAACTGGCTTTACTATTTCTTGCTATATATTTCCCATGCGTTGTGATTGCATTCCCTCATCTGCAATCAACAACACGCAAAGCAACATGGATTGGATTGCGATGACATAAAGGTTGGAGTGGTCTCCTGGGCTATCTAATGATCTCAGTAACTTCTATATAATGCCAGGAGCTTGTTGTTAGCATTTGCATAGCATACCTGTGGGTTTGTTCCAGTGGGCATAATCCTTTTCTGTAAGTAAGTCCTCTAATAGACCTTCAGAGTGAACATTTTTGTTTCACAGCAAGTGCAAAGTTCCAATATTCTCATTAGAAATGTATCTTCCCTTTCCTCAAAAGCAGCTATGAAAAATGGTTGAGCTGGAGGCTCTCTAGCTATAAAGACTAGTCCTTACTATGTCTTGTCTTTTATGAGCACTGCTGATGAAGAGTTGGTAGCCAGGAGGAAGCCTAGATAGAAAGACAGGTGTAATTTCTTGAGGTTCACCTTGGTAATTGAAGGTATTCAACTATTTTGTAAGTCATGATTATAAATAAAATAAAATAAAATAAAATAAAATAAAATAAAATAAAATAAAATAAAATAAAATAAAATAAAATAAATAAAATATAAATAAAACAAAACATACACACAGTTGAATGACATGCTTATGTAAACAAGAGTCTGAAGTGGGCATGTTTCATGAGGTTGAACCAATAAAGGACAGCTATTCCCAAACTATTTGTCCTCAGCCAAAGATACTCTCATAAGAAATGGCTTTCTGATCAATTTAATTCCAGAATAAGTGACATGAGATGCAGTCACTGAATCACTGGTCATTTGCGGTCACTGGTCATTTGAATGCTTCCAGTCCACTTCTGAGATTAATGAAGTTTGAAACATCTACCACAGATTGCTTTAACATCAAACACACTCGACGGGCCCAGAGATGGATAAGAAGTATCACATATTTACTTTTCTGGAAATTCTGGAAATTATTATATTTCGCAATTCAGTACGTGTTCTGTATTGCATCTCAAGCAGCAGAAAATATAGGTAAAACATTTTAGGGTGCTGACTTAGTACTACCCATTTCCCAGCTGTGTGAGTTCGTGTATTTGTAACAAGTGTATTTATAATAGATATTATCATTCTCCTTGGAGATGAGCATGCAGCATAAAAAATCTTAGCTGTGATTGTGTTTGCTTTTTTTATATACTATACACAGAGACCTGTACATTCCTTTTTCATTCCTGCCTTTCACAGCTCAAGGAGATTGTGCATAGCCTGTGGCATATACACAGACTAGAGCTATTTTTATTACAGGTGACACTGAGTATTTTCTGATATGAAGTTATGTCTATACCATTACAACGTAACAGGGTTATGCCTATTCATACCTGAGAAAGCTCGCTCTATATACCTCCCTTAATAATGGCTAAATGACTTGTTCAAATGACACTAGTTAATATTCGTATCCTCACCTCTGACTAGATCTCCTGAAGGGTTATAGGTACTTAATCCTGCAAATCGTTCTTTGAGTTTTCTTCACAGTCCAAATAGGAGCACAGAAAGGTAAAGGGAGAGAGGAGCAGAGAGAAAATATATTCGTCCTCCTCCTGTCTCTGCACTTTGCATGAACCCAGACCTTGTTCATTACCTCCTCTGACCTGGATCAGGATGAAAAAGAAAGCTCTTTTGGCAAACTGAAGAGCCAACAAGCCGTTTATTTTCCCTTCCATAATATTTTTGATTTTATCTGGGTCATGCTTTTGATTAGCAATATGTTCATTATGTGCCTTAACCATTGCTATAACATACCAATGATACCCAAAGCAGGAGATCAATATCTATGATTGATTAAATGGAAATTTTATTGAATAGTGTGTTGTGGTAATATTTGTAACAGTCCTAGGAAAAGTCTGTGGCTGCTAAAGAGGAATACTGGAACTCTGTAACAAAAATGAAAAGAAAATTACCATCCAAATCACAATCAAATTAATGTCATGTCATGTTATCAATAACATCGTAGCTCTTCAGAAAACACACTTTACTTACACTGCACCAAATAAACACAGATGCATATTTCCTGTATGTGTTTATTTCTGGAAAAGTTTGATAGTTATTCTATTATCATTGTATTTTTGCTGCTATTCTGCATCACTGCCTTCATCATCTTTGATTATTGTAGGCTGAGAGTGTTGCTTATGACTGAACACAGAATAACATTTAATCCATTTATTCCAAATTTGCATAAGATTTTATACTTCTGTTGTCTCTTACAATGAATTGCAGGAAGAGGGAGAGAAGAGGAGGGCTGGAAAGCCTGTTGGGAATTAAGCATCTCTTTAGCTTTATCACACTAATGCTTCTTTAGAAACCTCATGTGTTAATACCAGAGTGAGGGCAGCTATATAAACCTCTTCTCTTTTGCTAGTCGTATACCTACACACGCACACACACTATAACATGTACTTATTGTGTGCATATATGTTATTTGGTTTTCAAATTTGGAAGTCTCCCTGACAGACAGACTCCACAAAACGAACGAACTGCCTGTGTACAACAGAAACATTCCACCCTGAGCAAGTCTAGCGGAGCCTCCTCAGCATAACTGGCGTCCTCTGAATGATGTATCCACATTTTCAGATGATTTTGGGGTGCTTCAGCCTCTGGGTTTTTGAATTGATTCCAGTCTTTTCCACTTTAATGACACAAGAGAAATGTTGACATTGTTCAGCTTGCTAGCTCATGTGAAAGACTATGATAGGGTATCATCAAGGAACTAAATCAAAGGAATTACAGAAGTATAAAAATAATATTTAAAGAGTAAGAGCAAAAGCCATTTCTAATGATTCCTTTCTTATACAAAAATCCTCTTGAGGATGTTGAATTAATTTCATAGTTAAATATTAAGAATCTCCTATGCAAAATAAAAGGTTGTTTCAGTAACCAAATCCCAAATCAGTTGCGGTAAGTACTGTGATTTTTTTTTTTCTTTGCTTTTGATAAAATGGACCCTTTCCCCTATGGGGGTTGTACAAGTCAAAATCAATGAACTAAAATTGGTTCCAACACACAAATTTTGATTCATTGATCTCCAGGCCCACATTCCTTTTATTTACTAGACATAATCACACAATCCATCACTAATATCTGTAGCCCTTTTTGTTTGATCTTATTTAAACTTTTAGTTTTCTTTTCATTTTTCTTCTATCACCAGAATTTTTTTCAGGTTACTGCTATATTTATAGAAATTTTCATATAAAACATATTTATGGGGTCCACTTACCTCAAGTCATAAACTGTATCAAAACTGAACATGTGCTACCAGAGCTTCTAGCAAAACACAAAAAATATTCTAAACAGGTAGTCAAGGTAGGTTTTCACCCTGTTTTGAACAAATGGCACAAAGACTGTAAAAAATAAACTTGGTATTCCAAGACTGTTCTTGTAAAAAAATGTGTATCCATGTGTCTCCTATCTGCTAGATTACCAGGAATCAAATTAACTCATTATTGCCTTAACTGAAAAGCTCAACAGTAGTAAAGTCATACAGCTAACCTGTCTATTTTGCTAAGTGTCACACCTTATTAATATAATGTCAGAGTAAATGAAAAATAGTTCTCAGGACACAAATCTTACTTTTTTCCATTTCAATAGTACATCTGAGTTTTTCACATTGCTAAAAGTGAAAAGTTTTAACTTTGAGCTTTAGTATGATCTCAGATTTTTCTCTTGAAAGACCTTAGTGTTCCCTTACAAAAACACGGCATATATGATTTGTTTGAAAAACTTTTTTTACATTATGCATTAAAATATATGGTTAGTACAAGAATATTATTCTTTTTGTGGTCTGTATGTTTTTCTTTCAAATCTAAAAGGCTAGAAGAAAATGAATAGGACAACATAAATCATCTTAATTCCATTTTAAATCACTATCCGCTACTGCCCATAGTTCCTAAAGTTTATCTGTTCTGAAATGCTGCCTTTGTTCCAAAAGAATTCTAGAAGAAATGTATATTCTGGTTCAGTTATCGCTTTTAAGGGAACGTGGAATTAACAAAATGCAAGTGATCACACATTGATGAACTTTAAAATATGGCTTTCAAAGGATAACAGAAAGATACAGGCATCTGATATTTTTAATGTTTTCATCTTTCTATAAAGAAGTAAAGAATTCAATTCACGGAACATTAGTTTGACTTGCAAGACAGGAATGCTGTGCAAACTGGAAGCAATTTTGGTAATTTTTTCTGTGTTTAAGAAATTTTGTAACACCGTGGCTTCAGCTGTAATCAGAAAGATTTTCTTTAATGTACCATGCCTTTTGATAAGCCTTGTGTTTTTTTGTTGAGCTTATGAAAACAGATGTTTCAGTAGAGCAACAAATTGAGAGACTTCCATAGATTTCAACAAACTCCAGGATGGGACCGTGGAGCAAGTGTTGATGAAGAACAGTATGTCTGATTTTACTTCCTGCAAAGCATCTGAACTCTGCAGTGTAGATTTAGCTTTATTTTAGTGATTTTGACTGATGCTTTTACTGTTATGCAAAAGGCACTTCTAAGGCGCTCTAAACATGTATTTAAGTAGTACAATAAAATGAGTTATGAAAATGAGCACAATGAAAGGAATAAGAAAGAGAGAGAGAATGAGAGACTGCAAACAAGGTTTATGAAAGGACAAATGAAATTGAAATAATAATAGGGAAGAAGAAATGACTGTTTGGTTAACAAGTTGTTGAGAATAAATGAGCTTTTGGAAGAGATTTGAAAGAACACATAGATGTAGGTGAATGAATCTAAAATGCAAGTTTATTCCACAACAGACAGGCAAGAAGAGAAGCAATGTGTGAAGTCAGTGAGGATAAGAGAATTAGAATTACCTTTATGTTCTTGCTTTTTGTATCTTAGCAAACAAAATTCAGCAGTCAAAGTTTAAAAACAAGCAACTTGTCATAAATGGAAATGCGGTAGCAAGGCGGAACATTCGCACTTGCCAGCAACCACATGCCTTAATAATTCCAGAGCTGCATGGAGAAAGATGGAAATACATTAATAAAGAACATAGCAAATGGAAGGAATGACAAGCAGGCAGTCTGTAGACTGTCACCAAAACCTGTCCAAAAGCTGCCTGGTTTCGTGGCAATTGCATGTTTGCCACCATGGCCACTGGAGCAGAGCAAGAGTGAGTGGGATTTCATTCTCTCTCATGTATCAGCAAAAAAGTTCCCATACACCTGTTCACTACAAAATAGTTATTAATGCTAATAATATTTGAAGCAGAAAGAACACAGCTTAATGTTTCTTGTATAGACTTAACCTTGTCACAAATACAGGCAGTGGTGTTTTGGCTCAGTTTACACTATATATAATTGTATGAAAATCATTAGTGGAGCATAAATATTGTTATCAAGATGTCATTTTCAGTGTTACTCTTTGCAAGTTAAATGCATTTAACATCTGAAGCCCAAGATGAAGAAAAAGCAAGCAAACAGGGTGAGCAAAGACAACTAAACTGATGGCAGTGCTGAAAAGAGCCAATGTGTAAACAACCACCTCGGAGCACACTGCACCAAACACAAGATATGTGTAAGATGCAGATCATGTAGTTTGTGCAGAGGGAAAAAAATAACCTAAGCTATGCTTCAGCTTTCTTTTCAAGACAGATAAAGCCCCAAGAGTGCTGGGTAGATGCTAGAAGTTTTAGAGCAAGATAAAATCCACATAATGTTCGTAACCTGTGTAAAAAAGTCACAAAACTCTTAGTTTAAAATTTTTCCCTGTTAGAAGGGTGTACTGCCTCTCAAAGATGTTAAGTGCATGAATTTTTGTAAGTCATTTTTTAATATGGTAAATGGATTCGCAAATCTATGTATATAGCATTTCAATTTCCCTTGGCAAGAGCATTTTTATACTCCTTCCTGACATTAAAATCTAATTTTCTTGATGCAATGATGAATTCTCTGGATTGTTGCCTTACATATATTTAAAAGAGAACATAAAAGAATAAGCAAGTCTTTATAGTAGAGTTGCTATTTCCTAGTCCAGAAATATTATTTCTTAGACCCCATTAAGACAACAGGGGCATGGTAGCCCAAGCATTAAGTCCTGACAGTGCAATAGAGAAAGTTGATTTTTTTTCGCTCTCCCTTCTTAAAGAAATAATGTTATAAGATATCAAATACTGTAGGAATTCCTCAGACTGGTCCTGCCCAGAAAAAGGAGTGATACTGTCCCTTTCTAAAAAAAAACAAAACAACTCCCTCCTCCCCAAAATAACAGCAACTAGCAGCATAAGTTAGGATAAGTCATTCTCAAACAAGCCCCCTTTGCCCTACTGTGTCCCCCAAGACCAGTCCATCATTTCAAATGTCCCCTCTCAGGAACTGGCAGCCACAGCAATATCAAGAGCTCCACGCCTAGAAGCTGGAGGACAAGCATGGGGCATCCTCCTCCCTCTTCCTTGGAGAAACCTTCTCTTAGGGATCTAGCTGGTCATTTACAGAAGACTTCATAGCCTGCATGCTGCTAGGACCAAGAGTTGTTGTTTTAAACAGAAGCAGGAATTTATTGTCTTTTACAGATATGGTACAGACAGGGCTTAAAAACATTAAATACACAATATTGTCTATAGCACTAGGGAAACAGTGCTCTGAGCCATTGTGGTTTAGAGCCAAACAAGAAAGGCTAACAGCTATTACATAAGTCAGGATAATACAGTTTTATTCCACATCATAATATTAATGTGTTTTACCAATGGAAGGTGCTGAATTCAGTTTTTGATTCAAAAGTTATTCCCAATATCATCTGAAATGACTACAGATGGAGCAGCTAAACACAGTAGCATCTAAGGGTCAAAATACTTTGCTCTCCAGTTGTAGGAGCTCTCCCTAATGCTTAAGGGATACTTAACTGCTCAATTTACCATTTCCTAAAACTTCTCTTTAGAAGTTACATCAGACTCTGATAAAGATATTTCATCATTAATTTCAAAACTGTCAAGCTCTGCCGATCTAGAAGTGATGTAAGGTCAGGATATAAGGCATCTATTTACACATGCAGAGCCAGATTTATCCAGGGCTAATATCTGCAAGAGCAAATGCAGACAGTAAAATAAGGCCTTGAGATTTAGACAGCTGGCTTTGTGGTTCCCAGCTATGATGATCCCTCTCCAGTACAGCACTAGGTTGGAGAACTGACACAAGAAGATCACAGAGGTGGTGCAGGCCTGCAAACTGCGGGCACGGTGGGTGTAGGAAAAGCTAAGAGGTCCTTCGGCACGGAGGATCCCTCCGCACACAGCGCTGCAGCGAGCAGGCCTGAAGAGCACTTCATTTTGCAGAGGCTGCTCTAACGGGCCTCGGGAACTGGTCCAAGATCCCCATTTTCTATCAAATACGTAGTGAATGAGGGCTGTTTAAGGAGACTGTAATCTCTCCAAGGGAGTGTTTAGCCCAGAAGAAATGGAGTCAGTAGGTCTTTGGGCTTTCTTATTGCAGTCACCATACTAAACCCTTCCCAGTTTATGGGTATTTCTAATACACTTGCGCACATGAAAGACTGAGCATGACTTGCCATAAAACAGAACAGATCAGCTGATATTTCTGAGAAACTGCTCAGCTGGGGAGCAGAGAGAAAGCTGTAGCGGAAGGGGAGAATTATTTGACGTATAACTGGTTATTCCTTTCTTCTTTAATTAATGGCACTCTAGACAGGTAATATAAAGTGCAGACAACCTTCCTAGAGCTGGTTAAAGAAAACAAGCTTCCCAAGAGGGATTTTGAATTAAAAAAATGAGTATTTTTTGACATTTTCTCCCTCTCTTCAAATGCCAAGTTATTTTTTTGCAGGTTTTTACTTCTCATTACGCAGATGGTATCCACCATGTTGTGCTTCTCTCCTCAACAATTAAAGCCAGAGGTACAACTTAAAGTAATCACATTATATAGTTTAAAGAAAGATTATTATTAAAAATACTTCACTCTTAGAGCTACATTTTTTCTTAGGGTTGTTTTTTTTTAAAAAAAACTATTTTCATTGCCTTTTTAGAAAGGCAATCTTATCTGATGGGCTGCAGGCATATTATAATCTTTACGAAAACGATTTTTATGTCAGGAATAAAACACAAATGAAAAATCAAATTTCTGTAAAACATTGTCTATTTATTACTCCTGTGGATCTCAATTATTTATAATATGTGCTCATATAATATTTATGTGTGTTAAATCATAGTTAATTGTATGTTTTTACTTCTAATTATTGCTAATGCTTCTGCCTATCTTTCTTTTAAATGGATACTGAGTACTCGTGAGACTGCAGCATTGTGTGCTTTTATATGACAGTAAGCTTCTATACCAAGTATTTACCAGTTTGCTTTGTTGGACTGAATTTTAGAGTGGAAGTTAGGAAATGGATTTTCTAATCTTAAGACTTTGTCACTGGATTAGCTGATGGCATTAGGACAGTATCAAAACTGTAGGCATCCTGCTTCTTCCATTTCTAAATTGGTACAGCAGCACTTACTAGAAGAATAACTTGCTGACTAGAGTTCACTGAGAAATTAGCTACAGGACATGAGAACTGCAAGAGATCTCATCTAACAGTTGGGTTTTTTGTGTTCATGGTAGCTGTCGGTAGCTAGTTCTAAGTGTTCATTTGAGTTTTCTTCTGAAACTGGTTTCTAACTAAGCTGCGATGATAGAATCATTCCTCTAATCATTCCTCTGTGTTAAAAATGAAGATGAGAGATTTATACAGTAATATTTCAATGTTATATTTTACTCTGCATAAAAGAGGGGCTGACTTAGATATACTGACTGCACACAGTGTGATGCATTTTATGACACGAATCTCGGGCAATTTTCACATGCTAGGACTGTGCAGAACATGACTAAACAATTCAGTAACAATTCAGTACTCATGATTAGTAAGGTATATAGATCACTACACCCTCTTGAAATACTAACCAAGCCAAAAATGAAAAGCGATATAGATGTTTCAGCTCATATTTGAGTCTTCACATCACAGATACTTTTGTAGTTTCACAGCAGTGTAAGGAAGGGAAGTGCCCAAGCCTACGTATGAAAAAGACACAAAGGTGAAATTAGCATTATGAACCTGGAGAAAGAGGTATTTCAGCCATTTATTTGAAGTATGCTGGCGAGAGGCCTTGTCTAACAAAAAGATCATTATATCTTTCCTTAAAGAAACTAGAACAGAACACAAAGAAAAATTATCCTTGTGTAATAGCAATGTAGTGCCACGTAAACAAATCATGGGCTGATAACATGCCATTTTGAGTAAATTATATATAGAACATTGAATTTGCAGAAGACATTTATAGAGACCAAAAATAGCACTCAGACATCCCAGATTTGCCTGTGTAAAATCCTGTACTTTGCAGTATAAAATTAAAGATGAGAATAACTGCCTCAGACACATAAATCAAAATCTCACATGGAACAGCCAAACCTTAATTTAGACCAGCTTGCTACAGCAATTTCTTTATCACCAACAAGACAACGTCTTTGGAGCTACAGTTATCTTAGTCCTCAACCAGCTATTTTTCAGGTCAGGAAAAACACTGGAAAAAGAGAGCAAGCACTGTCTGCAGGAATGCGGAAGCACTGGACTAACTATAGCTGGTATATTTCAGACGGGTCAGAAATGTCACTTTTTGAATCTGGAAAAGATCATATCCGGATACTTTCAAAAAAGAAGAAACACATTCTTGTCTATCTGAAGATCATGTATTCTTTAAATTTGTTTTTATCTACAGTGATGGTTAGATTTGGAAGAGAACATTAATTAACACACATTTCCCAGATAAAATGTTCTTATTATGCTATGATATCTAGAGTCTTTGAGGGAAAACATGAATTGAATATGGTTGGGAAGGAGAAATTGAAATATTTGAATGAGTTATATAGTGCTCTGTAAGGATAGTTCTCAAAATGCGTGTGGATTCCCTCCTGCAGCTGTTTCTGACAGCTAAGTGATGAGTATTAAGAATTCCAGAACTTTCTAAATGCATTTGCTGTTCAATTTTTTTAAAATTTCTTCAGTGAACAACTCCCGTCAACAGTGAATTCATTGCCATATAGTGAACTGTGAAGGACAACAGTTTATACTAGTCAAACTGTTCGATTACTGCCATGTCATTGTGCAAATCACATGGTATTACTCCTGCCTCCAATTACATACTTAGTTCAATAACGGAGGTGACATAGTGATTTGTTTTCTTTTGGTAGCTGGTGAAGCAATTCAAGTCTGTGTATTGAAAACTCACTTTCACAAATCTCCGTGTGAGGATCAAGGACTTGAACATTCATGGACAGGAAATGTAAACGAACCACAGGCATGTGAACGTTAACCCGTAATACACTCCCTAGGAGAGTCAGGATAATGATGCTCAGTTCTATAGTACTTTAATGTACCGGCACTGTACACTGGAAGAGGTGGAGCAAAGCTCCAAATTGTGCCATGCCTTTTCTATATTTCAATCCTGAGAGGTTGATGCGAGGACAGATACAAGAGTTTGCCGGAAAACCCAGGATGATGGAGAAGGGCAGCCACAGGAGACCTCGCCAGCCACGCGCCCCTGCGAAACACGCGACCGACTGCAGGGAACAGGCGCAGCCTGAGCAGCTTTCACATCGAAGCCATCAAAGCGCTATTGCACACGCAGTTGAACCCCACGAGGTGGCAGTTTGGGATGAAGGGTAATGTGACCAAGCACTGGCCCCTGCCTGATGACACGGTCCTACTGGTGACACGTGGACTGAGCCTACGGTCAGCATCCCGTGAAGATGCATCAGGAATTTCTATGGCTTAAATGGCT
>JAUBNY010001183.1:474861-495240 GCA_032275445.1 Crypturellus soui
TCCCTCAGCCTCTCCTCACAGGGCAGATGTTCCAGGCCCCTGATCATCCTCGTGGCCCTGCGCTGGACTCTCTCCAGTAGATCCACATAGTCCTAAATTATACATTAGAATAAGAAATTATTTCTCCAAATATCCCAAACTATGGGGACAGTCCATGGAATTTTGATTGGGATTATACTTATTATAGCTAAGATATTCTAAGACAAGTACTTCTTTAAAATGTTTAATGCAACTCTCAATATTCACTGCAATTCATTGATGGTTCATTTACTTACTTTATTTTACTTATTTATTATATTATTTTACTTATTTATGATATATTTACTTACACATCACATCATTGTTTTATCAAACAGCCTATAAAAGTGACAAATTTTCCCTTACTGTCAGATAAAGAAAAAATATTATCTGTAAAATTATACTTTTCCAATTCACCCATACTTTCTCAGCTCTATTATCTCAATTCTTCTGTTCTTCTGCTCAGTGACAGTTGCAAGAGGAATCAACATATACTACAAGCCTTGCAAGCTTAACATTTTATTGTGCCATGGTGATTTAGTGAATTTCAGCAAGGGAACATTAAAGTCCTTCTATCAAATTATGGTCCTTATGTTTGATTTCAAGCCAGTTATAAAGCCAATAGAGTTGCAAAGGTTTTAAAGACTTGTTCTGTAAAAAAAACAGAGAAGACTGTCTCTTACCCAATTAATGGCCCATCTAAAATATTATCCAACAATCTCATAAACTCAGAGGATTACTTTACTTTTAGATGTCATGGGCCCCGAAGGATTCTTTTGCTAACTAGCTCATGGAAATAATTAATGCTAGAGGTCATGTGATCTTTACATTAAAATGTCAGGATAATAATTTTCTGAAAATCTCATTAGTGCAAAGCAAAATAGTACACAATATAAACACTCACATTTTCCAGCCTAAATTTTCATTAAAGATTTTTTTATTTAAACTGGATAGTTTGAGTATATGTAAAAATGTGAATTAGTATTTAATTTTACAAGGTAATTTATAATCGTATTTGAAGTTTTTTTAACATATAAACAAGCAATCATTCATATGTTTGCTGATAGCGAAATTCTGCTAACCTGCTCAAAAGCTGAGGAAGAAAACATAAGAAGTTTTATGTCACTGTACAAGAAAGGTGACAATTTACTTCATGCTATCACAAGGCTTTTGATCTTAATTCAGCACCTCGTGCCCCCTCCATCTTGCAGGAGAAGCAGTTAAGGAAGTGTAAGGGATTCAGGCAGCTCAGTGTTTTATTGTGTGCAATGTAGACCAGCGTAAACAGCCATCTTCCAGTCTGTAAAGTCAGGAACTCCAGGGTTATCAGATACCAGAGCTAATTCAGCAGGGTCAGTTTTATGTGAAGCCCGTGTTCGTGTGTGCTCTGCTCTGCTCTTTAATTACATGATCACACATTGCTTCTCCAACAGGATGCCCGCCTCAGGGCACCACATGGACGCGGCTCACATGCTGAGCAGTTAGTCAATATTTTGTTTTATCCTTCTTGTTTGAAGTGCTTTATTTACTGTATGCTACTCAAACCCAGCTCTGAAAACTGACTTACTGCTAGTCTCATAGATTTTGCTATGGTGCTTTTCACTATAGCATTTGATTACTTCAGATATATATTGTGTTATTTTTGCAATGCATTAAATGAGGGAATAGTATTCACAAACAAAATTGTAATTGTGTTCACAACTTTGAACCCAGAAATAATCTTCTAATTGTGTAAGTCATATTGTTACAATTGGAATGGTCTCGGTGAGGCAAAATTTGCAGTAAGAAATACTACTACCCTAGGATCAGATGGCTATTTACCAAGCACAGTTCATCCCACCATAGCCACTTGGCATCATCTCAGCAATTTCCAGTTTGCCTTCATCCGCTCAGACACCAGAGTCAAAAGTCCTTTCCAGAGAACACCTACCTTTGGACAGAAGTGAGACAGATGTTCTTCTCTCTTTCTTAGCAGGTGCCTAGCTCAGGACACACCTTCTATGTCAATATATAACACAACTAAAATTCGGAGATTTTCACAAGGGTAACAGGCCTGATATGCCCAACATAAAAACTATTCTCTTACCAAAGTGTGTATTTTTATCACTGCCCTACTGATAGGAGATATCAAATAGCTCCTCATCTGGTTCGAGCACCCTCAACAATTTGCTCTCTTCAAAACATGACGGCACAAACTGCTCCGGACTTGGGGCCTTCAGTATTTCAGACACTGTACATACCTGGCCTACTCAGTGGGCCTTAACTGCCCTGAAACCTTCTCTATGGAAGTATAATATGAATTTTACCCAGACTAAAGCCCCACCAGGGCACTTGAGATCTCTCTCTGAGGTCTGTAATTAGTTCTTCATTGCAAGCAAGCATCAAGGTACCACCTTATGCAGAAAGACGACAACTCATGGTGTATGTAGTTCTTATCCCTGAAAGACCAAAGTTCTCCATAACACAGGGTGATGAGAGCAAGAGTATAGCAAATATTATATGCAGGCAGAAATGAGGCATTGATTGCTTTAAAGGAAAGATGAACTGGTTCTGGTGAATATTAGAGAAATAACAGAATTGATTTCTAAATCCTCTCTCTTTGTTCCAGCTGAGAAGTAAAGCACAATTATGTTATTTCAGTATGTTTATGTTGTGTAACTAAAATAAACCGATATTCCCTCATGAAATAAAAATAAAAAGCTCTATACAATTGTTCCTTGAAAGACAAGTCCGCTTCTATTTTATACACAGCAAGTTTTATCCAAGACTAGAAAACATAAATGAATTATGTTTGCCTCTTGGACAAAAACATTAGAAAAAGTAGGGCCTGCTCCTACCACTTTGCTTCGCACAAATAAACCTAGTGTGGAATGGAAACTGTAACATGAGGAAGACTCAGATGACTTGGCATTGCCTTGTTAGGAAATCATCCTTGCTTTTCCTACCTTACTAACACTAGCGTGCTTATAACCCACAAGGGGCTTTGTGTTAAGCTTCCTATTTTCTTAGGCTTGTGCTGTCTTTTTTTCCAAGCATAGATTCTTTTATCATGCTTGGAGCATGGAGTAATGACTCCAAATGGAGTCCGACCTCTGGCATCAGTAGGATTTCTGATTGATAATAGGAAATCACATCAGAAACAATAATGGATGTGCTGGTGCAAAACTTGTTTTAGAAATGATTGATCCAACAGGCTATTTACAAGTATGATAATACGAGGCTATTGGCCCCCTTCTGTATTTTTATCTACTCAGGGTTAAAAGCTTTAGTGAAATTTATGTGTATACTAATGGAATTTATTGTTATCCTAAAACAGTTATTAACGGCTGGAGTTTTACGAATCTAGCTAAATGATAACCTTTCTTATGCCTCCTTTAATCTCAGTTCAGTTAATAAAGGCACCTTCTTTAATGCAGAAAAAGAATCTCACTAATTATAAGCACATTCTCGTGGATGCATAAATGTAATTATCAGTAAGGATTCAGAATCCTGCTTGTTAACAAGAATAGCTCCACTGAGTTCAGTATTTAAGACATCCAGCAAATGTTACCGTATCTCCCAGTGACTACATTATGAGTATGCATTTTTGTCAGTATTTTAAACATCTTACTCTCACCATTATGTGCACCTACACACAATTATCCTTGTATAGAATTTCCTGCGATTGCAGTACACAATATTGGCATGAGTAAAATGTAGAAAAAATTGCAAATATTATGAAAACTCAAAACATCATTCATTGTGGGTTCTTATATTTGCTTTACATGGCACAACTCAATAAGGAATCAGTACAGAATTCTGATCATATCTATTTACCACACTCATATGCACTCTGCAAACTATATCTCAATTTGAATCAATTAAAATAATGCTACGAGAAGAGGAGGTGGGCTGTGCCAATTCCAAAAAAAGAGGTCCTGCCTCATCTTAGTAGCTCATACAGACCCAGGGCTCAGCTGACAATAGCATCAGAGCTGGCAGTGCTAGAAACACTAAATATCAAAAAAGCACTAGGTCCCTAAAAGAAACTGTGTGCACAAACTATGCCAGATAATATCAAGAATTAAACAGGCTGCTGGATGATAATACCGTCTCGATGTCTTTGTAAACAACTTGAGACTTAAAAATTTCTACTATGCACTCTCAGAGCAAACTGGACCTTAAATCTCTCCAGATTTCTCTCACCCACAGCAACATCAGGCACTTTGTGCAGTCAAAATAAAAACTCATTGCTGACATAAAAGATATTGTTTGTTCAAACAATCTCCATCAGAGTGACATACACTCTGATAGGCTGGAGCAGAGTTACAGGCAAAAACTACTTAAAAGGACTAGGTGAGCCAGTAGCTCCCCAAAGGACCCAAATGGGTGAATGAATTGCTATAGTGTGGTACACTTGCAATATGCACCAAAGCAGAGCTGTTTCTACAGCAAGTGACAATAAAATGGTCATGTTAATGAGAAACCCTCCTGTTCCCTTAGGAAAAAGTCATGATGATCAACTAGGACCACTGAGCAAGGCAGTCCATGTTAGAAAAGAAAATGGCAAAATTAGCTAGAAAGAGGCAGATGTCATAACAATATCCATGTGAAATAAGAGTGAATCAAGATTTGGACCAAAAAAGGTTGGTATTCTTTAGTCTACATATAAGCAGAAGACTCAGTGTATTTTTGGGAGCTATACAAAGATAAGCAAGAAATACAATGCATTTTTGAGAATGGAACATGCCATTTAAAACAGATGCTGCTGCTTACAGAACTTGAACCTGCATCATCCTTCCAGAAAATCAGTCCAGTGGCACTTATGCCCCAGGGCACAGGCTGAAAGGTTTAAAACACTATGAGTCTTTCCCCATTAGGAGGGTATAGCTGCCCACTTTGCAAAGGATCATCCGTTTCATAATGTGCTGTAGTTGCAGAAAGAGGAATTAACAGGTCTGGACAGCACTACTGGGTACTCCAGATTGTACCCAAGTGTTGTTGCCTTTCTGCCTGTCTGTCCCCAAAGAAAACGCAGCCACAGCCACCTTGTGTTCCAGATCTCTCCTGAAGGATTACAGTCATAAGCAAGCTTAATCAAGAAAAGTGTGAAATCACAGCAAAGCCAGTGTTTCCTGGTTTGCAGATGGTGAGCTGCCTGAAAGGATCAGCACGGTCTTAATTACAAGCACAATGAGAAAGGCAAGCAAGATGGGAAGGTATGGGCTGTGTGTGGGCAGATCATTACACAACAGGAAGGCTGTTACACATGCAGTGCAATATGAATCAGTAAACACACACAAAAAATGGCCCTATGCATGTTCTTCTGCATTCCAAAAAGGCAGAGATAAAATTGTTTACCAATTTTTTACCGTAGGCAGTGGAAACTGAAAATTCAGTTTACTGAGACAAGCCGAGCTGCTAAGGGCTGCAGATCTTGTGGGGTCATTTAACTGACGTAGCAACAAAAATATAATTTGTCTTCTTTCCAATATGCAGATCAGCAAGGAACGCAGAATACAATACTAACAGCAGCGAATATCAGCTAGAGCAGAGACAAAAGTCAGCAGCTGTCTCTCCTGCCTCTGTGCAATCTGCTTTACATTCAGAAGCCCAGACTCTGCTTTACTGCACTAGGGATAGTCACACCGACACAAGACAAACTTCTCGGAGGCTGATGCAGAATTATGGTTAGACTGGGTTTCTAAACTCCAAACCGAACTCTCCTCTCTATTTATTATACTCTTCCTCCCCAGGAAGGTATGGAGACAGCCAGGTGCACGTGTGAACACGTGCTCAGAAGCGTAGTGCATGTGTGCTATGTGTTGCATATATGTATGCTATACACACAAGTATATGTCCTTACGAAGAACAGATTTTGCAACAAGGCAAGGAAACATCCTGCATTACTCCAGGAAAATGTCGAGGAAGAAACTGTGACTTGGAGAGCTGGGTGCTCCCCAGCCTCTTACTTTTCTACAGGAGTTGTAGCCATAAAGTAAAGCGGTGCTTACCCCTCCCTGGGGCAGGGAGGTATCACTGTATCTTTTAAAAAAAGTCCTTCAGCATTAAACTCCACAAATGCGATACTGCCTGCCTGTCATTAAAACTGAAAGGAAATCAATAATCACCAAAGCAGTTGGATGAAGTAAAACCTACACTTGCCTGAAGTATGTAAAGTTTTACAGTGTCCAGAAATGACACAAGTTTCATGACCTTGATGTTTATATAATAAAAATCAGCTTCTTTGCCTCACAAACTAAGTAGTAGGAAGTCGAAGTTTTCATTGCCTAACAAAAGGCTACTTACAGTGCAGGCACTGGGTGTCTAACTGCATTATAACTTCTATGGTTATAATGAAAAGCGTTTCACCCACAATTATTTATATATATCACTAATTTAAGTGATTGTTTTTATATCCTAGCTTCAGAAAAGGTCTTTAGAATTGGTTACCTAGACTATGTTAATAGTTCCTATCAGAATATGTTATTTAAAAACAGCAGAAGTGAAATACTCAAAATCTGTGCAAAGTGAGAGATTATGTTCATATAGAATAAATCTCATACTTTTCCCAAAAGAATCTGTCTATTTCTAAAAAGACACAGTGGAGGTTTATAACATCCAAATGCAGTATAAATTTATTTAAAGTTTTTTGCCTGTTCATATTAGGACAGGGAAATCAGTAGTGCTTTTTTGAAGGAAGATGCTATATTGCAATTGTTAGTTTTTTCAGTCTGTAAAAAGATGATGATCAGTATTTCCAAAAAGGGTTGTTGGCTGAAAATTGGGCAAAATGCCTTCAATCTGCAGACATGGAGTTCTCTGTAAGCAATTTACAAATTCAACCTGATTTCCCAAAACATAATAAAGTCTTGGACTAAGTAAACTGAAAAGTAATGAAAAATACAGTACATCTTTTTCTCCACTGTTTTTGTGGAACGCGAAAACAGAACAGGTTATAATCATCTCAGTAAAAAATCACCACAGTCAAGACACTTACTTCTGAGCATTCATCTATTCTGTGCTTTGAGTTAAATCATGGGATCATAGATTTCATTTGAAAATACTTTTTGTAACAGAATCTAAGGAGTGCCTCAAAGCCTATTTAATATTTGAAAGGTATTTCAAGATCCTTGAAATAAAAGGGCTATTTTAATTTCTCAACAGAAATCAAAATATCATTCCAACTACCAAAGCGGTAGAATTTTGAAATTTACAGAGTGGTCAATGATAATTGCAGTTCTGTAGGTGACAGTAAAGGGTCTCGTGGGGTAGACAGACACCAGCGAGAATCTGTTTGGGCTTTTCATTTGCAGAGTCAGATCCGAGTACTTCTTGATAGCAGGAAAGTTCTACCTAGAAAATAATGATTAATCATTTCCAGTTGCATGAGTTACCCAGTTTCTCCTGGAAAGCACAGATGGACTAACAGATAATGAGTTGGCTAGACTTATGAAATAGTATATAATTCACTCTGTAAAATTCTACCTTAGCTCCTCTTACTGATTTTCAAAAATTCAAAAGTATTGGCATTATTTTTTTATATCTTTCAGATATATTTTATGATTGTCTATTTGATTTAACCCTTCCATGTCTGCTAACTAACATAGATTTTCAATATGTAGTAAAATTTAAAAATTTCAATGAAAATTTATTGGGAATGTTACTTGAAAAATCTGTCAGTGATGGCTTAAAACTGGAAAAACTTGAAAATATATTAGTTATTTCTGTAGTATAAAAGGTTCTTCATCTAAAACGTTTTAACTGTTCCACATAC
Organism: Crypturellus soui; assembly: GCA_032275445.1. Taxonomy (NCBI): domain Eukaryota; kingdom Metazoa; phylum Chordata; class Aves; order Tinamiformes; family Tinamidae; genus Crypturellus; species Crypturellus soui. The sequence goes on from JAUBNY010001183.1 coordinate 482,636, forward strand.
AACTCTAATGAACAGCTGCCTCTCGTTTCGCATCACTAATGCCAACAAAACCAACATTCAGAGGGCAGGAAGCCCTCCTGATAGTGATAAAGTGATGTGATGTTGTACTTTACACCCATGCAAGCTTCCTCTCTAACAGAGTTTTTTCCTTAATGGGGAAACAAAGAGCAGTTAGCGAAACACACACATGTGTACAGTTTTGCACACTGAAGTGCTGAGTTTGCTGCTGGCAAAAATTCTTAAAAAAAAAAAAAAAGTAGGCAGGGCCTCCAAACAAGAAAGATTTATTTTATTTTTCAGAACCTAACCAGTCGTGAAATACAGAATGAAGACTAGCCTGATAAACTGCAGTTAATTCTTGGGAAAAGCTCTCTACTAATTCTTAGGGAAAACTATACAAATCAGAAATAACCTTAGGACAGGTTTGTGACTAAAGTTCAAGTGTAGGCTGCAAAGGGAGCCATTCAAAACAATTCAGTCCACATTTTCCCATACTGTTTTTTCCCTAGGTTTAAGATGGACACTTTAAAATACAGAGTAGAAAGGGAATGATAGAATGAAAGTGACAGCCCTGAAAGGAAAAACTGTCAGTCAGTAGTATACATCAATCAAAAGGACAGTTCAAGCAGCGATTTAGCAGATGAGCTTATAATATTTTTTGCCCTCATTTTTTTCTCTTCAACCCCTTTCTAGCAGTCTGTCATTAGAAAAACTGTGACTCATCATCAGCTTCTGATTATACTAGCAGAAAGGACAATTAAAATATCGGGATAAATCAAACTGCAAAGAATTTTTATGATGTTGTGATGTTCTCTTGCTATCCAGAAATTTTTCTTTGGCTTCTCAGTATTAGTTACTGTGTGCTGATTCCTATAATTCTGATGGTGAAGAAATTTCCTGCTTTTGAAAAGCTAGATTTAACCTGAGCAATATGTGTACATACCTGCAGAGTCTTGTTTTGAAGGGTCTAATTCTAAAGTAGCGTGCTTTGGCTACAATGGGGTTTATTCCCTGAGATGTGGTAAACGTTGGGTTGCCAAACCACACCGCTGCACACAGATGAGCAGCCAGCTGGTTGACAACACTTGTGTCCGAGCAGCACCACTGACGGAGCCCGAAACTGTGGCGATCACCAGGAAATCTGAGCAGGTTTGGAGGAAAAGGAGGTGGTGCTAAGGAAAAGCAAGCTGGGAAATCACGACTATCATCCCCATTCTTGGTAGGGCCAGAGGGTCTTAGGGCAAAGAAAAACATTCCTGTCCTCTGCCCCACACCTGCCGTCTGCTTGACCTCCCTGAATACGACACAGGTGCTTCAGCAGGGGGTGAGAGCAGCTCAAGGAGCCCGTGTCACGAGTGACACGGCCCAACGCCAGAGCTCCAGGAGAGGAGGGAAGCACACTGAGCCCCTGAGAATGGCTATGTGCATACAGTGAATTATACTGAGGTCTTTTTCTTTTTTTCCCCACAGACCTTGGTTATCAGCCGCTTACATTACTGGTACTGATTTTATTTATGGCTTTATATAATTGCAATCATTATGAAAACAACCAGTGCGATGATTGGCCAGTGATTCAGAGGTGATAAATGGCACTTGAGGATCAAAGAAATTAGAATAAAAGACACCATTTCTGATTTGGGAAGTATGTGATTTTCCACATTCATGCATTCAGGAAGGGCCTCAGCTGAGGAAGATCCGAATCACTGGAAGATCAAAGAAACCTCAGGGGCAGTACTGTTACATAGCTGCCTATTTTCTCTGGCATCCACAATTTGGTTAGATGGTTTTCTAGTCATTCCCATTAATCAGAGTGTCACCAGCATATCAGCAAAAATATCTGGTTTATGGATTAAATTGAATATTGTTGTGATAGTCATCTCCAGCAGCGAAACCAATGTAAGTCCACCGATATCAGTGGGTCTATATTTGAAAGGAACCAGAAGGAACATAAGAGACCAAAAGCAAGAATATATTTTTCCTCCTAGTGTGCCTATCTTTTCACTTCCCTTCAAATACATTTAGTAATAAATAGCTCATGGCGTAGATGTGCTGGGTAAATGCTGCAAGTTATGAGGCAAATTTACTGCCTCATAAACTCACAGCCAAGTAAAGCTGTCATTTACAAGAACAATTAAGTAATCATTCTGTTCCACGGAGGGTAGAGGGTATTCTTGAAGCCTGTAAATACACAAGAAAGAGAAGCCGATCATATGCTCAAAATAAACACTAAAACCTTACTAATACTAAATTCGCTTGCACGCTTTAAGCCTGCATATATTTTATTTGTTTTCTAGGAATTGTAATCCTGTAAACAATTACCATATATACAGCTAAAAGACAGAAGTACCCTATGGCGGTTTTTGTTGTCTGGGCCTAAAGTATTCTCTTGAACTCTTACTAGTAGGATGTTGCTGGAGACAAGAAACGATGAAAGAATAAGACTGTGGGCCATGCAAGAATCTGGCATTTGGGGGTACTACAAAAATCGTTGATGCCCAAATGAGCAGAGGATGGTATTAAAAGACGCCTCTTCTGCTTCACCTGTTTATGCTACTCACTCATATAAACCCGTGCCAGGATCTGTGCAGGAAGGCTTCCTAACCTTCAGAGCACTAGCTGGAGTTCGCAGGGACTGTAAAATAGCCTTCATGAGACATGAAATAATTGATGGATGTCCTGAATGCTGTAGGTGAGCCGTGCTATGGACAGATCGTTTCACAATTACGTGGCCTCAAAGGAAGTAAACACACACAAACAGCAAGGACACACTGCAGCGTGGCAGCACGTGGCAGTTGCTCCCTCGGAATCTCAGTTCTTTGGGATCTTCATGTTTCACCAGAAGACAGATGTATGTGGATCTATCACACACATAGATCTAGATCTAGAACAGTCTAGCTATCAAACTACGCCTAGGTGAAAGGACAACATTTGGAAAAGGTTTAAAAAATGAGGCTGAACTGAGGCACTGAATAGGAAAAAGCCGGGTTTGTAGTTGAAACTATGTCAGTGCTGTCATGTTCGCTTGGAACAAGAACTGTTCCTCAAGCCTGAACTCTCCGGTTGTCTGCACTGTCACAGAGCTGACCCACATTTCAGGTTTAATCAGGAGGCAGATAACTGAGCCTCCTGCTAGCGAAACTCAGCCGAAGATTGCAGAAATGGCTCACAACTGAGTGCTCTGCTGGTAAATAGCATAGATGCAGCTGCTTTCAGCCTCTTAGCTTGCAAACTTCCAATGAAATTCAGGCAGAACTCCTAAAGGCAGAGTGGGTAAAGCCATAGTTCTTTTCTGTATTACCTTGGAGTAACAGTAGGACAGCATAGAGTTACATGATGTTTTTCCACTAGCATAATACCAACAGTACCTACAATATTGCTGCTTCTCAAAGCCAGCCTAGGCAACACCATGGTCCTTCCTAGAGCTGTCAGTTCTGCTAACACCCTTGGAATCTGAGGTAGCTGATTGCAAAAGTGGGAAAATTTCAGAGAATAAAAGCTGGTATAGCTAAGCCGTTAGAGACTATAATTTCTGTCTGAGAAAAAGTATTGTAAAACCCAAAACATACACAGCACATATGTAAAACTAACATGGAAAATTCCTGTCTAAAATTGTACAGAAAGTGACACAAGATTCATGTTACAAACCAGGTATGACAATATACAGCATGTTTTAAACTGTCATTACTGTCGAGGGAACCATATAAATGTACTGAAAGCCAGAACAGACCCCTTTAAATTATTAATCATAGTTGTCTAAGAATAACTTGGTGAATAATAAGAAAAATGGCAAAAATGCACTATTAAAAACATATTAAAACAATAAAACATGTCAAGTGCACTGATCTTCACTAAGCACTTTTCTGTAAAATTTGTATTTTCATAGAAGCATCTTTAAGTAAAATTACCCTTTTTGCCCACTTTGATATTTATGATATTAATTTCCAGAAGGTTTATGTGTTTTGTTGAGTGCTCCTTTCCAAGCACCGTATTGATTCTGTAGTGGCAGTAAAGAGGTCCCAGACGGTCGCTGAGGCAATTGTGCAGGTTTCAGAGATTTAGGCAGAACCTTGTAGGTCTGTACACAAGCTGAACCATGGAAAATTCTCCTTTGCACAAGAGAGAAACTATGGCAGCAACACCATGTGGCTGTTTTCTCAATCCCAGTGGAAACAGGATGCTCAAAAGAGAATCTGCCTTTTGCCCGAGTGTAGTTCAAAAGCTTACATGTAACCGTAAGGAATAAACAGCTTAACCTGATCTCGGCATATGAAACAAATTCACAAGAGAAACACATGGACACCCTGCTATTTGTCCACGGACTTCTTCCAATACACAGTTATGAAGCTATTACTCTCGAGTCTGTTATAAAAGTATTTCACGTCTTATTCTGATGGTGCTAAGAGCTCTTCTATGCAACATTGTTACTATGTTGTACAAACAACACAAGAGCAGATTAAAACACTGGCTTTAAGACTAATCTATAAAATATGGCATTGTGATCCAATGCAGGATTTGATTACTAACTAGCTTTTTAATTAAATAGCTAATTTTTGACGCTTTCACTTCTGTGCAGCTCACTAACCTCCTACTAATATTCATGCAATCAAAATATGAGCAAATTGTTAATGTTATTAGATTTGGAGACTTGCTTTAAAAGGAAAGCCACGACACATCTTTTTATGCTGCCAGAATTCCTCTAGCTGGAGAGGAAATCTTTTAAACTTGTCTAATAAATAGTCTCCACCACAAAGATATTTGGTCTTTGAATACTGAAGTTTTTCATTTTTTCTCCTACTAAACTTGGCTATTTAATTTTTCATGGATCTTCTCAATGGTCTTTTCAAAGAAGGAAAGTCCTTTTCATAGATGTCTTAGCACTTAGCATTTTCCAAATTTTAAGTTATATGGCAAGTAAAGAACTGTTTTAAAATAAGCTTTGAGGGGTGAAAAAGTTTGATTTCAGAAAAAAAAAACAAAAAGTAGAATGCTTTGCTGACCTTGTGCTAAACAACCAGCCTTTCACCAAGGGCTAAATGTATGATAAGGTGTATTAATCAGTGAAAAATTACTTTTCAACACAGAGATATCCACATGGTACTGTGGCATTTTGAATGGGCCTAATGGAATTATATGATGTCTTTACCACCGATGTGAGGGTATTTTGTCTCCTTGTGCCTGCAAAAAATACATTTTTTCCCTGCATATAATATTAATAACAATGAACTACTCTGTTAGTGAATCCAGTAAGCAGTAATTAGCAATCAGGTTAAAAAAATTTTGGGTGCATCTAAAATTTGTTAGAAAATGGCACATTCGAGGAAAAATGCAATTTTAAAAAATCATAGTTCCTCGTATGTTCAACATAATATCTTGTGATTCAAAAATAATAACTATGCATGCTTCACAGAGATGGTAAGCTGTGTTAATTACATATATTGAGCATCTGACAGCTCTGTAACTTGGAACATATAGGAAATTCTATATAAGAAAAAATAAACTTTCAATAATAAGTACACTTTACCCAGCCTTTTGTCTTGTTGTCAGGTGGCGCAGGGATTCAGGCTTCCTGTTGCTGTTGCCCCACCCCAAGTGGAAGATGATATACTGAAATTTGGGGAAAGCAACTACGAGAAAGAGAGCAGTGTCTAAATGAGATCCTAAAACACCTGACTTCTTTGATTTTGATTTTCATAAACTGAGGAGACAGAACTGGGAACTAGTTTATTTCAAGATAAAGTTTCTGAAGCTTTAAGATATAACACTATATTTTAAATCCTAGCAAATATAAAAGCTTGTGCAGTGTTCATCTGCACAGTTTTCAGTGGTATAATTTGCAAATTATATGTATCCTGTGGTTACATTTAGATCATATGCATTTTTATTCAAAGCAGAAAATCTCTCTCTAGTATCATTTTTTTTCTTATAATTGTGTTAATTGGCTTTTTCAACTTTGCTAGCTAAAACTATTAGTACATGATTAAAAAAAGATTATTAAAAGTACAAAACTGGCATACGATTCTATTTTTAATCTAAAGATGTTGCTTAACATAGTGCTTTTTAACTTAGGTTTACCTTCCTCCCATAAGTTTTCCTGTTCTGATGTGGGTATGTAGACATAATAATATATTATGTGTATAATATACAAAATATATCATCTTATGCTATAATATACATTTTATGCTAATTACTGCTCTATATCAATCAGGACCACATACTCCCACAAGTCACTACAATGAAGATAAAAGAACTGCATTAGTCTCATACTATCTACCAAGTATATATATTCATATATCATATTCAAGCATATCTATTATCAGGATTGACATTTTACTTGTATGGGCATTTTACTTATGATAATTCTGTGTTTTCCTTTATTAAATGTTTTGGTTATAGGAGTATATAAATGGTCATATATGATTATATTAGTTACATGGGTATATATTGATTGATGAATGAGCGACAAGTAATACAAATCAAAATCAAGATTTCTTTTACATTCCAGATCATCACAGTGTTAGGGGAAAAAGGACATAAACTACTTAGATTATATTTTAGTCGCTGAAAACAAAAGCAGTAAATTGCTCAAGCCATATACATACTATGTGAGAAATGGGTTGCCATGGTATAAAAATTTGGGAAGAAAAAAGGTTTACGTACTACTTTTTGACTTTATCACCAGATTAAAAGATGATTTGGATGATGAAGTGTTTGGCACCACAATTTCTATTAAATCACGAAAATAGCATGAGAAGAAAGCCCAAAACACATACCCACATTAAAGACCAGGAAATATCCTTACTTTGGTAAGTGATGAAAAGTCTATCAAAGACCATCAGAATAAATAAATCACCTATCCTCTCTTCCAAGGTTCAGGATTCACCAGTCTGCAACTCCAAATTATGTTGCTGTGTATTCACACTTGGCTGTTCCAGTTCTACTGTGCCCTCCACATACCCCCAACATGCTATATATGTGACATTCTCCCTCTCTGTGTGACACACCAACATTTCTAACTGGGGTTTTACCAGCCCAGTATCCATTTCTTTACTGTATGAACCCCAGCCATGCTGGCATTGATGATCTTAATCCACTCTCAAATGCAGGAACCTTCATGAGATGATATAGAGCCACTAATTTAAACATCCAATTCAATTAACACTTGCTTTAGTTGCATCAGGACAAACAAGATCAGCAACCTGCACACCATGCAGGTGTCTCAGAAGAAAGTGTGTCTACGCTGTACTTGTTCATCCAAAAGGTAGATAGCTGCTTGCTGCACAGGCAGTGAATTAAGTGGTAACTGTGCTCCCCATCTGCCTTTCCCCTCTTTCCCTTCCTCCTGCAATTGGGGCCGGCACAGTCAATGAATTAAACTGCCAAACACACAGCTCCCTGACCCCGAGGTCAGAACTATCATACGCACTGAATGGAACTGCTTGCAAATAGCACTTGTCATGCCCTCACTTTCCATTGGAAATCGAGTAATGACACAGGCAGCGTATGGAAGCGCTCGCAAAGGTCACCGTTTTACACCAGCCAAATCGATTTCCTACAACAGTGGTGCTCAAACTGTTGAGTTTTTTTTTTTTCCTAAGGCTTTGTTGTTTTTAATGTACTTAGTACTTGCATTTTTTGTCTTTTATTAAGCAAATACATAAATAAATAAAAATTCCAGTCAGAAATTAGTGTGGTTGGGAAGTTGCAAATCCAAGGTCCTTTGTTTGGACTTCTGCTGCCCAGACTACAGAATGAAATGTCTGCTCAAAACCTCCAAGCAGTTAGCGCCTCAGCCCTCAGAGAAGGGAGGCTGAACACGCAGTGGCCAAGAGCAGGGTCAGCAGAAGAGTGTAATTTCTGAGGGAAGTTGTGAGGATCGGGTAAGCCGTAATTCTCACGCACTATCAAAGACTCAACTTGAGCGCTTGCCACCACAGCATTCCCCAGTGTGCAAATAGGCAGTAGTTTCACTGTTGTTTTCTTCACAAAAATCTTCAGGAAAAATAATATTGGGTAACTGAAAGCGTGAATCACGTAGGTTCCACTTAGCTTTCATCTGCCTCTGGCTTGCACCATTCAAGTACTTGCAGATGAGTAAAATTAATTATTTGAATCCACTATCAATTAAATTCAAATGCTGATAGACAGAAAAGCAAGAGGGAAGTTCACAGAAGATATCAATACATATATATAAAAGAATTAATGATCAAAACACATAGTTGTTGGCATTTACAGAAATAAACTTTGTCTTAAATTCTGTCTTTCTATGTGTACTGGTACAATATGTTTTCTGTGTTAAGGTTTGAAGTAATTGTCACCTTTTAAGGATATCAAGAAGAAAGGATTGCTAGGAACTGTATTAGTCAAGGTAAAGTTAAAAAAAAAAAAGGTATTTTAAAAGCATCAATTACCTATGTCAACAGTGTTATTTGGAAACTCATGGAAAACATCTTGTTAACATTTTAAAGGAAGATTACTGTGACTAATTGAAATTCATTTCATTAAAAAGGTTTCACTTCCTTTTCTGAAACCTTTTTCTTTCCTCTTGTCTACAGTTCTTCTCTAGCTGAAAGGCTCCACTGAAAGGATCTTTCCTGTTAAGGAGAGCACCTAAGAACACATTTAACTTTTGCTGTAGTTAATGGGATTTAAGCATGTGTTAAAGTGATTTTCTGAACTACAGCCAAAATTGGAAAGCAGAGTTGTGTAGTTTCTGTTTTTCAGTAACTGCATGTGTTCGGGCCTCCATTTCACAGTCGTATTATCTTACTTTCCTCACAAAAGCTGCATTTTGGGTATCCTTCTGGTTACTGAAGGATGGGCCGAATTTGAGTAAGTTCTTAAAGAAAGCTGGGAAGGTAAGAATACACACCAGCAGCTAGTGGTGTTTCCATTAGCTGGAAAACAAGAAATGAGGTACTGCCATGAGGTACATTTTTGGTACAAATGAGGTACATTTTTGAAAATCTAGTCAGTTTTGCTGCAGATTTTGGGACAAAACCTTTAAATTCTGGCATAATTGAAAATGAACATTTAGTTCTGTACCTCAAACTGCACAAGAATTTTTGCCTTGATTTCACTCCAACACCTTTGTCTAAAAGGCTGAACATCCCAGATTCTTGCTCCTCTCATGTGCCTTAGTTCCCTATCTGCTGAACAGAATAGATACTGGTCCACACCATGGAAGAGCAAAAACATCTTAATAGAGCTAATGACTATAGGTGGAAACTCCACAAGCTGCTTGCTATCTGTAACGGATATGTTCCTTCCCCAGCTCAACCTGACTTCTCACACATAGCCCTATTCAGGTGTTAACTACCACATTATCTGATCCTGGTAGTTGCCTCCCTGATTTCTTCCTCCATCCAGACAGTAACCATCAGTAACAGTCCTGATGGCCCTATCCTGATGGGGAGATAAGGCTAATTGTGTGTACACCTGCCAACAGTCATTTCTGAATTGAAAGAATGACTATATGTCAATCATCTTATCCCATAAATATGGGGACAGCCCGAAAGCCATTGAGCTCTCCTTGCATCACAGAGGGCTGCACGCCAGGATCTCCCCTTGAGCAGGGACACCTCTCAAAGATACTCCTCAGGGTTAAGAGATCCTTCCCACTACAGATTTGTGGTGACTATAGCACACCTTTCTCTTTTTGAACTTGTAAACTTTACTTTGTAACTGTGCATAAATCCCTTAGACATAAACCCTTGACCAGATCTGGGACTAGGACTGGATCTAGACGCACCCAGACTCCTTTCAGAAGGAGTTTGGAAAGCAAGCGGGTCCAATCTGAACCTCGTGACCCAACAGGAGGGTGTCCTTGGTAATTCTGTGTATATCTTGAACCTCCACGCAGTAAATAAGAAGTGACCTTGCTATAGAATCTCATGAAACCATTGTCATTAAACCTATTCCTATTTCTTTCCCACGAGTGAAGTGCATTGTGTCACTCAATCCCCACCACCATTCGTTCTGTGACACTATCCCATGATAGTAACATGATTACACACACTTTTCCTTGTTGTATTGTTTCTTTATCCACATTCCATGACCTGCATATTACTTTTGTCTGCCACAGAGCCGCACAACATCAATATTCACAGAAATCGGTGAAGATTTGTTTTATTAATAGTCCTAGTAAATATTTGATGATTATATTTGTACCAGGATTTGGCTCCTGATTAACTCACAGAACAAGGCTGGAAAGGTTTAATCTAGAAAATTGCCATGTTTAAAGAATGCAAGAACAATTACTCAAAAATTAATTGTGCTTTAGGATGGAGTTCACCTGTTTCTGTGTCAACTTCCATAAGGTCTTCCATAACTGTGCCAGATAACCACATTCCTTCTGAAATCAACGGGGATCTAGTTAGTGAAGCCTTCATATAATTTATCTTATCCTGAAATACGTAACTAAAGCTGGACAGATTAGTAGTACCCTAAAAAAAAGTCTATTTCATTCTAACATTACATTTTCTGTGGAGATCATTGTGGCTCAAGTACTTGAATTTGTCTCTTCAAAACCTGCTCATACCCAACTGTCTGTTGAAACTTCTTATTCAGATGTGAAGAAGCACAGTTTCCTGGAAACTCATCTACTTTTTCAAACAGTTTTAGTTTTTTTAATGCAAGATATTGCATGGATATACAAACTTTCATATGTACATGTCCTTTGACAGTTATTCCTACTACAACACTACCAATATTTATCTCCAAATTGATTATAAAGGGAGTCTAAGGTCATCAAGTTAGAAGAAACATTATGGAATCTCGGCTTTGGCCTCCTTACAAATGCCCCTGAATCTAAATTAGAAAATATCATATAAAATATCACAGAGAAGGGCTTGCAAGGAGATTAGTAAGATCCAGATGCATGTTGAACGACTCAAGAGTGCAATGCTTAAAGCATAACTTGTTAATAACAGGATGGGAACAGGAGGGAGTGTTCAGGGCTTGACTCTTAATTATGCACCAGGAACACAAACAGTTCAGGGAAGACAGCAAGAAAAGAAACCAGAAATGAAGGATTGTTCTTAAAATAATTCTACCTACCAAAAAATTAATTATGGAATACAGCAATTGAAAGAAAATCATATAACAAATATCTCATGAGGGAAATACACGTAGTTATGTTTTATAAACAATAGGGAGGAAAAAAAAAGATGAATGCAGTTTTCCTAATTTTTAAGATGTTCAGTAGTGGGTAGGAAGACTATTAGGCAAGACTAAATATTGCTTAAGTTTTAGATGTTCTGTTGCAAGGAAATGGTGAGTCTCCAGTATGAGTCTGAGCACAATATCAGAAGAACACTGCTTTTTCTATAGCCTTTCTTTGATTGTATGATTACTGAAATAAATTTGTATAGCGAATGGAGGTGCTTAATTCGTCACCCCGTCTTTGGCAGGTTAAAGCTAACCTTTAGCCTGGCATTTTATACCCTGGGGTTTCTGAAAGCAAACTGATCTTTTCCTATGCTTGGTTCTAGCTGTGGAGGTGAAGAGTTCAGGGCTCCTGTCTGTGACTCTTTCCTTTGATTCCTTTCTCTTTCCTGGAAGAGGAATCATGACTCCCTTTGGTCTAACCTAGTCTACAAGCCCTAAACTTATAAAGCCTGAAAGCTTCAAAGCCTTTAAACTGTGGGGCATTTTCAGGTCTCCAAGAGCCAGACTGACTGGCAGTGCTGACTGGTCGTGCTCCATCTGACAGGACGATTTGGGGCTGGCCACAGCCATGGCTGACACCCATCCCTGGGGCGGAAGGGCGCTGGGCAGCCAGGAGATGGAGGCAATCATGCTTAGGGTGCTGCCCGGGACAGCCCTTCCTGTTCCCAAGCAGTGTCTTGGCTGGAGAGGTCCCCAGAGCCCAGCACTGCGTCCACCTAAACCTGGAGGAGTCACCAGCAGCACTGGGGTCAGGGCAGGCTGCCCATGGGAGCCCCACGAGGTCCGAATGGTGGTGCCCAGCACGACCCAGCACAGAGGCCACGTCCATAGGGCTGGAGGCTGCACATGTGGCCACGGCTGTTGCAGCAGCAGCGACGTCCTGAAGGACATGCAAAGGGACCCTCGCAGCAAGCACCGTACACGGCTATGACATGCTCCATGCATCTGACTACAGCTGCTATTTTGCGTATGAGTAATTTTCTACCTTCTCTCCCTCCTCCCCGCAGTTGCAAATGCCAATTCTGAATCCTTACTTCTTTTTTTTTTTTTTTTTTTTCCAGGGACAGAGATTTTGCAAGAGTGTTGGCTGTTGGGATGAATATTTCAGCAAGCAATTTCTGCTTCTATTTCTGGTAAGGCTCTAGCTAGCTAGATATACCTACTTCCCTGCCAATATGGCCAAGATCTGCTCTCTGTCATTTTGGAACTTATCCATAGAATTTACTCACCTCTATTTTATTTACTTTTTATTTATTTTGCACCTGTGAATTCTTCCTACCTCAAAGATACTAATAAAAATTGGGAATGTATATTTGGTTTACGCTGATCTTCTACACTTTTCTAATAAGAGCTAATAGTTCACTTTGCTTACATCTTTTTATATACTACCTTTTATTCTTTTCATATGAAGCTATACTGAACACTGATCACAGAATCAC
>JAUBNY010001183.1:496463-510642 GCA_032275445.1 Crypturellus soui
CTGGACTCTCTTGCAGATCCACATCCCTCTTGTATCCACTTTATTTATCCACTTATTATATCCACTACTATTAAATGAGCTATGACGTAGCAAAACAAAACGGGAATCTCGTTACATTCAACTAAAAGGCCTCCATGTATATATAGTACATGGTGAGGAGAAGGAGGAGGAGTTAATGACAGTCACAGAAGCTAAGTCAAGATTAGCTTATGTGAATAGCAAATTGCTTTTATTTGATTATATAGAACATTCCATGGTAAAGATAGAAAAAAACATCAAGGCATACTATTCATATTATGCACACATATGTACACATGTACACATGTACACATATACACATAAATATATGCACATGTACAATAATATACAATATATTATGTATAATATGTATTTTAAAAATCAGTTTTCATTTACAACTCAGTGATGAACCAAGGTCTTAAATACATATGGGAAAAAATAAAGCAACCTTCCTTTGAAATATTAAGTGCAAACATTCCGTTAGCGGGCACAATTTAAAACTGTGATTTCCCCAAGAAAATTACTTTTTTCCTTTTTCTGTATTATCATCACTGTGTAAAAATAGCACACACATTTTACATGAACACTTGAAGACACTTTTATTTCCCAGAAGAATATTAGCATTTAACCCCTTGGATTGTGTTTGAAGAATTTTTGACCTTACAAAATACTTATTCTTACATGCTGAGAATGCTGAGTATTTCTTTAATACTGTGATCTTAGCAGTAATATTGCTTTGGACACTCTCTCAAAGGTATCAAACAAATATTTATATTTTTGCTTAAAAGATGTAATCAGTTGCGTGTGGAATCTTGTCAAGGTTAAAAGGGTTTTGCCTTGTTATATATTTTGTATCTAAAATGGCAGATTAGGATTGTGGTAGATGGGGCCTTGCAGAAAAAGCTTATTTGCAAAAATATGGGATGGCAGAAGCTTTAACATACTGCAGTGACTAATTTTAAAATCTAAAAGTAGATATGAGAAATGAATAGAAATTAGTGGTCTTGATTTAAATCTAGGGCATCTTCTGGCATATTTATTTTCCATATGCAAAACTACTATAAGCAGGTTTTTTTACTTCATTGTAATATTTTGTTTTTACTGTAAAATGAATCAATCACAGTTCACTGCGATAAATTCCATTTTAACACAGGTACCCCCTCTCAAGAGGTGGTATCCACCACCTCTTATTTAGATTGTAGCAGATAGGGGAGCATAAGAAGATAATATCTTCATACCAGATCAATATTCATCTGTCTCGGCACTTCATTTGCTAGCCTGCAATTGGCTTTCTTTCAGCCAAAGAGGACACAAGAGCTTCTGAGGGTTGAAATAGGGGAGCAGCATCTCCCAAAACAGGGGAGCAGCATCTCAGCTGGTGGGGCACATCACCCGGAGCCAAGTTTGGGAAGAGCACAATACCTGGCACAAGCCAGTGCACCTCCTGCACAGCCAAGATCAGCCCTGCTCATCTGCTCCCTTTTCTCTGATCTGCTCTTTTCCGCTGGGGAAGCTCCCATCTAATTTCACATACATTCACATACCTTCCTCCATAGTGACTGAAAGACAGTTCGTGTGCTACAAGCTCTTCCTTTGCAGAAAGCACTGGTCTTCCTGCATTACACTGGGCTTACACCAAACCTGCTCTTGTTATTTCTAATAAATATTTATACAGCAACGTAAATTTACACAGAACGTTTACAAACATAGAACAAACATGCTCATTGCCACAGAAAACTTACAAACTAAATGTATGCATTCCCACTGGGAAAATAATTATTAAACAGTGGCAAGACAGTATAGTATGTAAACAACAGCTTATCTAATGACAAATTACTTGTAAAAATGAACTTATAAAAGGGCTGGTATATTTCTATGATATGATTCTAGCCTCAAATACTGTTATCACTGGAAATACTTAGGAACTAACAGTCAGGACAGCAAACATACAATAATACACTTCTCCCTTTTCTTTGTGCCCCATCTGAATTAGCTATCTAAACAAAACAAAGATTGGACTAGGAGTTGAGATGAGATGTACATATGTTGAGAGGAGACGAATGTTTATAACATAAAGAGACAAGGACTAAACACAACCTGATGTCTTCCCACTCCCGCCCCTCCACGCTATGTAGTTGCCGATGAATGTGTGCATGAATATGCAAGAAAATCATGTCCTGCTAGTAGCAGCTACCAAAGCTGATTTACCCTGCATGCAAAGGCAGAACCAGGAAATTAATTACAAATCTCAGAAAAAAAGAGGGGGAGGAGGGGAGTTTTTACCTTTCCTGTCCCTCGGAAACTCTCATTTCTGTCTCCTTCTTTTTTTTCTCTTTTTTTCTTTTCTTTCTTTTTCTTACCACATGATCAATTTGTGTTCTCATCTCGTTTCCATTAACTGGCCGCTGAACTGGGGTGAAACAATATGGATGGACCCTTGTCAGCAGTGCTTGGCTGGCAATGCAATGGAAAAGCAAAAAAAAAAAAACTTGCTTACATTATTACAGTTTGGTTAAAATGTTGAGGCACTGGTTTTGACTGATCATCACTTTACCCAGGCCTGGTCACTCATCTGTGTGTAAAGGACACTGAAGATTGATAACTTTAAGTAATAATGTTACTTCAATTCCTGGGTAGAATACTCATCACTTAACACTAATAAAAAGGAAGTGTTATTTATTTGCCAGGGCTGTGCATTTAAATTTTGCTTTAAAAAAAAAGTTCTTTAATGTTTTTCTTTAGCTGTGAGCTTCTAAAGAGCAATCCAAATATTCGAGTCAAAAAAAAAATCTTACGCGATAAAGACATGACTTCAGTTTTATGGATTAAATAATTTTATCTTATAAGGTGATTGTTTGCCAGTATGCAGTGTCCAGATGTAACATCTATAAAGATGATAATGTTCTGAAAATGTTGTATCCTTGAACACTGTGTTCAGCTTTGAGCTCCTCACTACAAGAAAGACATTGAGGTGCTGGAGCATGTCCAAAGCAGGCGCTGAGGCTTGTGAAGGGGCTGGAGCACAGACCCTACGAGGAGCGGCGGAGGCAGCTGGGGTTATTGAGAGTGCAAGAGGCTCAAGGGTGACCCTACCGCCCTCTACAACCACCTGAAGGGAAGTTGTAGTGAGGTGAGGGTCAGTCTCTTCTCCAAAATAACTACCAAAACTAGAGGAAATGCCCTCCGCTTGCAGTAGAGGAGGTTCAGGTTATACATTAGGAAGAATTTCTACACAGAAGGAGTATTCAAGCATTGGAACAGGCAGCCCAGGGAAGCCACCGTCCCTGGCAGCATTCAAGGAAGGTGTAGATGAGGTACTTAGGGACATGGTTCAGCAGGCTGATGGTTCTACAGTCGGACTTGATGATCTTGAAGGTCTTTTCCAACCACAATGATTGTATGATTCTGTGATCATGAGGTTACACTATCAACATAAGAGTTCACAGTTTACATTACAGCCAAAAAGGAAAAAAATAAAGCCAACAGATTTAATTCATATGCAGTATGTTTTAAAGTGGGGAAAAATATATTAAAAATAGCTGTGTCTGATGGGCATCCTGATATAGCTGTAGTCCTAAAATAAAGCTTCATTTTCTCAGCAGTAGTTTGATATTAATTCTCTCAATTTTTAATTTCTGAGTAGAGACAGACAAAAATATTCACCGTGACTGAACTGTTTGGCAAGAAGCTGATGCTCATGTTCCTTCTTATGAATAAGCAGTATGAAAATATCAGTCCGCAGATACTTAGGAGGCCTTTCCAACTGCTCTGGTGCCGGGTGCTCAGGGTTCGCAGCTCGCACGATTGATGGTGTCGGTAGGTCAGCCCCGGGTTGATGGCCAAGCTCCTGGCGTGCTGAGTACCCCAGGGCTGCTCTGAAGCACTCCCAAAAAGACTTACCTTTCTTCATTAGCTACACAAGGTCTCAATTGAAGCAGTCAAGCTGCATTTTTAAAAGAATCAGTGTAAAAGTTCCCGTGGTAATTCTTTCTGAAAACAAATACACCACAGTTTTTCCAGGTAATGCTTCTTTATGTCTAGGCATAGCACCAAGCCCATACAGTGCCTGTCTTTTACCTACTCCCTATTTCACTACACAGTCTTAAATAAAACTTAGATATTGCATAGGTCTTTAATTGTCTGTATAATGAAGAATTTCATGTTTTATGAATATTTTAATAAAAAATTGCGGTGAAAGCTAATAACACACAGGTGAAATAGATTACAAGTAAAACTGGGTGAAACATGACACTTCACAAAAGCTACTTATTTTTCAGTATTTGTTTTCATTTTGCTCTGAAGGAAAGTTGATTTTTTTGATATTTTAATAAGATAAAAGGTGTTAAAATGTCTGATTCTCAATAAAAATGTCAGGTTTTAGAATTTTTTTTCTCCATTGGATCAGAAGAAATCAGACACTTTAAAACCAAAGAAGAAACTTTCACCTAAAATCTGTCTTTAATTTGATACATCTCCACAATTTTAAACTCAACAAATCAGGATATTTCTAGTATATTTAATGATATTTTTTCTAGTCACCTTTGCTTGCAAATGTTAATGAAGTACATTTTTAAATTGTGATCAAACAAGGCTAGAAAACATTCATTTCCATTACTTTCTCAGCTCTGCTGAAGAGTTATTGATTACCACAATGCTTCAATTTCAAGATCCTAAAAATAGAAACCACTATTTAATAAAAGGGACTTTGTTTCTGTCTTGGATAACTCAGCTCACAGGTTCACAGTAGGTGGGTGAGAGGGCCAAGAGGTGACTGCAGACTATTGGCAGTTTCCACTTTAGAGGCTGCTCTGTGCCTTTGTACGACTTGAAAGGTTAGAGGGATTTTATACAGACGGGACCATAAATGACTCCAAGTTAATGTTTTGAAATGCAGAACGTATCTGTAAGTGTTCCGTTAAAAGAGGTGTGGCTCGACATCAAGTTCTGGATTTAGCTTCTCATCCATCACAGCCTAATTAGGTTTCCAGAAACAAAAAGGATAATTATTCAATGTGATGTGTGAGGAAGTGACCATATAACCGCCATTAACCTATGCATCACACTAAGTAATTGTCCTAGAGTCCTACCAGTAATCCCAGTTTAAAAGTTTTCTTCACCTCTTTCAATATAATGTGCAAAAGAAAAAGACTTGAGCCTTACACAACAATCATGGTTACTATGTAACACAGCCGTTGATCAAACTGAGTAAGGGAGAAAAAAAGGGTCAGTGTTTATGTAACAGAGATTCCTTGTTAGAGTAATTGCATAGTATAACTTTTGCTATATTATTTGACTGATTTATTCCATTACTGGTAGTGTATTATTAAACACTTACATGCTTTAATGATGGCAGTATGTTAATAATAATTTTAGTAATTTTGAGACAGAAATGAAAGACCATGTAATCAAAACCAGGAGAAAAAACTGTTAATGCATCATGCAGTGTTGTTTAAAAATTCCTGGCTCAGGTATCACGTGTTGCATCACCACAGCACCGCTTTCCAGCTCATGAACACTGTCCTGCGTGTGCCCCGCTGAACCCAGCATACTGGCACTGCCTGCAGCATGCCTGGGTCCCGCTCCTCTGCCTGCCCCAGGCAGGCCCCTTCCATCAGGCATTCGGCATCTGAGCTCCGAGGAGCTCTCCCACCAAAGCCAGCCCGTGAAGCGCTCGTTTTTCAGCATGCATTTCCTTGGCAGCGTGAGGACGCATTGAAGCAGGGGTAGAAGAAAGGCACTGATCCCGCGTGAGGAACGCTGAGTGTGCATCACATTGATGAGAACGCACAAAACTCTTGAGGATCGTAGTTGCGTTTCCTATTCTTAAGGGCTCTCAGAGATAATGCTTATTTTTCCACGCCTCTAAAAGAAGCATTTTCTGTTCACTGGCTTTCTGGCAGCAACTGAAGTAGTTGGCAGAGGATTCTTTGTGATTGCACGCAGGACCAAGACATAATCCTGTCTTTAACAATGTACTAATGAATGATAAATTCTTTCAAAAGCAGAGAAGGGAGAATGGCAGTATTAATAATCTTTAAGCTCTGTTACTGCAAAGAGTAACTCCCCATTCTTAATTATGTAAGTTAAAAACATGCTACATCAGAAAAGCCATTTCCCCAAATCCCTAAATCAGTTGCTTGCTATGAGCAGAGTAGGATGAATACCGCCAGCAATGCCAACCATGATACATATGTATATAGGTACATACTGTAAAAAAATCAGTCATGAACTCAGCTTTGATGATGTTCACAACTCCTTTCACTTGCTTCATAGTAACACTCAGATCAATATTTTGGTTTGGAAAAATATTCACATAGTTTGAGTAATAAAATTTCCTATCTGTGAAAAAGTGGCAAACCACCATATTATACACTACCTACAAATATTATATATTAAATATGGACTACATGTAAATATGCTACCTTATTTTCAATGCCTCATATGATTAAAAAAATAAAATTACAAAAATACCATTTTAAAATCCACTGCTGCTTATGGACACTGTGTAAATTTTTAAAGAGTACATTTGTTTACTGAACAGGTCACTGCAAGCTGCGGTAGAGCTGCAGGAGAATGTAGAGCAGGGAGAAGGATGTCTTAAATCACTCACCAGAGAATCCTGCTCTTATTAAGAGCCCTTGGAACATTTATTGAGGAAAAAAACATCCTCAACAAGGCTCATTAACTCAGACACAGCGCTGTGTTGGCAGCTGGCACACAGCTGGCTACCTCGGAGCACGAGCAGAACAAATGTGTGTCTATCTACAAAAGGATGCACTGACAGAACAACTATACCCAAAAAAATACCCTTTGAAGGAGACAGAAGCCATGCTCACAAGTCCAGTTTTGGGTGGGAACACTTCCTGGTTCCATAGGAATGCAGAATTTCCCTGCCTGGAAGAGAATCAGTGTCCCTCTAATTCAGCACTCTGCCTGGCGGAGATGCTTCAGAGGAAGACACAAGAATTGCATCTTAAATCTAGTTAAATAATCCCCCCAAGGGAAGTGCTAAAGAGTTGGCTGTGTCCTGCATCATGAAGTTTAGCAGGGTTTAGCAGTCCTTCTCATGATATAAAATGGGAAATAGTGGCTCCCAATCTATTTTCTTGGTTTTGATGAGAGTTATTTTAATGTCCCTCATCATCCTCATAAATTTTCTCTCCTGTTCCCGAGCCTATCCTCAAATCCTGCAATATTCTTTTTGAGATGGATAGATAGCATTCTGGTGACCATTCTAGACCAGGCCAGACTAGTATTGTTACATATGGCATTATGTTATTTCCCAGTATGATTCTCCATTAAATTCCCTAAACATCTCAACAAAATTGCTAGCTTTTCTGAACAGTGCATTAAGAAGATAACTTCAGTTCACAATAGTCCTCAGGTTTGTCACATAAGTTGATAATATTTCATCAGTAAAGGAGTTGTGTAAAAATAATTGCATTAAAAAATTAAAATCTTAAATTACATACAATCTAAAATAGAAAAGAAGAAAAGAGGAAGAACTTGGAAGGAAGGAAAAAAATCCCACTTTATTAATAGAGGTGAAAATTTGTAGAGATCTGGCTAACAGGAAACAAGTTGTCACTGAAGGAGTCTTACTGGGGTACTACTTGTCTAACAGGACATTTCAAGCGTAACTGCAGGAAAGCTTTCAAAACAAGCTTTTACAGAGGCTAATAGGGAAATTGCAAAAATCACTGCACATTTTCTTGATCTTTAATTCAACCATATGAGAGAAAACTGACATTTGGGTCAAAATATAGGGATGCCCTACTGTTTTTATTACTCATTTCAAAATGATCATCAATTTGTGGAAACTCAAAGATTACTTTCTCCATGCAGCTCCAAATACATCATAAACCAAGAGAAACATATTAACAGATGGGATTTTACATTCCCATCCTCATTCTGCACCGTGTCATAGTGAGGTATATTTACTTCTATGTGGTCTGGATCACAATCTTCCAAAGCCTTTTTATCTTAGTCTTCTTTTACAAAATGCAGCTTCATATGGTCTGAACAGGTGCTGTATGGCTTCTGCATCCAGAATAGCAAGTATCTCCTTCCAAATCAGTAGTGTTACCAAGCCTGGCAGCCGAATCCTGGGAGAGACACCCGAGAATTAGAATGCCAAAGGTTTTATATGCTGAACAGAACCGTTCACTCTACAAAGGCATGAATCTCTACACAGCTTTCTCAATACTTTTCATAAAATTTATGTTCACTTTGGACAAACATTTTATGTAAAAATGGTAAAATGTATAGCAGCTACAGAGTTTGTAGTGGTAAAGAATTAAGTTATTGGTAGCCCTGGAGTGCTAATGAGGTAAAAACGTGCTGAATGTTCATACTTGGTTGAAATGCTTCTACATTCTGCTTGCTACAGGTGCACAATGCTAATTTGCTTTTTGGGCAAACTGTGCACAGTTTGCATAATTTTAACATCCCAAAATCTGCAAACATTGGGAAAATCCATGTGTTTCTGCGCCTGTAGCATTAAGCTATTGAATGCTTAGCAATCAATACAAGCTTTCAGATCCAGGAGGGAAACCCTACTGGAGTCCTTCATTAGCTAAATTACAGGATCAAAGGCTCCAGGTAGACCAGTCCGAGTCTTTTGTCTATAACCAAAATAACCATGGCAATCTTGCTGTCTGCACATCCAGAACTACTTTTTCTGACCCAACCATACTTTAAAATGGGCAATTACTAATGATCCATCTACTTGGAAGACATTGCTATAAGCTTATCTGATAAATACAGTACTCAAGCTAAACATTATCTTGAAAGCAATTTGGGGAGTAATTCTTACTTTCTAATTTGCTTTACCAATAATTGACTGCAATCCAGCCTATAAATCTTTAAAATAAAAGCATGATATTTTCATTGCTTCATCTTTTTATCATTTGTCAAGATAAACGCTTCTGTCCATGACAAAATAACCTAAAATTAATGCAATCAGGAGATGAAGATACCTTTTCATTGATTACTACAGCCAAGGGGTCTGCTGGATGAGAGGATGCACAAGGAATACAATATAAAATAATATTGAGGAAGTATGTGTAAACCTCACTGAAACACAGAGCACTGCATAAATGACTACAGAGGAGTGTTAGTAGAGAATAGTTGCTAACTAGTACTCACAGTTCAGTTCACAATCTTACAACCTTCTTCAGATTATTGTGGAATATTCAAACAAGGGTACTTGGCTATGGAATGACTACATTTTGTTTTATAGTGTATCCTGCAAAGCAAGAGTTCAGTAAATACATGAGAGAGAGCTTATGCCCATAGAAGACTGTGAATTCTCCATTTTTCCTGCTGCTTTGGTAGATACGGTATTTTTGCACAAACGTGTAACTAAATTATAATTGGTAGTCAACAGAGGCCACGGCATCAGAAAGGCCTGAAAGAAACACAGAGATAGAGGAAGAGAAAATAACTTTATGTATTGAACATGGCAGAACAGGGTCAACAGCCAAAACAGCAACAAGAAAAATAAGAGTACGAATCAAAGACTGCACTTAGCAAAAACTAATTTGGCAGTATTAAAAATGCAAATGCAATATATATCTTGACATCACAGAAGCATCTTTCTGGAAAAGAGACAATGACCTTCCAGCCCTTCCACACAAGTTTGAGTATTTACATTGCACAGAAAGAACAATTTCCTAAGTGGAGAGAACAGGTTGCCCTGGACTGCGGTGCTTTTTGATTTCACAGGTGCACTTGAAAGAACTATGGAGAGAAAATGTTTGAATAATGCAAATAATTTGTTTGGGCAAAGGTATAGTGTGTTAACAGTGCAGAGAAAGAAGGTCAGGATAGAAGCATCACGCTATATTGCAAACATCAGAAATACCAGGAGTAAATGATAACCCTGAGGATGTTGGAGAGGGATTGTGGGGTCTAAACACAAATAAAATGAATAGAGCCTTTAAACTAACTAATAGCAATTAATATTACAGTTTCTAGAAAGGGCAACTCACACCTCCTGTCCTGAAAGATTTTAAGATAGATATCCCAACAATAAGGCTGCCCAAGTGTAAAGATACATCTGGCACACCGCACTTCTCCCTTAATGAGCATCTCTGGAGCAGGTGCATCATTTACGGTTCAAACACTGATCATCTCAAACACCTATCTGCAACTTCATGCCACGAATACTGCTCTGCTTTGATACTTTAGGAATTCTCACCAACACTAACAATTATAGCAATTTTTGAATCAGAGTGTATCTTCTGATTACGAGGAAATTATACCCTTATGAAAAGTAATATATTTTTAGTATACTTGGCACACTTTTTGAACAGCTAAGTATCTGTAGAATACTTGAATTATACCAAGTATACTCATTTTTCATAAGTGTAGAGTGACACATTATAAAACAAATTATTATAATCAGAGATTTTCTTGAAGCTATCAAAGGGCTTGATTCAAAAAGGAGTAAGTTCTTCCTAGTACCCTCAGCCTCCATTAGCGGTTAGTGGAAGCTGAGGACACTCAGCCCCGTTGAGGGAAGTACCCGCGTAAGATCCGATCCTGCAGCTGCACGAAGATGCAATTCCTTTGATTGCTCCTACTAATTTGCATGCTATATCTATCATTCGTGCGCGCTGTTAATTTACACTAGAATATCCCACCATGCTGCCAGCCATATAGATTTGCTGTACATTGTTTTTCCGTTTGAGATGCCTTGGGAATAGAACCTCCTGTTTGCCCTGAGCCACATGCCATGGAGAGTAATGGGCAGCTCTCCTAGCACACAGGGTGTCCTGTACACAGGCTCGGTGGTCCCAGCAAGAAAGATGATGGCGGTGATCAATGACAATTAAAGGATTTAATACAAATGTATACAAATGACATACGCTTGGCCTTCATACAAATTACACAGGTTACATATGAGTAGGAATCTATCAAGATTTAGAAAGGATTTATAGTAATGATATGACTAATATTAGCAAATATTAGAAGTTTTGAAAGAAATATTAAGCAAAACAGTCCAGAGTTCATAACAATCTCTCTTTGGGATTGCAACAAAAAAATAATCCCACATCTGTTTACCACAGGTCGAGCATATGGTGGAGATACTTAGGGATGAAATGAGTCCTGGCTATCATGTGTGTGACACCTTCAAAGTTCTTACACTGGCCGTCGACCACTTGATGCCAGGTTTGTTACCTTCTTCAAGTCTCCTTCGTATCTGAAGGAGTGCTCATTACTGATGCTTAAAGAAAGCTGGGTTAAGTCATACAAAAGCAAACCTTTGAGCTGAAGACAACTCAGCTATTCCAAACTGGTTTGTTATATTTTGTTAACCCAAAGTATTTAAGTTCACAATATTTATAGGTCTAATTCCTAAATTCAGATCTGCCGTGGATGGCCTTGAGACACACTGCTGTATGCAGTATATGTATTTGTATGTTAGGTCATGCTACCAGGCAAACTTTCACAGGAAATGACCGCTTTTTCAAGATATGAACACAGGGGCTGTTTTTAAAATTAGAAAGAATAATTTTGTTAAAAGTTACTCTTTCTTCTTCTCTCTGCATTTTTTTTTCTGTATAGGCTGTCCTGGCAAGCCATTGGATACAGTTTTTTAAAATCACAATACTAATGTTCACATCAGACCCATCTTCTACAAAGAAAATTCTACAACCACTTTATTAAAACAGGGTCGTCTCTTCAATGCGTCTGAAGTTCTTCATGAAGATTTGACTTGGTATGAACAGTTTGCTATACAATAGATAAGTCAGAATAGCTCAAAAAAAGGTAAAAGTGTTCTTTAGAAGGCACATTTATAACGAAAATAGAGTTTTGGGGTACACCTATTACTGAATAGTCCCTGGACCACTTCAGTACAGATGAAGGTCTGATATCCTTAAAATTTCAGAACAATTCCTGTTGCAGAAATAGCCCTCTTCAGCATGTTTGTCTAGGCAAACAGTGTTCTCAGGAAGCACCTGTAGTTTCCTTTTTTTTTCTTTTTTTTTCCTTCAGTGGAATCATCTTTACTTCTTCTACCTTCTTGACTGGGTATTTCTTATTTTTATTAGCTCTGAAAGTCATGCCAGTTGCATTGTGTGCCTCAGAGACAGCTCCAGCATTAACTTCAGCTCGCCAACAGATCTTTAAAAGTTAAAACTGTTGTACAATTTCTGATACCACTTTTTAATGACTCAAAGGCACTTTGTTCTGACAATATCTCCCCCTCCTCAAAAAAGATCTCAGACTTGCAAGTTGGATAATGTCCTACATTCCCTTTGACAAAAAAGTATTGTTGGTTTGTTTCCAGGAATATCATAGCTGCTCTCATCTCCTTACTTTTCAAAATCTATAAATATCTTTGTATAAAACAACACAAATTTAGGCAGTAGAAAGTCATGTTTCTTTAGTGTAAGGCAATATGTTTCTTGCTTCTTGTAAGTTATTCCATACATTTGTCAAGCTGAAAGACCTTTGAAGAGAGATGGTTTGGAAATCACATTTCTTCTTCCTTTCTTTTTTCTTCCTCTTTGTTTTTATTTTTGTACTGCTTCAGAATGAAGCAACTCTGATACCATATGCTGCAACAATTGCTGAGAATGACAGAAGTAATACATTCTTCCAGAACTCAACAAAAAAGAATGCAGTTAAATTAACGAAATGATGTTCTCCCTAAATCTCCCCAGCTCTCCGCACATCGTGTAGCTTTATTTCTATGTAGGCTCTTTCCAGCCTGTCTTTCACCAACACCGGCTTCTTGATACCAATGGATAGAAACATGAATATCCTTTGGCTACTGCTGGATTAATGGAAGGTAGCAGGATCCTCCTCCTGTGGCAGCACCATATCCATCCATCCATCCATCCATCCATCCATCACATCAGTGACTGCCAAGGAGCACTGGGTTTGGCCTTGACACTCGGCATCTAGTTGAAAGACTCTACTATAGAAAGTTTTTCCACATGTTCACCAGGAGCCACTAAAAACAGGGCCCCAGGTGGAAAATAATACATATTTTTAAAATACGGCTAAATGCACTAAGCACTTGTAGCAGAAGACATTTTTAGTACTTCAAAAGTGCGTGTGAGGTTTCATTATATCACAGCCCACAGTTTATCTGCTTTTCAGAGCAGGAAAGATACTTGTTCATTTCTCTGTGCAGATGGGTCAAGTTAGTGGAATTGTCAAGATAAATTCTCTTTATTTGAGAGTAACTGGATATGGATATCATCTGGCTGAACAAAGGGACCTCTGATTATGCCGTAAGTACTGAGGACATATTGCATTTCTAATAGGCTTTTATTTCCATTATTTAACATGTTGCTTGGTTACCTCATCAAACTTGTCAGCAGTGAGGAAGCTTGCTTCAGTAAATATATATAAATATATAAAAAAAGGCTAACTCCTCTTCTGGGACTGAAGTGGTAGATTTTTTTTTTCTAAAGCACTTATTTCTAAAATTTTAATTCAAAACGAAGTTGCCACATTCAGAGCCCGGATAAGAAAAGGTATGGTTGCATGGGCAGATCCCACATGGTTCTGGGATGCCTCGCATAGGAGTGTCCCGGTGCATCTCGAGGTGTAGCCGAAGTCAGTTTGTATCTTCCAAAGTTTCCAGAGCTGAGAGGGGGCTCCCAAGGGGCTGAGATCCCC
Organism: Crypturellus soui; assembly: GCA_032275445.1. NCBI lineage: Eukaryota > Metazoa > Chordata > Aves > Tinamiformes > Tinamidae > Crypturellus > Crypturellus soui. The sequence continues at coordinate 510,123 of JAUBNY010001183.1, forward strand.
TTGTCCCAATGGCGGTGTCAAATCTCGGGAGCCCCTGGAGCACGACGTGAGCTCGGACCTCGGGAACACAGGCGCACGCTGCGTGGGACCAGGCGCTTTCCGAGCCGTGGGGCACCAGCCGGACATCCCGACGCCGGGGGGCTCCCCAGGCCCGCGCAGCCCCCGCGAGCCGCCGCCGCATCCCTGGAAGACGAGGCGCATCCAGGCGGCTTGAGCGGAGCAGCGGAGGCAGCCGCGCTTCCAGCGCCCTTCCGCCGAGGGACGGCACACAGGAGCGCGGCATCGCATCTGCGGTGCTTCCCGCGGCGGATCCGCGCCGCCGCCGCTCTTTGTGGGTGCCGCAACGAAAAGAAACAGCAATAAAAAGAGAAAGATTAATAGCAACGATGAGGATGAGAGGGGCGCCGAGGAGGCAGCGCCGGGAGGCGAGGCGGGAGGCTGCGCTGCCGCAGTCCGCTCCGCTCCGCGCCGCGCGGCTGCGGGGCGCCCGCCCCGGCCCCCCCGCCCCGCTCCGCGCCCC
>JAUBNY010001183.1:512233-537542 GCA_032275445.1 Crypturellus soui
ACCCGCGCACCCGCCTCCCGCTCCCCGCCGCTTCCCCCCACGCGCGCTCCCGCCCAGCGGCGCCGGGCGCGCGCGGCCCCTCCCGCACCCCATCTCGGCGGGCACGCGCCGCTGCCCACGCGTGCCCGCGCCTCTGCCTCCCTCCCACCCGTGGCGAGGCAGGGCCGGCGGGGATCGCCCGTGTCCCCCCGGGCAGGGCAGGGCCTGCTCCTGCTGCTGCTGCTGCTCCTGCTGCGGCTGCTCCAGGTGCGCCGCTCCGGAGCTGTTTCGGGTGCTGAAGTGCGGCTCGGCGCCTCACGGAGCGTCGCCCCTGGCTGCGGCTCGTACAAACGCACGAATAAATACGTAGAACAGGCGCAAAGCCGCGCGCAGGAGCCGGAGCAAAGGGCGCAGCGGTGTCGGGGAGGAGCCGCCGGGCCCCGCGGGCGGGTGGGCGGCCGTCCCACTCCTGCTCCCGGGGCTTTGCCTGCAGGAGCTGACGGGAATGGCTCTCCTTGGCGCCAGCGCTGGCAAGAAGGAGCGAGCAGGGCAAATCCTGGCGGTGCCCGGCTGCTCCGCAGTGATGCCCGTTGCCCCCCGATGGTGTCTGGGCACCACCAGCCTCCTCTTACAGAATTTGGGGTTTCTCCCTGCCTCCCTTTTGCTCTTGCCTGCCTCGCCTGCGAGAAATAATAAAAATAAACGTGTTGACATTTGGAGGAAGGGAATTAAATATAAAGAGAGAGTGGGAGGTGACTTAGCGGCTCCGAACATGGCAGGTGCAGGCGGCCCAGGGGCCTGCTCGGGAGCAGGTTTCGCCCTGCAGACTGGTCCCCATCCCGTCTCTCATGCAGCCTGGGGAAGGGCTCAGCGGCCGCGCTCTTCAGCATCACTGCTGCTGGCAAACGGGGAGGTGAAAGGGAAGCGGCGCAAGGGAGGTGTCAGCTCCTTTGTCAGAAGAGATCCGCTGATCCACACCTTCCAGAAGAGGTATAAGGCAAGGGGAGAGGAGAGCCTTGAAGCTGCGCTGCAATGCTTTGTATGCAGAGACCTCTTCAGCGGAGCAGGGTGAACTCCGGCGCACGTATTGTTTTTAAATGGGGAGTTGAGGAAGGGCAGCTAGGTGTCCATGCCTGCGGTACTGCGCTGCATTTCGGAGCACCAACACCTGGGATCAGCTGATCTGCATTGTGAATAATGTCAGCACCAGCGCTGCCTCGAGTTGGATTTTCCCGGCCGTTACAGAGAAATTCAGCAGCAAAGAAACCAGGTGGCAGAGAAAAATGCAGTTTGAAATTTTCCAAAAACCTTCTAGGAAACCGTTGCAATTTTTCCTCACCCGATGGAAGTAAACCAGAGGTGGTGGCATCAACAGCTACACCTGCCAATCCTTGCTGGGAGGTCGGGCCACTTCATGTGTTTCTTAGCCATATTAGAAAGAACTAGAACTGGTATCAGCTGCATTAACAGGACCCCGTAGTTACACTGGCCCTGATATTTCCCTAAATAAAATGAAATAAAGGGCAGGATGAACAACATCTTTTCAGAGCCCTTTTCTTTTTAACATCAGTCCTATAATAATAAAATAGACTACTAAAATATTTGAAAGTTTTGGAAGGGTAAGTAGTTTATGTATAGATTATACCATAAAAAATGTAATCTAGTGTAAGCATATGCGTTAAGATTTAAGTTCAGCACCGCAGGATATTATGATCCCTCAGTAGCTCCAGAATTACAGCAGTGGTTTATTTGCCTAATGTCGACTTACGGTTCAAGTGACAGATTAATCATAAGCACATGCTATCGATCACTTTTACGGGTTAACTTGTTATCGGTTGTGATGCCTTATTTCTTTGTTTCGATTCCTTGCAGATTAGGAACAAAAGCAGCAAGGGAGGATCCAAGCCCCTGGATCTCGGCTCTGGCCTTTCTGCAAGCAGACAGAAGAGGAGCTGTCAGGCTTTGCATGTCAAGTAGCCGCTCGGCTGTTTGACAGCTTCTGGGTTTCAACCCCATTGGGATCGAGGCAGCTCAGGAAACCATGAGAGATGAGTCCTGTCGTCTGCTGACGCTGCTCTAGCACCATGGCAGGCTGTCCGTGAGCTGACAGGAGGATCCATCTGTGCCGAGAAGGCTGCGCTGGAATTGGCACTTGGCTTCCCGCGGAACTACGGCTGGGATGTGAGGCTCGCGTGCCCGGGCGCGCTCGGATACCGCTACAGTCTTGCTCCCTTGTGGATCTGCCCAGCCGAGAGCTCCGTGTCTTCTCCGCCGCCGCCCGCGCGGGTGATGCGGCCTCTCGCCCCCGTGGCCGCTGACTCACCGTGCAGGGCCGTGCAGTGAAGCCCTCCGCCGGCGCCTTCGTGCGGCGGGTGGCGGGCCCCGGGCAGCACCGAGCAGCAGAGCGCACGCGGGCAGCGCCCGACAAGATTTTACGCTGTCAGCCCCCGGGGCCCCCGTGCTGCCCCCCGCCGGCCCTGCCGCCCCGCTCGCCCGCCCCCGACCGCGCAGGATGGGGGCGGCGCTGGTGCGGCGCGGGGGCTGCCTGCTGCTCTGGCTGGCCCTGCTGCTGGGCTGCTGGGCCGAGCTGGGCAGCGGGCTTGAGTTCCCGGGGGCGGAGGGCCAGTGGACCCGCTTCCCCAAGTGGAACGCGTGCTGCGAGAGCGAGATGAGCTTCAACATGAAGACGCGCAGCTCCAGCGGGCTGGTGCTCTACTTCGACGACGAGGGCTTCTGCGACTTCCTCGAGCTCATCCTCACGCAGGGCGGGCGGCTGCAGCTCAGCTTCTCCATCTTCTGCGCCGAGCCGGCCACGCTGCTTTCTGACACGCCGGTCAACGACAACCGCTGGCACGCCGTGGTCATCCGTCGCCACTTCAAGAACACGACGCTGGTCATCGACCGCACCGAGGCCAAGTGGGTGGAGGTGAAGTCCAAGCGGCGGGACATGACGGTGTTCAGCGGGCTCTTCCTGGGCGGGCTCCCGCCGGAGCTGCGGTCGGCCACCCTCAAGCTGACGCTGAGCTCCGTGAAGGACCGCGAGCCCTTCAAGGGCTGGATAACGGACGTCAGGGTCAACTACACGCAGGCGTCGCCCGTGGAGAGCCAGGAGGTGCGGCTGGACGACGAGCAGAGCCGCCTGTGCGCCGGCGACGACGTCTGCCTCAATGGTGGCGTCTGCTCAGTGCTCAACGACGAGGCCGTCTGCGACTGCTCCCAGACGGGCTTCCGCGGCAAGGACTGCAGCGAAGGTAAGGTGCCCGCTCCGCCTCCACTTGCCCTGCAGCTGAGCCGTGTCCTCCGGCGCGGAGCCGCCTGTCCTGGGGCCCTGCGCACGCTGCCGCCAGGGAGAAGCAGGAGGAGGAGGGCAGTGCCGGGGGCAGCCTTGGTGGGTGGAGATGCTCTGTGCTGGATGTCCAGGGTCGCGAGGCCCCGAGCCCGGCCAGTGTGTTGGCGTGCGGAGAGGAGACCGGTGATTTATTTGCCTGGGAGGGGAAGATGAGGAGCGGGGCGAGGTGGAGGATGAGAGTTTTACCCGAACGGGGCCGCCACCGCATCCAGCGGTTGGCAGAGCCTGTTGCATGGGCAGGCTGAGTCCCAGAGGGCCAGGGGAGGCACGGGCTCCAAGACCGCCCGGTGGTTGCGAGCGGTCGCCTGGTGTGAGGGGGAGTTTGGGAAAGCCCTGCTCTCCTCGTGGGAATCCCGCCCACAAATAAATCACGGAGGAAAATGTGGTCCATAGGCAGCCCCCCGCGCTCGCTGTGTTTTGCTGGGAAACGTGCCATTGCTGCGGCTGCTTGAGCATAGGGGAGCACCCTTGTTGCGTGCCCAGCACGGGCTTCAGAGGTGTTGGAGTGCAGGAAGGCAAAATGCATTCAGGGAATTACAATCTCCACGTCCCAAAGCTGAGAGCAAAGACCTGAGTATAAAATGCCAAGGTGTAAATCTAAAAAAAAAAAGGTGATATGTGGGACAAGTGAATGTCCTCACTGAGTGGCTGCATGGTATTTATGGCTGAATAATTTGCCTTTCTCATTTCTATCAAATTTTGCTCGCTATAAGAAAGAAAATATAGTTTGTGACTGTGCCTTATTACGTAACACCTGCTGTCCTTAGTGTCAATACTCCAACACTGCCGTCATTCTGCATCCTGTTTACTTTTTCAGCTGTTTATCTTACATCTGACATTTGTTCCAAAAATATTAAGCCTTTTTACATTTTCAAATGTTTTTAATAAAGAGAGCGCAAAGGTAACTGTGGAAAATGATTAACTCACCCCTTCAATAGCACATATATGTCTATATGTATAATGTATATGGGCATACATATAAATATAATCTAATTTGGGATTTACAAGAAGGTGACATTCAAAATAATATTTAGAATCGCCCAAATTAAGGTTTCACTTTACTCAAACGCTATCAGTTTTACGATTGACATCAGAAGGATCAAGATTAGATCCCCACGTGTCTTTTGTCCACAAAAAAGCCTTATAAAGTAACAGGAAGGCATATAATTTTAGCATACCTTCTCTATAAAAAATCATAAAATATTTGGATTCTGATTTCATTAGGAAGAGAAGGCAACATTGTCACCAATTGCAATATGAATGAAGTGAGGCCACAGTTTATATTTGTTGAGGGAGAAAAGGTAATAAATGAAAGATCAGTCAGGTTTTGATGAAGAGATTAGTAGCTACTCATATGTGCTACAGAGATATTGAACTAGTTTGAAAAATAATGATTCAATCTTCTAAGAAATAGAAAAGGCAAAAGGACAAGTAAAACTATTATGTCTGCCAAGAAGTAAACCTTGGCTGTTGATGTTTAATTCTTTGTAGTAAACCTAACATTCTGCTGTTAGCTTTTGATCTTCTGTTCCAAGAAGAAGTAAATTTCCCAGTAATTTCAGAGGGAGTTTGCCGTTCCTGAAGAACGGAGGATGTCTTGAAGAACAATGAATGAGATAGGGAGGTCTGTGACATTTTGAGTCTTCATCTTGTTTTATTTTTTGACTAGAAATGGTTGACTAGAAATTTTAGTGTCAAATTATATCCCAGTGACACTTTTTTCCCCTTTTAGGCAAAAAATAATCATTGTATTTCCTTGAAGGTTTTCCTTTTTGCTGTTGTTTGGATTGGCCCTTTTTTGAACCCTCTGCATCTCTACAGTTTGACAGAGCACATAGTTGCATACTATAATGAGGATATTAGAAGGTAATAATAATAATAGAATTCCTAAAATTTTCTATCCTGACATGCACCTTTAAGAGATTATAAATGGCATATAAAGAGTCACTATTTTAAGCTTTAAGATGAGATTTTTTACAGCATTTATTTTATTTTCTGGAAGGGCCTATTTTTTTGAATTTGTGCCTTTGAAAAGCTGTTTTTTTTTTCTGAAGAAAAGCTTTCTTATAGCAATAAAATTTCACCTAGTGCAACTTTGAAAACCCCATAGGAATATAAGATGTTCCAGTAGGCTTAAATGTCCCTCTACTTGTCTAAATCAGGAGTGGCTTTATTTATGTTACCTGAATTACACTAGTATATAAACAAGTTAAGTTATCAAAGAATCAGCATCAGATTTATGACATTCACTGATGCTGTTGGTTTGAGTAGGATCTGCACTCTCTTTGGGGTTGACTTTGGCATGAATTACAGAAAAAGGACAGGAATTGCTTGGGTATCCAGGATGTACAGCTTATAGCATAGAAAGTCATGATCTCCGCAGTTCTGTTTTCTGTTAGTCCGTAGGCTTATGAATAAAGATGATACAAGACAGTGAAAGTACAAGACAGTCCTCTAAAAAAGGAAGTAAAGTATGACTTGCGTTAAAATATGCCCTGATTACCATATCAATTTTCTGAGGAAGTTTTTACACTCATCTCAATCTTATATTCAATGAAAATGATATTATTTGTGGAAATGAATGAAATGAGTATGGTTTGATTTTACAACAGAGTGAACTGTTCATTAAAAAGACTGATCTTTGCAATCTACTTTTTTAGTAAAGTAACTCAAGATTCTAGAATTGCAGGAAATCAGGAAAATATGCAACTTATATTTACAAAATATACATGAAATAAAAAACACCCTTTGATTTGGGAACTTTCTCATGGACTCCAGATTCTTGTCACTTCACGTCCTTATGCTTTTCTCTATCTGTAACTGTTAGAAAAAATTACTCACAGACAGTTTTGTCCTTCTAAAATATCGATAGCCTTCATGACTCAGTATTATCTTTTTGCAGCGACTACTGGAGGCAATTATTCTGTGAATTCAACATGTTACTGTTTCGAACATGTCTAACTGTCCTACTGAGTTTCTGTTTTGTGGAAAAAAGGAGGACTGTTCATGCAGCTGTTCCCTGTAAGAGATATTCTTCTCGTGAGATGCTCAGTAGTTGATTCCAGCTATGGTCTGAGCTGTGAAAATGATTTTTTAAGGAAGCAAATTCCAGATGGCTCAAGCTATCCAGCATTTAATTTGTTTGTTTGGGTTCTGAGTTATTGCATAAATTGCATAAATTTTTGTTGTGCACATTTTCTTCTTCATGATAACTTTTTAAAAAGGCATCCAATATTTGACTTTTTTGGGATTTTTTTTTTCATGTTTTAATTCTTTAAATTCTTTCATGCCTTGGAGAAAACATACAAACATATTTTGACATTAATTATCTTCTGCGAGATACATGTTTGAGTGCAAAGCAATGCCAATGAAGTCAGTACACGTAGTCAGTTGCACAAGAGCAACCACCCTTGTCGTTATCCTTCTTGAATAGTTAGGTAAATGTACTATGTGACAACAAATACTGTGAGCAAAACTTCCCTTCTGATTTACACTTCAGATCCTTTGTCTGCAATCTGCCTCTCTACTACGTGATTTGTATTTGTTCTGCACACTGAATTCCTTATCACTGCCAATGGCCACGGGGGTGATGCTGATTTAGGAGGAGGGATAGGAATCCGCTAGAGATTACGCTAAGGTTCTGTAGTATTTACAGAATGGTTCAGTTCAGTCTAAGTAAAAAAATCTTTAATATTATTTAATATTTTTAAAACAGTGGATTTATTTTTTTTTGTCAGGGTAGAACTTTTATGGCAGATAGTCAAATAATCCCTGAGTCTTTCAAAATGCTTTAAATCAGTGCTCCTTACATTCAGTTGTGTGTAAATAGAAACCTCATGTCAGTTTAGAGAAGAATTTTGCATCATTTTCGTAATGCAATTTGATATATTATTTTGTTTGTGAGGATTTTGCATTATAAGATATTGATTTCAATATCTGCCTCATGTGAAATCACAGTAATTTAAATACTGTGTTACTGGTAATTAGGAACTGCCAGTCTGTTTTGTCTTCCAAGAAGGCTACTTGTTGAACACTGTTAATCCTTTCAAAATGCTCATGTTGAAACACTTCCAGAGGACCACTTAGGCATATAGCATTCGTCTCAGTACCCCAGATCAATAGCCTTTTATATAGTGAGTTTGTTGCTTCCCCCTGCTAAGATGGAGGGCTCATGCCAATTTTGAGTTTATACTGAAAATTATAGGGGACTAATACACTGGATTTTACTTCTGACAGCTTACAAGCTTGTGTCAGATTGGTCATACAGTAAAAATTTCAAAATTATATAATGAAATTGTCTATATTTTAATGTAATTACACTTCAGGGCTTACAGCCATTTTGGACCAAAAGCAGCTGATCTTTTCTCAGCTGCAGGCTGGCTTCCACTTAAGTGGAAGGCTCCCTAGGAATCTTTTTACTGTAGATGTTAGCCAAGGAGTTGTGGGGAAAACATTTAGATTACAGAGCATATAATTGTATCCCATCATCATTACCGAGCTGATGGATGGGAATGGGGAAACAGAATAGGAAATAAAAACAGTTCTTAACAGAAATAACTTTAAGTAGAGGCTAACTGTAACATATGGCTCTGAGGGTTCATTCTTCATTTTATAAACATATCAAAATCAAAATTGGCTGGTAAACAAAAGAGTTCATCACACTCTTGTTGAAATTAATGCAGTGTTTTGTCTTCTGGAAAGCTTGGCGTTGCTTTCAGAAAACATGAAGCTGTACCAGCTTCTGGAAGAATACATTTCTGGTTTACTGCACCTTAGTTGAAAGCTGTATACCTTTATAAAAGCATGGTTTTACAGAATACAAAGGGCATACTGAAGTGTTGTGTACCTGAGAAGTAAAATATAAAGTCCCATTTGTTCTAGAAATTATTCGTAAAATAAACTGGCAGAAATCAGACTAGCTGATATGTCTCTAATGCCTTTTAAAGGTTATTCTACTGATTATTCTAGCTATTCTTTTCTGGAATTCTCATTTAATCTTTTGCAAAATAATTGAATGCCCTGCAAAGATGAGAAATTTCCCAGCTGAGGTTTTCCCCTTCTATACGCTAGTGATGGTGTCTGACTGACTAGCCAGATCATATTGTGCATGTGTCAAAGTCAGTCTTGCCAAAGCATGGATTCTCTTCCACTGAATTAAAAAGCAGTTGTATGTGGTGAGTTCAGGCAGGTGTCCAGCCCTTCTCGTGGACCTTAGAGTATCCAGCAGAGCCAGTGAGCAATGCGATGCACCAAATACCCACAGCAATGAATGAAGCAGGAGAAGGCACTTAATTTTGAAATGACATTGCTTTCTCTGTGCCCCACATCAGTTCACACCATTTATTGTCCAACTGTACGGTTAAATTAATGACACTCCATGCAGGATTTGTTGGAGGATTTTCTTCCTGGCTGTGAGCCAGAAAAGATCAGTATTTCTATTAGTATCTCCATTGCAGAGTCAAAACTTGAAGCTCTCTCTACCATACGGAGCACAGCCTCTTTAGTCTACAAAGCTGATACTTATCAGCCCACTTTGAAGTTGCCATCACTTCTACTGCTTATCTATCCATACCCAAGTATCCATAATACTGTGTTGTTTTTTTCTGGTGCAAAACTGACCTGCAGTTATATGTCTTCTGTTATTCTGCCAAGATGTTGGAAGTGCTGTAAATTCCCGACTGCCAAAGAGATTTCTCTTTGCCATTCAGTTCTTTGCATGATTGTACAGTCCCTATCCTTGGCAGTGGTATGGCACCTGTACACTCTCATTACTAAAGATTCAAAGATGTAATGTCTGAGGACATGGAAACTCTGGCTTCCACTTAATGAGTGTATAATTTTCAGCCTGGTATTTCTTGAAATATCATGTTACTTTTGGGTGTTCTTTGCTTTTGGATGAGAAAGTTGAGGAGAAGGAGAAGGCGGCCCAAGCCTTATTTGAACTTACAAATAAGTAAGAAACAGGGTATGCTGGCAGCTTTCTGTAAAAAACAGGCCTGCATAACAGGATTTTAGATTTCTAAATTTTTATGTAGTTGTTTATGAACCTGGAACTATTTAGTTAGGTCTTAATAAGCAGCAATTTTGGCATTTCATATAGAGCAAAACAAAGCCAAGTTCTGTTTTCATTTTCCTTCAGAATCGAAGTCTCATTGACTCAAGCTTAGAATTAGGGCAAACCTAATAACCTGCTGATTCTGAACTTATTATTTGAGTGGGAATATGAAGACAGAGAAGATCTAGGGCAAATTAAATAACCTGCTGGTTATGACTGTAGTACATTCATCTGGGAGCACATATACAGAAAAGACTTTTCATATATTCAGATATTTTAAAGCATCATCATCTTTTTTTTTTTAATTTAATGCATTCTTATAAGACATACTATATGAGTGAAATTATGTGACTAATTTTGTTTTACATTTAAGGGACTTTATAACATGAGGGAAAATGTTGTTTTACCAAGAAGGTGGGAGGTGTGTTCCATAGAATCATTTTTGCAGTTGCTGCCACTACTAATTGTGAAGCAGTATATTTTGCCTATGTAGGTGTTATGCATCTGCATTGCAATGTAGGTGTATAAATCACAGATTACTTTTAATCTGTGGCACAATGCAGAGTCTTAAAATGAAAAGCTATGACTTTTTGGTGATGTTTTTTAGAGAAAAGGCCTAATGTTGCTTAAAGGCGGATAAGTTGGATGAACTCTTCTCACAGTGATGTCCTCTAATTAAGAGAACAGCTACAGCCTTTTTGGAGGTCACTGACATTATACTGTGCAAGTGCAGATATATGTCACCGCTCCCAAGTTTCAGGATCACATCTTAATGATTGATACAGAATGACCCTCAGTTTCATTTTGTTTCCCTTCTATGCTTTTCGACTTCAGCAAAAGTTGTAAAAATGGTACTTGTGTGAAAGGAAGTATCTCCATTAGGAAAACATTCCTTGAAAAAGGTTATGTGTATTTCTTATAAATTATATGTACCTTCTTTTTTAAGAATTGTGTAGAAAATCACAAAATCAGTGAGTAGACGTGCAGTGAAGAACTGCATCTCAATATTGTAATTTTCTTTAGAAGTTCATCCTGATTCTTCATCTGTTCCCAAAGGTGACAGCAGAAACATCCATACAAATATGTCAGCATTTGTATAATGGGTGTCTAGAGGCAGATTATCATGAACTGTACTTTGCTTTATCAGTTACAGGCTTGTGATGCAAAGATCATATCCATTATTAATAATATGTGAGAATCAGACCCTAATTCTAGTAAAATAAATGCTCTACAAAATCTTTCCAGGAAGTGTGCTGTCTTTGCTAACTGACTTATGAAGACTCAGTAAAAATAATCTCCAAACAGCTTGAATTCTAGTGACTCCTATGCAGTGACTGACTCATGTTTGTAAGATCAGGCTCTTAGCCTGAGAGGTCCAGAGATATGGGAGTAGTGAGAAGGGCTGTTTTTTTTTCCTAGGCTACAAAAGCTGTTCTGAATATACTGAATATCAGGTGAATATCAGTGTCTGTAAAAATGATGGTACTGACATTGTTGTTGTTAGTTCTATTTCCTTTTATTTAGCTTATTTTTTTCCCCATTTTGTTTGTCAGAGAAGATATGGGTGAAATAGGATGATAGGAAGTAACAGCTGTATGTCATTTAATTTTTAAGACTATTGTGCAATGATTCAAGAAAAACTTATTTTTGTTGGCCACTTAAATAGATTTCCTAAGAATTGCATAATATCCTCTTGCTACATTCTTTTTAGACAAAAGTTATTCTTCTTCTCTAGGGCTGATTTTCTGTGAAGTTTGTCTTTTTGCGATACTTACTGCAGAAAAATAATTTCTGCAATATTATTACCTTGCAAAGAACATGCTTTTAGAATATACATTTTTATCCTGAGAGAAATTGTGAACTGTCTTTCAGCATTAGACAAACGCTCTGTCTTGTTTGGTTCAACATGTTCTGAAGAATTCTGAAGACAAGTCTTAGATTCATGCATAAAACATTCTTGATAAAGGTGTTTTGAGGATAATACCTATATTTTCATAGTAGTTCATCAGGAAGACAAAGTGATTTGAATATAATTCCTTCTTGGTCAAAGCTACAGTCAGCTTTCCATTAACTACCTCAACTATAGTTGTTTCTAGGAAATTCTGGTTTGCTTTTTTGTGACTATTCTTGGTCCAGAACATTTGAGGGAGAGGCTGAGATGAGTTTAGTGGCAAAACCATGACATTATGGTTGTACCTTCTATGGCTGTTAAACAGATGAAACTGGCATTTTAGGAAGACATACTCTAGAGCTGTACAGAATTGTTTTTATTTTTGTTTTCTCAATTAAAACTTTTGAAAGTCTGAAATTAAAGAAATCATGCATCAGCTTCAAAATTGAGAATAAAATTCACATTGTTTCTAAGAAGTGTCCAGTAGCAGAGTACATGACAAAAGTTTTGACTTGCTGTTCTCGTACTTCCACTGACAATCACATTATCAATATTTGAAAAAAAAAATCAGTATTCAGGGGGCTTATCTTTCCTGTTTTCAGAGTCTGAGTGTTATTCTACTTTTTGAAAAGGATTGGAGTTTTTAAATACTTTTTGGTGAAATGCACATTAAAAATATCTCCATCATTCAAATTTAAAAAAGATAATGAGAGAAAAATCAGCAGTATTCAGTTATGTCTTACCCCACTGCAACACATGAGTCATACTGGTGAACTTGGGAAATCTTGAAACACAAAAATATGCACAGTAATGCAAGTGGATAGAATTTCCTTCCAGTTTTTCCCTACTGAAAAACAAAATAAAGCAATAAACATAAATATGTCTATGGAAAGTATAACGATAACAGCAGAAGTAGGTGATATGACAAGAATTCAGAATAAGTCTACGTTCATTGTGTGGTAGTTTCATTTTTTTGTTCATGTGTTTAAGGGTGAAACTTGTCTCTTCATTCTATTCACATTTGTGTGATGAATAACAAATTGCCGCCAGTGATGCTGTATCTATTGTCGCAGAGATATTTCTAACTCAAAAATCTTTCTTATGAGAACTTACTAATATGTAGTTACTTTGATACTGCACATTCATATGGGGTGACTACTCTTTGGAAATACTGAGTTTTTGATGGGCAGATTTTGATGTTATTCAGCTTTGATCCTCCTTAGTTTTCTCTTTGGAATTTTGGGAAAAAAAAAGTATATAAATATCTCCTGGAATTCTTGGTTGTTACTCAGCTTGAACTGTCAGTGACTTTATTGGAGCTTTGGATCATTCAGAGAATACAGAAAGACATGCTGAGACTTAATGAAATAATTAAATAATGTTGGAAAATAAAGGCTTGGAAATCTTGTTATCTTTAGGAATATAGTTATGCATCATATTTCTAAAATGCTTTGCCGCTGTAGGTTTTGTCATATTTAGGACCCTTCAGTCAGTCAGCAGTGTGAAATCATTACTCCAGGTAATGGACTAACAGACTTTCATGTGTGTATACGTCAGGATTGATGCCTTTAGAAGTTAATACATGTAAGCCACTATTAAATAAGGGTAAGATCAGAATCAGGTCATCTGGTCATAACGAAAATGTTTCAATTATGTTAATATACACTCCAAAAAGCACTTGAAACAACTGCAAGGTCCAAACAGAATTAACCTTGCCCATTACTGTATAATATTACTCTGTGATCCTGGTCATGCAGATGCATAGAAGCATTTACCAACACAGAAATGACTGGCAGAAAGCTTTTCTGGCTTGGTTTACACATAGGCGTAATTACTTATTCTACTCCTTAATTTGTCCAATTGTGCAGGTATAATAGAGACTGGCAATGCAGTTTTCCCTTTAAAATAATGACCTAGTGGCTAAAAAAATTCTCACACTCCAACCCACTTTTCATCTCCATTGCTGAGATGTCTTATCCTGTATTAAAATGCTGGCTATTTGAAAACAGACTGCTTCTCCATCTATGTGTATGAATCAGGCTTCATGCTACATTCCATTTTCTTTGGTACTCCATTCAGGGCAGGTTTTTATAACGTAGTTTTGTATGGCCAGCTTTGTTCTTTATTCCACTTAAGTCATTGAGGTCAATCTAACGCATACGAACATGCTACACTCGTAAATCTAGGCTTTGAGAATTTTATTAGGTTTGTGAAATAGAGCCTTGCAAAACTATGACCTGTCAGGAGTAAGGATAATGCACAGCTTTAATGTGATCCCTTTGTGGGCACCCATGAAATTACATGATCATTTAATTTTAATTTAATTACGTGATCATATACCATTTTTTCCACAAGCCTTCTGCCTCATTTAGTGCATTGCCCAAAAAGTAGCAATAATTTCTTCTTCAATATTTTGTTTCCTCCTTGCTGTTCAATGTTTAGCCCTGAGCCTTATTTATTGTCCTTATTCAAATCAGCTTTGAAGAGAAATTATTATTTTTTCCCTGGGCTTTTCTGTGGTTCTCATAAGTAGACTGTCTGAACTACTGTACAAGTATTAAAAGATACACAATGCACAATGAAAGATGACAGATGCTGTTATTCCACTTGCAGAGAAGAACTGAGGCAAATGACGTTCTAATTCTGAGTACACAATCTGATGTTTTCCTGAATACTTCATGTATATGGAATATACTACATGTACACTGTAACTTCAAAGTGCAGCTTCCATTGACTCCAGATTACATCTCTTGGTGACCAGCACTGCATCTGCTGGGGTATCCTGCACCATAGGCACCGAGAAAATGCAGATGTCCCTGAAAACACAAGAAATGAGCACCGTCTGGCTTTAGACACTGGAACAAAAGTATGTGAGACCCTTATAGCTGAGGAGGAATAGACCATATTTCTTTCTCTACGGCTGCATTCAGTGATCTGTGCCATGAGGTGCACCTCACTCCTTCATGGCAAGGACTCTTGGATTGCTGGGGCAGGCACGTTGGTGACCAACACCACAGGTTTCTTCACCGCTCAGCCATTAGTTACTGCTAAGAACAGACCCCTTCTGGGTACAGAAGACATTAGGGACCCTCTGGAGACTATTGCTTTCAATAGAGTAATTAAAGGCTGTGTCATAATGTACATGAATACAGAGGGTGGATTTGAGGCACAGAGGAAGCCTGACTTTTCAGTTACACTATTTCTGAGTGATTGATTTTGCTACCTGAAGAACCTTCTTTTAACATGGTAAAATATTAGTGTTTGTGTGTATATATATACATACATGTCTGTCTATGTATTTTAGCGTTTTGAAGGTCTACTCCCACTCTTACATCTCAGCCCTAGACGGCTTTTTCTTTTAATCCTTTCCATAGCATTCCCAGCAGGGATGTTATTGAGGGCTCCCTGCTCCGCAAGGGGTGGCCAGACCCCGCGCAGGCCACAGCAACCCCGAGCTCCCGATGATGGGGAGAGCCTGCGCAGGCTCGAGTTAGAGAATGCAAAAGCCAAACAATTTTTTAGGAGTTTACTGATAAAATCCAAGGCAATGTTTGGATTGTATAAATAGAGATATTTTCGAGAAAGTTTGTGATTTAAACACAAAGATTCTGGTGTGTTTTTGAAGGTTTGGCAGAAGGCATAACCCAGAAAATGAAGTCACTTCTCCCCAAACAGTTTTTAGATTTCAACTTCAAAATCTGACTAAAGTCAAAAGGAATCAGAATAGAAATGGAACTTGCTTAGCGTTCCCTTGGGGAGATACTGCTGCTAACATAAATGCCAATTTTTCACTTGAGCTATTTTTTTTGTGACTGAATCAAATATGTACTTTTTAAGACCAAAAGAATGGTGGACTTCCTTTGTATTACTGAGTTCCTCTCAATTTTCTTCATTTAGTGTATGGGATCATCTTCTGTAATAAACGTGTCTTATAAAGAATGAAATCAAGCAAAAAAAAAAGGGTATACAAAATAGTTTCTCTGCATTTCAGAACCACTTTGCCAGGGAATAAATTGAGTTGACCTACTACTACCTACACAGTTGACCTGCACAGGACTTCTCTCTGAACTGAGAGTAATCTGAACTGATCCTTCTTTTTAGGGTACTTCTGTCTTCATAAGAAACACATTAATAAATGTCCCAGGAATTTCTCTGTTTGTGTAAATACTTAAAAAAAATGAAAAATACTGATGAAAAATATTTATTTTCTTTTTTCTTTTCATTTATAATTACTATCACTTTATGACCACTACCTATCCTAGGTACTGTTTTGACTTTTAAGCATGCAAATAAAAACCTGTTAACATTTTGGAAAGCAGAAGTTGAAGTCACAGTAGAATATGCTGCAGATAACGATACATATTTTAATAATAATAAAATGTTCACAAATATCTGCATATTAGCCCATGATACTATGTGTATGAAAAGGGAGGAAAAGATTTAAAAAGGAAAAAAGTTCAAGAGTCTGTAAAAATCAAGAATAGCACTGAAAATCATCATTCAAAAATAATCACATAAAAGCTAAAGTACAGAATTATTGCACAATCAATTACAATATGTGTATTTATAAATTTTAAGACAACACTATTTATATTTTCATGTAATTATAAAAGTTGTACCCAGCGGGTAGTGTGATTAGACTCATCTTTAGAAATGCAGTTGTTCTCTGAATACTAGTAAACTTAAGTTCAGATGCATAAATTTAAATATAAATATTTTTGTTCAAGCTCATTTTATGAGTGTTTTTCCACCTCTTTCTTGCATTTCCTATCAAACCATCGCCATGATATTCACTTTAGGCAACCTTCAATTTTGCAGGAAAATACTACCAGTCACAATCAAATCTCAGGCCTTTCCAGTCCTATATAACATCCCTACAGGCGTTTTCTTGCTGAGCAGCAAGCGAAGCATGAATTAATGCAGCACGATTTTACTGTCATTTAAAATATGTCTCCAGCTCAGCAGTACTGCTCTGCAAGCGTAAAGCACACAAGATAGTATAGGAAGACTGATGCAAAAGTTTCCTAGCCTATGAGATTGTAGGATATGAACAGAAATTAAATTTATTGACACTGCAATTAGCATTTAATCTGCTTCGTACACTCAATACATTTATCATAAGATCAGCTTCTGTGTTTATTCATGCTTTTAATAAAGTAGTGCTGTGGCCTGGTCCTGGTAAAATGGTTTGGGTAAACAGGAATTATTTTCTGGGGAGGTTTACAATATACAAAGATCCCTTGGATCAAGAAGTTTTTCATGTGCTTGTGCCAGTTGATCTGAAGGGGCAAACAGAAAGAAATTTTTGACACCCGATATGAAATAGCATAAGGGGATCCAGCATCCTATATTCAAATACCTTGATCTTTACTTACATCTGTTGGAATTTCTGTGCTTGATTCCTGCAAACATTATTGATTATTAGCATTCAGAAAAATATATTTAATGAAATTGTTATGAAATGAAATTGAATGAAATTATCTAAGAGAACTTTAAGTGATCTGGAACATAGAATCTGATCTGGAACCCAGTTTTAATGGAGTCTGTATTCAAAGACAGAGGAGGCTCGAAAGCAACCTAACATCTCCTTTGAACTATATCTTAACAGAAAACCTCAATTTTTCTGTGCATAAATGGCATCATATATAAATCACATTTTGGAAAAAAAAATAAACTTTCAGTACTGAAGTGTTTTGTAATTGTCAAAAATATTTTAGACTTTCTTCTGCTGCACTTAAAACAGTATTTTTAAAAGTATTTCTATATGTCCCTCTGGCCTTATGCAAAGAGTAGTCCTAACAGTTGGCAATAAAATAAGAGACTGGCAGTACTGTCAAAACAAATACTAGTCTACTAAATAAATGATATCAGGAGAAGCATGTAACAGAAATACCTGAAATTTTAATAGGGATCACAATAGTATTCACCAAATTACTATTGGTTAAGGAATGTGTTGTGAACAGCCTCATTATATCTAAAGGTGCCCAAAGTTAATCTTACATTTCATACTTGAGATTTTGCTCAGTAAGAATTTTTCTCTGCTTAATCTGCAACTGTTAGTTCTGCTCTGAAATTTTGAATTTCTTCAGAAAATTATTTTAGTTATAGTGACCTTTAGTTCTTGGTTTTGGAGCTGGATTTTGCTTTTTGCAGAATTTCCTGCAGTTAAGGAAACCTGATTATGAAAGAACTTTGTTTCAGCTTTGGGGCCCATATATTATTTTCTCTTCTTTAAAAAATTCAGAAATGATTATATAAGATGAATGGTAGACATCTGGAAGGATAAAATGGAAAAAAAAACAAAAAACAAAAAAAAAACAGATACGAAGGACTGAGAAGTAATTAAGTACTGAAAATGAAATTTGGAATTGCTGTTTTATTTTAATAGTATTAATACAAATTTCTTATATATCTCAAGTATTTAATTTTCCTCAGAGTTTTTCGTCTATAAAATAAAGTTAATATAATATTCACTGTCTTCTACCCACTTCTTGTCTGCTTTATTTCATCATGTCTTAGATTTCAGAGCATATTTCACTCTGTGTCTACCATAACCTATGGTAAGAGAACAAGATTTTGCTTAAGTGTCTAGATGTTACATATTATGCGTAATACTGAGAGTAGCTGAAATAAAAACATTATATCATAAGTAATAAATAAATACTTGTAATTTAAGATGTTCCAAATGCCTTTAAAGCAAGAAAGTTTCCGATGTACTCATACATATTCTTTTTTAAAATATGGTTGTCTACTGGCTCATTGGGGTAACCAGTTTCCGCCTCGAAGGTGGTTTGTTTTTGACAAAATAACATGACAACAAACTCCTTTAAAAAGATTAATTTATCCGTGAGTAAAATGTTGTTTGTTTTTAAAAGGGTCTTTAACAGATATACCATAAAGGATTCTTAATTTTGTCACATTTGCAAGCAAAATCAAAGATGAATTTTTAGAAATGAACTGAAAGCCTTCTTAAATACATGTAAGATTTTATTTTCCTGTGGTAAATGTCAGCTGATGAAAAGCATTTTCTTAGGCCTCCTGCTCATCAGTACTTGCTGATCAGTACTTGCTGATGCTAATGTATGAAGAATTTTAGTGCTTTCTGACAGAAAGTGTTTACAAAATATCATAAAATGTAAAACTTTGTGCTCGCAAAAAGGTGTAAGGGGAGAAATAGTAATTTTCATTAATACCTGGTTACATAAAAGGTGTTCTGAACAATATACACTGATTAGCTGTTTTTTACTTGCTTTTGTAAGAAAAGCATTTTCCTGAGTTTTTAACCTCGTTAGTTCTGCTACAAGCATAAGATGCATTCATTCATCTATATTTGAATTAAAATGAAGATCTGATTTTCAGAGACATTAACAGTTAAATGATTCACCCAAGACACCCATGGAAATCAAGGGAATATTCTTTCCAATTTCAGGAACTTTTGGCTCAAGGACTTTGGTTCTATCTCATACTGCTCAAGTGGTCAGAGTATTCACGGAAGTTAGTTACTGTTGTTTGTGGAAAATATATAGAGGTATATTGCTTTTGTCTAGCTATTTATATAAAAAATGCAGAAGTAATTCTAATAGAATTAGCTTATCTTTGTACAGTAATGTAATGTTAAGACAACCTAGAGTATAAGTAGCTTAAATGACAGTAGCCATAACATGTGATGTCATGAAGATTGTGTGAGTAACTTTAGATACCAGGTTGACAGTAGAGTAGGAATTAATTCACCTGTATTTCCTCCACTAACAAATATATACAATACATATACCTATAATATATACTGTATATAGAAAAGTGCTTAGATAGGGCATGTTCAAATGGGCATTTCAAAATATATAGCGTGAACTGAGCACACGGTCCAGCTATGCCCTGCTCACCGTCTGGCTAAAAGAGGAGAGGGAGCGACGTGTGGGTAACAGCGCATGGTGACTACTGGGGAAAGCAGGACCTAGAGAATGAAGAGACTTAGGGAATAAAGAGTCTCAGGGAACAAGGAGATCTTAAAATATATGTGCATATAAGTTCTAGCTGCTGGGTTATTAGACCTCCTTACAGGGTCCCCTATAGCCACTGTTAATGCTAGCTCTCTCTCGTGTGTGTGTCTGCATGTTCAGTTCAACTGTGGATGATAAAACTGTTTGGAAAAAAAGAGCTTTTAGAAATAATTGGGGAGGAAAGAAAGCATTTTGGTTGAATGAAATGTTGACAAATGTATGATTGCAGAAGGAAGTGCAGAGAATTTAAAGAACTTTACATTTATGCAAGTAAACTGAAGAGGCTAAGTAAAGGAGGAAAAGACTGCGCATTTTCTATTTGTCATAGAAGTATATTTTAATGTTTAATGGAAAATGCAAAAGAGAGTTTTCCATAACTAATATTCATACATGCATTCAAACATATTTGAATAATGTAGCAAAACAACCATAAATAGAACCAGTTTTTAAGGTGCTTTGTTGGGTGAGTTTGTGCTAGAGGGAGAGGTTTTTCAGAGTGCAGATGGTATTTACACTATCACCTCTCACTAAAAGTCTACAGGAATTTGATGACAAATCATCTTTTGTACCTTTGGCATTATCTCTACATACTTATTAAGTGTTCAGCATAGTCACTTTAATTATTAATTACTGTATCAACACTGAGAAATAATTTGACACATTACATAGGTATTTACTAATATTGATAAATTGGGGCAGAATATTTTCTAATGTAAGAATCTCTCTCTGCCTTTGCTTGTCTTGGCTGTGTATGTTTACACTACAGGTTCTGTGGAGACAGCACACATACTTAATTCAATCATTTACATTTTATCTTAGTTACTAATATTTTCAAACATTTAGTAATCTATTTCTCAAAATGTTACTTTCTACAAATCTGAATTTCATACTCATTTAATTGCTAATAAAATTTGTACATGTGCCAGAAATCTGTTGCTACCTTCTAAAGTGCTTTAAAGTACAAAATAGGCTATTTTGAATAAAGTTTTTTGAGAAAAGAGTACAGAATCATTTTACTTAGAATACTGTAAAATACGTGTTTCCTTTGCAATGGGAAACTTATGAAAATAATTTTTCATTTTTATTTAATCTTATTTTGCAGAGTCTAGTTTTGTGTAATCCTATTTTAGCAAATGTTAAACAGCAGGGTTTTTTTTTTTAGAAAAAAAACAGAATTTACATTTTTAATCTACTGAAATCAGATTACAGATTAGTAAAAAACTACTGGGAATTTGGGGGACTATATCAAGTTATTCTTGTGCCCTGGTAATAGAATACTTCTTAGCATATGCTAATTGTTGACAAACAAAATGTATATTTAAGCAAAACATATTTAAGCAAAACATGGCATTCAGAGAGAAAAGATTGTATGTTTATTTTGAATTTACTTGTGCTTTCTTAAAACACCCTTAGAATATAAATATATTTGAAAATACGAAAAAGATATTATGTTCATTAGATTTGGCACTGAAATCTGTTCAAGAGAGTGATTTTTTTTTGATTAATACCAGATTGGTGATTGATTTTTAGGTCACGCATGTCAGCAATGAAATACATAAATCTCTGATTAGTTTATGTTGGCTCAAAGCTTTTCAGTTCCACTGAGTGATAAATTGCACACTGATTATTTTGTTCAAGGAGCAAGCTTAGATGGAAAAAAAAAAAAAGAAACGAATTTATCCAATAATGTGTCAAGCTTCAGATGGCTCAGCTCTGTAATTCTTATGTATGGGGATTAGAACTTGTTTGTTGGTGGGATTATTGGTATGGTTCCTCCTGCTGCAACTTGATGCACTAGAATTTTTTTATAAAGTAAGCCTTCTGGCTTCATTTTTACATTTCACTTGGCTTCATTTTATTTTCATGTTAACTTAGAATTCGATAGCAGTACTAAATTTGTCTGATCTTGGAAGGCCTGGGCTATAGGGTAAAACATTTGTTAAGGGTATCTTGAATTTAATCTTTGAATTAGCTGAGATTATTCTGCTTTATGCTTCTTTGGCTCTCTGTCAATTTAATAGGATTTTTCTCTTCTCATTTAATTTATGATTGTCTCTTCTTCTGGTGATTTATTTTTTCCTTCACTTTGTTTGCTCTCCTCTTACTTAATCTTGAGTTGTCTCTTTTTTGGCTTTAGAATTCAAACCAAGAAACCAAAAAGGGAAGAGTTTGCTGCTAACTTTTCATTTTCTCAAGCCTTGTTTTCCTCAAAATGCTTGTTAGGCTTGTGAATTTGTCAATTAGAATAACCAAAGAGAAACTTGTATTGGAATGGAAGTCATAGAAGAAGACATTTGCACCACTTGCTTCAATCCGGAGTGCCTAAAAGCAATTGCAGTTTTTAATTTTAGTTAGTTGATTACTTTTAGTTTAGGCTCCGCTCCATGGGAGGATTGGGTTTGTGTGAAGGTGATTGTTTGATCTGAATCAAATAACTACATTTTGACAGACAGTCCATAAAATTGGTGTTTTCTCTTCATACCACAAGGCCAATATCTCTAAGAGATTCCAGTTTGTGTTAATCTAATGAACTAGCTTGGATTTTATCTATCTGCCACAAATTTCATGTTTTAGGAAAATACCAGATTAATTGGTCCGGGTTTCTTTATGGTATCACTAGAGGCTTTCAAGTCTATGTAACATTTGTTGCAGTGTCTTGCTAGATATGGTACTGGGAGACTTCCTCATGTTTCTCTTCACAACTGTGTGCCAAAAATGCGATGTAATCTTATGCTTTAGCACCTCTGTGATCTGTGATAGCTCTGTGACTGTCAGATGCTTCCATTTCGCACAGAATATTATATAATCCCTCTCTTTTTCTTCATGTGCCTTCGCAATTTCGGAAGATACACCTATTACAATCTACTGTTCTTTTCCTATGAATATAGTAATATAATAATCATCTTCTTCTGTTGATCACGTTTTCCAGAAATGACAGGAAGTCTGAGATTCACACATTCACATGCAGTTCCATTTAGCATTCCTCAGTTATCACATCCTCTGATTTGCATTGCTGATTCTTTTTTGATGTTGAACCTCATTCCATTAAAATTTCCTCCCTCAGATACTTCCTCCTTATATTAAGTCAGACTTACTCATTTCCTCAGCAAATGATATTTAACACGGTGATAAAGAAATATAAATAGTAGTAAGCATTGGTTTCAGGTGGTATATATTACATCAGATGACCTCTGCAGTTATGAAGCATTTTTAGGAAATACTTTATTGCTTTGCAGTCTGCTTCGGTGCCATCTCACTCCCCTGACTACTGTTTCTATTCCTTAAAAGTAATTCTGTTGCAGGACCTATGTTCCTGCATGCTGGTCCTTTCTGGTTTCCTTGATAGGGGCCTTTCTTTCAACTTGCTCAGCTATGCCCCACACCCATGTTTTCTACAAATGTCTATCTAAGGAGTTTGCTATTTAAGAGTGTTTTTTGTACCGTTTGTTTTATGCTTGCCTATTCTTAAGACTTTTTTCTCATGCTGAACACTGTCTCTGACCTTTGGCCACTCCCGAAAATATTTATTACTCACCCCCAGGGAAACTTGTGTTTGAAGTTAAGTGGAACTTTCAACTACTAGAATGATTTTATTTAAGTTCATTTTATTGCTCTCTCTCTGGAGGTGAGATTTAGATAGCTTTAATGTAGTGCTATATTGTAATCCTACATAATATAATTTAGAATACACTTCATTGAATATATATGATACAATTTCTTATAAATATAGCTAGAAAGTGACAGAAGTGGAACAGCACAGCACCTGGACCTCCTGCTAAAATTGTTAATTTCATCCATAAAAGAAATCCATATGCAATGACACAGGGTTTCCGTGTCCTCTAAGTCAGATTGAAAACAAAATTGAATACAAGTTATATTGGCAAGGTTTAAATTAAATTGTCTACAGAAGCTATTTTTGGTGGGCAAGATTGGATTCCATATAAAGGAAGTGAGCCTAAGTTTTTTAGTAATGTATGATCTATAATGTAACTGCTGTTGTTTCTTGTTCTTTGAAGTTCACATGCGTAAGCACAGAGAAAGGCACCGACTTTTCAGAGAGGATGGAGTATGCACCAACACAGACTGTCATGAAGTGCCAGCAGCTCCAAATCTGCAATTACTTATGAAGAATAGCTGGATGCTATATGAAGAATATAGCAGTTTCACTCTAACTGATTCTAAAGGCCAGTGACATTTAGATCCATGTCAGAAAGCAAACTTTGCTTTTGCTTTATTGTTCTATCATTTCAACTATGGAGAGCTCCAGCTGGCCTATTTAAACAGTTAGGACTCATTTAGGGTCTTTCTTGTCTTTAGAACCGAAATAGCTGAGGAAGCAAAACAAAATGAGTATAAAAATCAAGGGCAATAAGTAAACAATTAGTATTTTTCTGCCTTAGGAAAGGATTATATGTTACTGAGAAGAAAATAAAGCAATGAGAAAAGGTCTAATGATGTAGCTTATAAATTGCAGATGGTCTATTTGTGGGACATACAAATCAGTTTTAGTCTATAAAGCATAAAACGACATCACTGAAAATTTGGAAACACTGTCTATCATTAGAATTTATGAACAGCACATAAGCCTTTCTCTTTGTAAAAATTTTATGTTGAATATGTGGTGACCTGGCAGCCTAGCTTGACTGCTAAGCCTAAAGTCATTCCAAAATATGAGGCTGAAGCTGGAAGTAACTGGGAAGCTCCTTATGATAGAACGTCCATGAACTGTAACTGTTTTTTCTAACTTTTCCCATCATTTTATCTAACATTACCTGTGGAAATGTTAGTGACTGGGGTGAAACAAATCTCAAGTTGTATACAGGTCCTGGGTTCTTACTCGAGTTTAAAAGTGGTGATCCTGTGGTAACTGTAGACTAGTTAAATTACTGTTCGACCTCTATGATGATCTGAAGCTATCATCAAATGTGTCTGTAGACTGTGATCATCTCATGTTATTTCCTTTATAATACAGACTAAACCATTCAATCTAATTTCTGCATCAGTGGGACTCTGAAGCAAAGTGTAGCCATCTTAGAAGCTCAAAGGCTTGAAAGTGGAGTGGTAAAATGGTTTATCTGATTTTTTTTTCTTTCATAACTCTCTTAAGAACTTCAGCAGGAGTAAACATTCAGGAAGATGTACAGAATCTAGAAAACAATTTCTCTCCTTTCCATTCACACCTTCATCGTGATATCTGTTTAATTCCTGCTATTATACAATCACTAAAAGAAGATTCCCTTTGCAGGCATTACGTTTCTTTTATTTTCATGCACAAACTTATTACAAACTTATTACCGATAAAATATGTGTACATTTAGCAGAGCTGAATGGATTTTTTTATAAAATGATGCATCATTAGAAAATTATTAGTGATTTTAATGAAACAAAATAATTAAATACCACAGAAACATACCAGTTTTATCAAAGATAATTCTCAACATGGTTTAGAACTAGAAAACTTTGGCCCTGAATGTGTCAGACTGGCCCAACTGCTGGAAAACCCAACTTTTATGGAGGGAAAACTGTTATTTCTCATATATCCGTATATTTGTATATGTATATAAGTATTTTCTTTTTAGAGTGGATAAATTATATGTACGTGTGCAAGTATCTTTCCTAACAACACACGTAAGCATAAACATTCATACATACATAAGCATAAAAATAATCTTTTTTTCTTCTGGGTGATGAAGAAGCTGTTAAGGTCTTTATATTTTTCTCTAGAAGTTAAACTGTATTAGATCCAGCTACAGAATGTTGGGGAGAAATCCTTTAAAACGTAGACTATTATTGAGTATGTTCTTTTGACAACATCGTATATGTCAGGTGTTTGCACTTTGCAACAGATGCATGTTGCAAATCCTTACTTGCATTCCTCAGGTTAATTCACTGTAATGAATTTAGTCTGTTTCTCTGCAGTCATAAAACAAGTAAAAAAAAAGAAAGCAAAAAAGTTTAAAGCCTATATGTTTGTATGTCTTGAAAATAATTTGTATATGTTTTAGACTTATTCAATAGGTATATTCCTTATAACTTAA
>JAUBNY010001183.1:537642-553165 GCA_032275445.1 Crypturellus soui
CCTATATGTTTGTATGTCTTGAAAATAATTTGTATATGTTTTAGACTTATTCAATAGGTATATTCCTTATAACTTAATGTTAGAACATTTTAGTTATCTCAAGGTACTCTTCACTGTTGAATCACCTTATATTTTTTAGTAATTTCCTTTAGCATTTGTGATTTGCATTAAAAGGAAAAATTTCAACAAAAGCTACATAAACATGGCACATTTTCACATGTAATTACCGAAGTTGCATTTAAAAGCAGGATATAATATATGCAGATGATTATAAATAGTTGAGCACTTAGGCTGACATTAAGCTATAATATGGCTGCCTTGCTTCTGTTGACTTGATTCAATCAGGAATGTGGGACTCACATGGCTTGGACTTTGACAGTGTCTGGAATTCTGTAGTTATTAAAGAAACAAGCACCTTATCAACTATTTCACACATTAGCTTGGAGCTCTACTAGTGCTACAGCAATGACATCACCATTAGTAAGTCTTTGCATTCAGTAGCATTTCTACCATTTTGGGGCTGCCTCTTACTGCATGGCAGAAGAGAATCCATTATTTCCTTATTTTAAAAGCATTGCATAAACTCAAACCGAAAATCAATGAAACGGTTTACATTTATCTGCATGTGTTTTTAGTTAAATAGAGAACTCATAGCTATTTACAGTATCTGAATGAGTTCCTAATTAGGAGAAGTTGTCAACTTGTTAAACTAGAAGGAATACGATATATTTTATAGCCACATTGGCTTAAAGTCTGACAATTCATCTTTCATAACACTATCCGACTGAGGACTTATGACAGGAATATCCTTCAAAGGATACACTCAATCCTTTTTGTTTTTTTTTCCTTTTTTTGAAATTAGTTTGAAATTGTTTCTGTCACAGCAGAACATTTAGTGAGCTATACCTTGCTTAGACAAATAGATGAGCGATGCCTAAGCAGTAAAAAGAGGAACCTAGTGAATGAGCATTATTGTTATGCTACGAAATACTAATCCATGGCCTCAATACCCACATGTCTTGAATGAACATGTCACAGCAAAATAACAATGTGTTAGGGCTCTACTGAAAGATCTGATATTTAATTGTATTGATTGATCAAAGAGTGTAAACAATGTAATGATAAACACGTGAAATCTCTGTAGTCTAAGGATAATGGTTAACGTAAGCTCTGGGTCTGTTGCTAAATAAGTTACTGAATACAATAACGAGAAGTGATTCAAGCATTCTGTTCTAAACATTAATTTTCTTGATGCCAGTAGAAGTTGTGTAACTGATAAAGACAAGAGTACACAGGTGCATGTTTCCACCTATCCATAGTAAATTATAACTTTTGGCAGCACTGAAGTAGAGGAGCAGAGGGATAAGTGTCTATAGTGCCTGAACAAGCAGAATGGGAGACAAAATGGCATTCTTTTTAATGTAGCTGCTAATTTCAGTACCTCCTTTTTATTGCATTATGCAGATGATATCCTTTGAAAACTGAACAAAATAATGAATTACTTATGTGGGAGATTAGGGATGTCATTCTCATGGAGAACTCTTTTATGGAAAAAATAAATGCAGTGTAAGACATCTGGAAGGCAAAAATGCTGTTCATTTATTAGTTATTTTGTCTATGAAGTTAAGTGGCAACCACGGAAAAGAATAGCTCCACGGTACAAATGGGAATTCCATATCCTTCTTTTTGAACATACATATATTTGTATTTATCTTGCTTCATCGTAGTTTCACACCGTATATGAAAAAGAGGATAGTGATGCAACTGTAGCTGAGAACAAAAGTGACAGAGGGAGAGGGATAGAATGAATTTAGGGATAGAGCAGAAGTATGCAAAAAAGATGCATATACCTAGAGAGCAAGAGGATGAAAGAACTGTAAAATGATGAAAGGGGTTATATTCAAGAGAAGATGAAAAGAATGTAGTAAAAAATGTTAAAACAAAAGCATGTGTAAAATAGGGAAAATAGTAAATAACATTAAAAATAATGGACTAGATTTTTACCTGGATAAATACATGCTTTTCCATTAATTTCCATTGCAACTATATTTAATGACAACCAGGTCTACACTGGCAATTTCCCAGTAATAATTAAAATACATCATTGACTTGAAGTCTGTCCTGCTGAACTCTTTGTATCTCTGTTTTATGTAGGATGTGGGCTTCAAGACTTGCCTTTCTTAGGATCATATGTCTTCCAAGTGGCACTCAGTCCTACCCTTAGACTGGAGTAGTCCCACAAGCTTGTGCTTTCATGGGCAGTCCAGGAGAGCACTAGGAGCTGCATCTACAGCCTCCCCTTTGCGATTGCTAACCATGCACATTCCTCATGTGTGGCTGTCTGGCTAGTACTACAGTAGAAGATAGAATAATTTAAATATTTTATAAAGAGATAAAACGTTTTAAATGGGAATGCTCTCAATGTTTTTTTTTCTCTTCCATGAGCGGCGGTCACTGGCTTCTCTCCCCTTGGCTGTGGCTTTGGACTCTTCTCCTCTCACCCCACAGCAGCTGTGTCTGCCCTCATTGCTCAAAACATCCATGTTTGGATCCCAGTCCCCTTCCTGCTTGACCAACAGACTATCTATTTCCCTGTGTTCCAAAACCTCCGCTTTGGCTCCTGGCCCCTCTTCTGCCCTCAGCTTTGGCATCTGACCATTACACTTTCTTCTTTGCCACCTTTCTGGACTCAGCCTCTGCCTGTGGCACTTGGCTCTTTTCTCTGCCCTCACATGATTTTTAGCAGCTGAATTCTCTCTCTCTGTCTTCCGCTCCTCCGGTCTGTTCTCATCCTCTCCTGCTCTTGCACAACCTCCAAGGCCCCCCTTTTCCAAGCCTGCCTTGTCTGTTGGCTCCAGGCGCCTTTCCCCAGCCCTCAGCAGCTGTCCTTCTCCGTTCCCACGGGCATCTGCCTCGCACGCTGCCTCCTGGCCCTGCTCCCAGGGGCTGTGACCCCACAGGTGCCAGCCAGGCCCTGGGCAGGGCCTCTCCAGCGCCCCCAGGCTCAGCCCCTGCCTCCCCTCCTCAGCCCCCATCCCAGCTCTCAGCAGCTGCTTCTCCTTGCCCCGGCCTCTGCTCTCGCCTTCTGGCCCCTTCGCCTGCCCAGCTCTGCGCAGCTGTCTCGTCCCTCTCCCTCAGCCCACCCCGCAGTGGTTTCCAGCCCACTCTGTCTGGTGTCTTGTCTCAGCAGCTTCTCTTGGCTCTGGTTGCGCTCTGTCTTAAAGTCTGGCTTATGTCCATAACCCGTACTCAGGCCAAACCGGCTTGTTTGGCTTCTTATGCTGACCCAGCTCCATAGCTGTTTTCTTTAGTGCCTGTCTGTCTTTTGCATCTGTTTTCTGCTTTTCCACACCCCGTTCGAAGAACTTACTTACTTCAATAGCTACCAACCTCCTCCTTTCAGGTCAGCGTCTCCTGTCCCCTTTGCCCAGTCCTCAACATCCAACTTTCCCTTCTGCCCTGGCTTGAGTTTCTGCACATGGCTCCTCTGCCAGTGCTTGAGCCCCTGTCACCATCTTTTCCCCTTCTCTTCTTTCACTAGTTTGCTCAAGACAGCTTTGAGAACTGCCTCTCTCTTGCCCCTCTGTGCCCCTGCCCTCCCTCCAAGCTCATCAGGATGGCTGTGGCCTGAGCTACCTCCTTACTTTATTATAAGCATCTGTGAGGTGATGCTCCCAGTTCAAAACATATCTCCCTCCCTGCCTTGCAGGCCAGCTGGCCTGGATGTGCCAGCTGGAAGCAGGGGCTGGGAAATTGTGTGGCAATGGGTCAAGAGAGACTTTCACATCAAGGTTTATTATTGTGACAGCACATCACAGCAGTGACCACTGAGTTCTCAGAGTGACCCTTAGGAACAATTTTAAGTTGGGGGACAACATGGTCCGCAGGAGGAACACTAGTAAAGGGGAGGCCAATATGATCCACAGGAAAGTCTGTAATACACAGTGGCCAAAATGGTCCTCAGGAAAAATAAGAGCAGAGGCAATACGTCCATATATTGAAAAGAGCAGCCAGGACAACTGTGGGGTAACCCATGGTTTACTGCAATTGCTCCTCGTGAGGCAGGAGCCTCTTAGGCTAAGTACATGGAAAACTGGCAGTCATAACTTGCTGTCCTGATTTGGGGGAGGAAGCAGGTCTGCAGTAGTAGCGTGTGCCATTTTGGGAATGGGTTGGATGTGTACAGGTGTAAATGCTGCGCTGGGCTTTGATTTTTCTGTTGGTGTACCAAGATGCTCAGACTAAGCAAATGACTCAGTCCTAGCCAGAACATCAGACTATGAAACTATTGTCACATGGGGAGATTTCCATCAGCCCCTACCACCCTGAAAATGACATATTAAGATACAACAGTCTCCTGTTCTGACCTCTTACTCCCCAGTAAGCCATGTCATGTTATTGCACCATCATGGCCAACAATGTCATGCCAGGGATGCTGGCTAGGGTAGAGGATGGGTGCCCAAGGTGTTCGAGGGTGCCCTGCCACCAGCTCTTCAGAGAAGACAGCAGACAGAGGCAACAAGTTTCCATGGCTGGTGTCCTCCCTCTGCTGCCCCAGCCACATGCCAGGGTGCAGGAACAAGAATTTAATCCTGGTTGCCAGTTCAGTCAGATCCTCACACCCCAAAGTGATATCAAAATCCTCATAAGGGAGTTTTGGAGTTTGTGTGATTGTTTTTTAATTGAAGTATCACTAGGTATTCCTTTCTTACTTGGCAGGAGCAGGCGAGCTTCCCACCTCTGGTACTGCCTCAGGATGCTCAATCTGCTAGTAAAGCCCTCAATCTCCTCCCTCCGCAGCTCAATAAGCACAGATGGCTTTTTGAAGCCTTATAAATAAATAAATAAATAAATAAAGAACCAGGTCTGTTAAGCAAGGATATAAATACACCCTCTGCATGCCCCTCTCACGAAGGACTTGAATTAGAGAGGGCTTCTGCTCTAGTTTTATTTGGAAAGAAACCATTTTCTCATACTTAAATAATTTCAAGACCTAAGCCAGCATGTAGTAAATGGTTATGTGTGCGGGAGCCCCCATACATACTCAAGCTAGCTCTTATTTACCAAGCTGGTATAAGTGGTTGTGTCCTGATGTTTAGTTCCAGAGAAGGATCTGATCCTATCCATAAAAAGAATTAAAGTAGCCAAAATCTGTCTTAAAACCTCTTCTTTTGATTGTATTGCTGTATTGTTTGAGAGGATTTTTGTTTGTCTTCATTTATTTATTTCTGTGTGTGTGTGTGCTGTTTTTTAATTACCTCATGGCTTCATTGTCTGCTACTAGATATAATTCATAGGTGGGCAAGAAAAGCCCCACACATATTCAGATCCATATTTGTCTCTCTAAAAAGCAGTATTCTTCAGAGAATGCTATCTGATTCTGCTGCAATGCAGTGAGTGACTAGCTGGAGTTAAAAGCTATGCGCACAATTCCTGGTAGCTGGTCATTAATCTCCAGGAAAAGCCCCATGTCTTAATTGTTACTGTATAATTAGTAACCTCTTCCATCTATCCAATATGAAGCTGAAATAGTAATGTGCCAAGTCACTATCATGCTGTCTGAACGAGGAACTGGAAAATACTGTTATCATCAGTGCATGACAGAGAAATGTGTTCTTTAAATACTCTCTTGAAAAATACTGAGACCAACCATCAAAGTCATATGCCCAGCTCTGAAAACCAGCAAAGCTGACATAGTTTTCTGGGGCGTAAGTGACTAAACAAAGAAGTCCCCAAAATTGAAAATGTAAAGATGAGCCAAGTATGACAGGCTTCTTATATAACACACTTTGTAATGGAGCCTAAATTCTCAGTAGCTGTCTCTTGATTTAGATAATGTGAAGCTGGAAGCCTTACTTTGTTACTATGTAACTAACATTGAAGAAATTGGTGCAGTTTTTCTTAATATCTATGGGCAAGATATTAAAATGTTTGATATCAGATTAATTAGTAGCCTGGTATTAGTAGGAAACTATTTTAAGTTTTATTGTGATATTCAGGAGCTCTGCTTGGGAAAAAGTCCTGTCCTAGGAAAATACAGATATTTGCTGCAAAAACCAAATCCAAAATATTCAGATGCTTAAACATTGAAATACTGGATTTTGATCATAACAAACTGTATTTCTCTAACATTCAAGACTCATACTCTAGTAAATCTAAAATATTTTACAGAATAAAAATTATTATAAAACATAAAAATATAATAGAAATTATTACAAAACATAATATAAATTCAAAATAAAATATTCACAAGAAGGCAACAGTTCAATATAATTGAAATGAGAATGAAACTTCAATAACTTTCAGTAATGTATCAATATTTTTAACATCCATTTTTTTCATGAAACATTTTACTTTGGATAAAATTGCATTTTCTACGAAAAAATATGCCTCAGCAGCAGATTTTCCCACCCACAATTAACATTCACTCAGTGAGATTCTTGACTTCAATCTGACAGTTGAAAGATTCTAGGAAACTGATAGGCTGAATAATTAACCATAAAAATAGTGAAGTTGTACAAAGAAAATTCAACAAATCTGTTGTCCTCTCTCTGACACAACTATAATTGACAAAAAAAAAATTAATGCAGTAGGAGGTTAACATCTGCTTTGCTTTAAGAAAGTCTTTTTTCCTGGTGTGCTTTTCCAGGATTAATGCTGGTAGAGAAAAGTACAGGATCAGGCCCAAAGGATTTCTTGGCTTGTGCGATTCAGCATAGTGCTCTGTGCACTTGAAGACTGCTATTTAGGAAACAATTCATCTAAAGTTCTTCCTTTTCCTGCTCTTCGCTGTGATATAAATCCTCATGTGATAGAGGATTTTGAAAAATAAATCTTCTCAATTGCCTCTCTTTTTGAGACAAGCTCGAAGTATTCAGTTGAATCAGCAAGGGATATCTAAATAGTTCCTGCCACTGAAATATCATATGGGATGCAGTATGTTATTGGATTTTCCTAAATGTTCATGTCCATAATAGAGAGGTCAAAAGCCCTTCCCCCTCAATGCAATGTCAACACTCCTTTTTCCTAATGATTTGATTTTCTTCTTATTAAACTTGTAGACAGAGACATCTGAATCCTTGGCACTCCCTAATACTTTAGACATTCTTTGCTTTTTACTTTTACTTCTTGCAGATGCTTCCTTGGCTTTAATAACATTTTCTCTTCTCCTTCTTTAATAATTTCAAATTTTCGATGGACACATGACTGAATCCCAGTTATAGGTAGAAACTTACAGGTAGAAAATATGTAGAAAATCTAAAACTCTGAAAATATTTTTCCATTTCTGAAAGAGTAGTTGCTTGATAAACTCTTTATTTATCTTTAATAATTCTAAGACTTTTTCTTGCTTGCTATGACTTAAGGGAAAAAAAAATCAAGATATTGAACATTGTATAAGGAAGGAAAGGCCTTTCTCTAACTGCTTACACCCACTGTAATGGGCCTGTGATCACTATGGAAGTTATAGCTGCTATTTTAAAGTAATTATAGGGATGAGAAGGGATTTTATAATTTCTTTAGTTGTTTTTCTCATTAGAAATTATAAAGTCCTTTCTCATCCCTAAATTTCAAAAAGATGATTTATTTGTTTTTCCCATTATCATCATTTTGAAAAAAAAAATACAAGCCATGCTGATGTGATTTGCAGGACAGTAGACAAATAAAGAGGAAAGAAAATCTAAGAAAATCTAAGAAAAAAAGAAAATCTTTAAGTCCGTGAAGTATTTGATTAATATTGTTCCCATCATTTAAAATGACCCTCAAGTAGTAAGAGAAAACCAATGAGGAAAGAAGGAGCATTACAAAGATAAGGATCCAGACTCTTTCCAGTGGACTTCCTTGGAATTCCTTAATGTTTGATTTACTTTGATGGTGCCATTAATAATTTCAGATAACATCTATTCAAAAATAAATTAATGTAAATATAGTGTAGGTATGTATCAAAAAGAAACTCAGGCATCTATATTATTGAACCTCATACAGTAGCCATTTATGTTGTGTTATCCTGGAAATATTTAATTTGTAAAATCAAATTCAGATGCTTTAGAATGGCTTTTAGAAATTTCTATACATATTATTAAAGCAGAGTGATAGAAAATAAGGAAAATTAAAAATCTGAAAAATGTGTATAAGGAAAAATAGATTCTTTAGATTTTTTTTTTAATTCCTTAGATCCATAATGATTTCCTTTTCTTATCACACTTTCATTGCATTAAAAAAATAACTCTATGGTAAATGTGTTGGTACTAAGTCTAATCCTTTTAAATAGCTGAGTTCTAATTACCTAGGGCTGTAATTCTCAGACCGTGTCTACCAACCTCTTCTGGGTGGTAGGGAGATACTTTGTTCTGCTGCTTGTGATAAAAGACTTGGCCAGATTCCAAGCATTATAACACAAAATGAATTTCCAGATAATTTTCCAAAGAAATAGTATCTCTTGTTCATCTACTGCAGCTGTTTCTCATCTTCTGATTTTCCTAAGTTTTTATATGATGATTTTCACTATGAGTGAGAATTAGGTGGTTATCAGATTATGGAACTAGTAGTTGAATAAAGACATAAGTCGTAAATGCGCATATAATTTTCAGAAAGGGATTCTATAGCGGTAGTCTTGTTCTTCCAAGAAGTATAGAAACATATTCAAAACTAGTCTTGAGAAAGGCTCTTTATTTTGCCTTGCAGGCACAGAGAAACTGCAATGACTCCTTCATGTCTAACTTGCTTAGCTTGAATCAACGTATTCAAAAAGGTAAAAACCACTAGCAGATGAGGGAAGGAGGGCTGAGGAAAAGAAACTGCTGGGGAGGAGAGCATTAGGCAAGAAGGTGCTTGCAGGGGGAAAAAAGAACTTGATCATTTGCACTTACCTGCTGAGGAGGTTTCCACTTCACCTCCTGCATTTCTGCCTCTGCACCTGCCTTTCATCAACTGATATATAATTTGAGAAAACCATAATTGGCAAACAGGTTAGTGTTTAGTAGCAGTTTTCAAGTAGATCCCTTCAAAAATGCCTCGCTAGAAAGTTTATGAAAAAGGCCCTAGACCTGGCTGGTTTAGGGCTTCTCCTTCCTGCCTTCTCCCTGGAAATCTAGCAAATTGCAGGGAAGGGAATTTCACAAATTACTGGGATCGAGTAATGGGACAGCATGAGCAGGGAGCAAATGCTTCCTTGCATTCTCCTAAGCATAGGCCTTAGCAGGCTGGTGGTAAATGATCACTATTTATGACAACGAAGTTGCAAATGGCAACCGAAGGAACAAGTAAGCACAAAGACAGGTCTGAAGACAGCAGTTCGGAGAAGCTAGAGCAATTAGTGATTTCTGGTATTCCTTGATACACTGTTTTCTTGCCATTCCATTTCCTCTGTTATCCAGAAAATAGAAAAGGTCTAGGATTCACTGCACAAATGATTATAATGCACTTAATTTGGTTCATTCCTGTATATTATGTCCAGCATCAGCCTGGTTGTTACTAATCTTCAAAGAATCCTGCCCCATCACCGTGAGTGACTGCCTGGGGTTAATGGCCCTTAGCACAGCTCCTCTTAGCTGGTCATTAATCTCCAGAAAATGCAGCGTGCCTTAATTGTTATTGCTTAATTAACAACCCCTTTCATCTAAACAAGTGACATGTGACCTGAAATAACCGTGTACACAGCAGCACTTTCTGTGAGCTACACCACAGACAGATTTTATGCAACTGAAAGAAGGCGTGGGAGGTACATATCCATTTGAGTAACATGGGGCATGATAGTTCAGCCACCTCCTGCAAATAACGACATTAAGAGAATTGTATGATCTGTCTTTGTGTCGTGTCACTGGTTTATATTAATGATTAATCTGACCCCTAAAATTTAGAATGAGAAAGACTCTGTCTGCCTTATGACTCTTAAAATTCAGTGGTCTATATTTCTAATTCACCCTGCCATTCATTATATTTCCACTGTGTCAGGAGCTAGCTGTAGTTTTAATTACTGTGTGCTCTGAATAAACACAGAGCATATTCCTACAGGGAACAGAGGCTGACGCTGTGGCACAGAACCTGCTCTCCGCGCTGCTGCTGACTTTTGGCCCTTACTTTTCCTCTCTGTGCTTTGTTTCCTTCTCCTGTTCCCTATTTACTTCCAATTACCTCTTTTGATGATAACCATTCCTTAAATCCCCAAATAATTCTTGCTAAATGCGTATGCAGTATTTAGCCAGCACAGGACTTCTGCACACTCCTGGGATATAGGCATGCAGAGGCAAGGCAGCATAGTGTCAAAGAAAGCAGTATTTTTCTACATTTCGTTTGGATCACCAAATGGCAGCTCAACTGCGGGACTTTGTTCTGGCTGCCTATCCTAGGCTACGTACAGTATTTCCATTGCCAATGCCTGCTTACTTGTACTGCTGAAGAATAGCAGAGCAAATCCAGGGAATAGCAAATAGAAAACTACAACGTGCTCATTTTAGCTGTGCTACTGGATTTTGGGAACTTCTGTGCATTTTAAAGGCAAATACATATTGTATACATACAGCATGTACATTGTAACGATGAGATTTTTTTTTTAAATTCAAGATGGTGCTACATGTTCAGTACAGTACTGTTAGATTCTCTATAAATATTATATAAATTTAAATCCAGTTCACAGAAAATGTCATTAAAATATTTATTCTTAATGCCTAGTATTTCTATTCCAGTAGAATCTAGATATCACTTTGACACACTATTGTTCCTGGGTTTTATAGAAACACGAAGACAGTTGTGACCCAGAAAAGTGTTTCTCTTAAATATAAATGTGGTATTTACCATATAGTTGAAGTTCAGTGAAACAGGGATTGCTTGAAATAAACTATAATGAGTTTATCATCAGGAAAAAAAATTAAATTGTCTACAAAGAGATGTAGAGATGAGGGATTTTATAGTCAGAAGTGTCTGTAGCTCTTGCTTTTATGAATCCTACCAGATATGTGAAGGTGCACAGGAAAAAAACTGCTAATGTGCAACCTCTGTTTAATTACCGATATCAATTCATTATAAATAATTAAATACTTGTAAATGCCTAAAATATAGATGATGGATCTTTATCCGTACTTTTACCTGTGCTTTGGCTGCACTGCTTATGTTTTGCAGAAGGACATACCTGAATTCTGTTTTTAGTTGGTGCTGTCGTTATTTTTTGCCAGACAAAATGGGACAGTGAAGTTATACATTATGACCAGATAAATATTCGTTAAGCATCCAACCTTCAGAAAAAATATTTGTGATGAGTGTTGTATTTTCTGTGCTATATTCGTTGCTACTCTAAGACCAGCTTTGCCTCCCCAGTAGCAAACTGACATCCGCTGTCAGATTAGCTTCATACAAATTATCTGTCAGTTATACTCTTCCTTTTCAGTATTTTGGCACTTGTTGGAGTTAGTCTGCTTTTTAGATATGTTTTGAATGGTACTTGAAAGTGGAGGGTTTTTTTCTTTGTAGTCAGTTCCTGCTATTTGATTCAATATAAAACTGTTAACTAGGACAACACAGTATAGTTGTTGTCTTGCAGAAGGATAAAGATGCACAATCGTGGCTAAAAATGTTTACTGTAATCTAGTAAAGTAGCCTTAACAATATCAAAGTTCTCATTCAAAAAATATTAAAGAACATGTGAGGCAATGATAAAGATTTTTCTTTATTTTACTACCAACCAAATAGGAATTAATTGGCTAAGAAGCAAACAGAAACAGAAATGCATGTAAAACACGATGTCTTAGGCTTTTCACAGAAATACAAAAGGCAGGAATGTCAAAAGTCTTTTTCTATTCATTGGTTAGTTCCCGAAAAGTATGTCAGCAGAGCACAGGCCTGCGTCCGGATGCCTCATGCAGATGAATTATCAAAATCTATGTACTGTGCCATTAATTAGCTATCTAGTTGATCTTCCCAGACACAGGCACAAGGCATTCTTTAAAATGCTTATTTTTAGAAAATGCATTATTGATATTTAATAATTTATTATATTTAATGACTGCATGATTATTTATCATTTTAATAACTCTTTATAGAATTTAGAATTCTAAAATATTTTCATCAGTGGTACTTCATTTTTAAATATGACAGCTGGACCAGACTGATTTTTTATATACCAGATGCAGTGGTAACTAATCCCATAACTTTGTAGGTATTAAGTACTGTGTATAATTGGATCACGAGGGGTGGATAACTCATTTGGAAAAATTAGCAAAGCAATAATGACTCCCTAAAACTGTGAACAAATCTTACGTAAATACCTATCAAGGTTATGTGTGGAATGGACTACTGTACTGCATAGTTGATATGATTTAGTGGGTATTTAGTAATATTTGATAAGACAAATTGTGAAGCAGAACTTCGCACTGCAAAATCATGCTACCTTGATTCATCTTAGTCTCCATTTAAACGTGGTTTTGATCACACAGAACTAATTCCATTCAAATACCTTATACAGTTTAAATACATTCAGTGTTAGATGTGAAATTGTATATGTAATTGCACACTGAAGAGCACTGCAGTTTTTCTGTGTGGCTCCAAATGCTTCTGTCTGCAGATCATGTTAGAACAGAACTTTAGAACAGATATATTTACAAAATGAGGAAAATTTTCCTGCTTATTACCAAGCAGCAATTTCTATTTGCATCTATTACTCTTCTGTTATGGGTAAATAAAACTCCTAGAAGACAAACAGAAATGAATAATGAGCAATGAATTAAATGGAAGTACTTTGACTGCTTCTTGTTTCTATGTTTGAGGCAAAAAAAAAAAAACTTGCCAACCAATGTTTTTTTTTTTCTTTTTTTATTATTTTAAAAATAATTTTAGAGTTTTGTATACTTTCCATCATAAAACATCAGAGCATCTCAGATGAGCTAAAGAAAGTCCTTTGGGGGTTATGGATTTGGGGTGGAGTTACTGGCATTTTTATTTCTTCTGGTAAGACCTTTAGTCTTTAGATAGCTCAAACACTCACTAGAAGCCTCTAATGGCTTCTTGTAGTCAGAACTTCAGACAAAAAAGTCATAAACAACTTTGCAAAGACGACTCCAAGCCTGACTCCAAACCATAATTCTAAGCTATAGGCATCACTCTTTGATGGATGAGATTGTTAGGGAAAAACTGACACCATCTCCATTTTTTCAAGCAACAATTTCAGCTACTTGATAGCTCTCCAGATGCTGATCTCCGAAAAGGAGCATTGCGAATGGTCTAGTTGTCACTGACAGAAGGAGAGGTGAAGTGGGTGTCATTTCTGTGAGTTATGTCAGGGCATCTTATTAGGTTCCCAAGGGTATATGACAGTCATTAAAAATGATAGAAAAAAAGATGACATATCCCAGTATCCCAGGAAAAAGCTTTTTGCTTGTACTGTAGAATAACAAGATGTTGAAAGAAATTAATTTATGAATTTCATGCTAGCTGGTACTACTGTATCTTGCTTATTACTTCCTGCATACTAAATTTTGGGAAGATGTAAACTATCAATAAAAGATATTAAAATCTCCCAAGCAAAAAAAGCTAAAACCATGTACAAATAAATGTAAGATTTTGACCACTGGGAATGAGAATTAAATAAAAAATTAAGTTTTAGTAGCAAAATTTTTATTATTTAAACCATGTTTAAAACCAAAACTTGTCCCATATTTGCTTAATGTTAATCTGATTTAATTGGTCACATTCATTTTAAACCAAGTTATGAACGGTTTTAAACAACACATAGTAGGAATTGTTCACCTGTGTTCTGGTAGCATTTGGCCCAACTTTGCAAATAAATAAAATCCTTTACCTTAGAATGATCCAAAAATATAAAAAAGAGCTAGATGCTGAGTTCAAAACAATTGGAAATACCATGTGTATTTGAAAAGCAATCTTTTTCAAAAGCACCACATAAATGAAGGTGGATGCTCTTATGAAATCACATGACTGTATTTAGTTCAGTAAAGCGATGCTGTTTTAAATAAGACAAAGCCTTAAATACAGGGGGAAATATCCTCATACATAGTAATTTATTTATTATATATGTTACCTATATAGTAATCTAAATTGTTGTTTAAAATAAGCAGTGAAATATTAGGGTTTACAAATGATAACAAAGGTTTTATTAAAAGAGTTTAGATAAATGTGTATTTATCTAACATGTATAAAAGGAGACAGGATTTTTCTCAAATGCATCATTTTCCTTGTCAGATACATCGTTTAAAAGTTCTGTCTCCACCAGTGTTTGTCTGGCTTAAATTTCTGGTGAGATTATTTTGTTAATGGCAGAGCTGCCTTCCAGTGAACACAATATTAGCTGGTGCCAATATATTCAAGCTGGCACAAACCTTCTATGTGAAGGAGCCAGAAATAATAGAAGGATCCAAGAAGGTAAATTTTTAGAAGCATTCATAAAAATCCTGTTTAATAACAGAATATTAGGTTATACACAACAGACAGACCATGCCCATATGTGCCTGTTTTTTTATTTTATCCTCATCCTGCCCTTACAGTAAGTGAAATAGCTTGTTACTTTATGCACCATTGATCTTCTAATAAAGCCAAGGCCCAAATAAGCAGTCGGAGCAGTTTGCAACATGCGCAAAAATGCTGATTAAATAATGTAGATTTGTTGTCATTAACAAAAGGGGCTGAATATTGACAGGTGTTATGAAATATGATAGAATAATTTTATCCGTATATGTAAAACTCTATTTAAAATATATGCACTTTATTTTGTATGTAAGCAAGGAAACAGATCTTAGAACATGTCACACGGGTTGGGGGAAATGTAGTTTTTAGGAAGAAGCTAAATCTTATGTCTAGTTGGATACTCAGATTTCTCCTTTGTGGAAGGTCTGAGAAAAATCTTAGCTATCCTATAAAGCCAGTTACTACTAAATAAATTTTTTGAGCCTGGAAAACTAAGAAGTAACTAGTGACATAAGAGATTCTCTGGTGTATGTAGAACCTCAGAGTAATGTGGGAGAAAAACTGTTTGGGACATTTTGGAGCTCTTTGCTGATGATCCATCCTGGGAAAAAAAATCTCGAATTAGACCATTACCAGACTTTCTTTGATGTTTTAATTGACTAACTGGCAGATGTTTGGGTTCTGTGATTGTCTCAGTGGCCTGGTCTGAGTATACTCAGACAAAATTTGAAAAAAAGGCTTTGAAAGAGGCTCCATTGTCCAAGGTACATGTATGATCCATCACGTATGAGAAATTTTAGCCTTTTGATAGTTGAGTGTTCCAAACTTCATGGAAAGGTATTTCTGGCCTTGAGAGGCTTAGGTTAAGGCTGTGATCCACCACAGCAGAAAGCAAGGGACCCAAGTCACACATTTCGCTCACATTGCTTCACTAGAATTACCCACTCCAGGAATGCAAAAGTAGCAATAGAAGTATCAGTATCTCTAATAGCCATTAAGAAAAGGATGCTGCATATCGGTAGCATATGTAGCTACCCATAGCTACCAATATTCTGTCATTCCATTCATGAAATAGAGGGAAAAATCAACCTGGAAAGCGTTTTTGCTTGTAAAT
>JAUBNY010001183.1:567155-578227 GCA_032275445.1 Crypturellus soui
ATTCTGTGATTCTATGATTCTGTCTTTCTCCTCTACATGAAGAAAAGCCATGAGGCATGTGATTTCTGCACTCCTTCTTACTGTATACCAAAAAAACAAACAGGATTTCTCTTATTCACTGGAACTTACCCTGAAGGGAAGGATTTTCTTTGTAGTACAGTTCTGTTACTCTATTATTAAAATTATATTTTAAAAATTTAAGAAATATATTATCTTGCACCATTTGACTGAACTTACAGTCAAAATAATGCTATCTAGGAAATAAATTCTGAATAGAAGATTTTTTAATTGATTTTTTTCATAGTATTCAACAAGTAATATTCACAAATAACAATAATATAGTAATATATATGCTAATACTTATGTCTCCTTGATTGTTATCTTTCACATCTCTGTGTTTAGATATTCTCATTAATTTACTTCTAGACTTCTTTCAGACTCTAACTTGTTCCCATGAAAGCTCATTGTAGTATTCTTTACTGTCACATTACAAAACACTAAAGAGTTATGTTCTTTGGAAGCAGCTTTAGGGAAGAATCATTATTATTGATTCTGATAAAGTTTTATATAGCAATAGTTCTTTACAAAAGAGTCTTGGCTGATTTGCTTGATGCCAAATTCTATCTATTCTAACCAATTAACCAGGTGTACAAGGGCCAGAATGGCTGGGGTATTATGACAAATAACCTACCATGGTAAGGGAACCTTACAAAAATTATTTCAGCACAGTCTTAGTGAAGACAGTGTAGGTTTAACAGAAAAGTAAAAAAGTAAAAAGAGTAAAGATGAGCATCAGAATAAACATTCCAGTGATTTCTAAGGAATAAAGCCAATAAAAAGCATTTCAAAACTTGCAGATATTGATTAACCTGGAAGAGATGATGACTTTGGTTTGGTTTATAGATATGCCCAAAATGTGGCTCTCTCGAGACATCTTCTGCCACTTGAAATCTCAACTGAGCCTTGCTGACCTAGAAACAATCAATCACAGACAAAAGTCATGTAGCAGAGCCTGGTTGTATAGCCATACAGTTGG
The DNA here is from genome assembly GCA_032275445.1 of Crypturellus soui. Classification (NCBI taxonomy): domain Eukaryota; kingdom Metazoa; phylum Chordata; class Aves; order Tinamiformes; family Tinamidae; genus Crypturellus; species Crypturellus soui. Next base: position 568,192 of record JAUBNY010001183.1, read on the forward strand.
AGTTTTAAGGTAGCATGTCAAGTACAGTAACTCCCTGTCAGAAGCTGCCATTTTCACCATTTCTAAACTAATGACTACACTTTTGAGAGATCACTTAGTAGCCTTAATAAAGTTACAAAACCTATATTTTTCTGCAGAGAAAATAACTGGGTAGTGAATTCCTCTCAAAGGAAATAATGAAAATCACGAATTCTTCTAAAGCAGATTCCTGACTGTAATATGTGCAAGTACTGTGTGCACAGGGCATTTGATCTAGTCCTTCAGGTGCCTACAAAAACGCAATGTGGTTCCTCCATTCACAGGAAACCAATGAAGGAAAACAAAAATTAAAATATCTTACTCTAGCTACAGAGGAGCATGTTTTCAATGAAGAAATGTTGATTTTTTTTTCTTTGTAGTTAGTATCACCATGTATAACAATCATAACAAAATTCAGTGTTACCACTGAGACAAGTGTACACTAGTAGAGGAGAAAACTAAATACAATTGTTAATATAGGAACATATATTTTTGACATACAATCATAGATAGCTGAGATTAAATCCTAATTCAAATAAATTAAGTTCTTCATTTCAACATTCTGACTCTCTAGAATATAGCTCCCCTTACATTAGTGGAATTCCTCATATAAATTAGCACCTGTGTTCCAGTCACCTATGTTAAAAGGCACAGCATCTCTGAGACCACAGTAACACTTCTCCTTTACTGGATGCAGTATGAAAAACAGAGGCAAGCAGGACCATAGGGCTGGCTTTGCGTGGATCCCTGTCCGCTTTGCTTTTATACTGGTGCAGAGAGGCAGTCAAGTCTGGCTACAGGATCAGGCCTGCGTGAATATCTCAGATGGGCAGAATGTTCTGTCATACATCTTCATCCTTCAGTGAGTGTGATCCAGTTGAAAAGCATAGGCAGCTGCCAGCTCGCTATATAACACAGAACCAGGAGAGAATTTTTAAGGAATATTGGCTGGAAACAACATCCTTCTCAAGGATCAAAACCCGTGATCTCTTCTATTTAGAGTCTGCCACTAATGTCATCCAGGAGATTATCATCTTTGTAACAGCACCAAACAGTCAGAAAGTGGTTTCTGCCTGTCCACCCCTTCACAGATTTCCTACTCTCTGCCAGCACAGTGAATCCTACTGTATTAATGGGCCTAACAGATCAGTTTTGTTGAAAGGTTGATTGCACAGGGATTTGATTTCTTCTGATAGTTTTCAGAGCTTGATTTTGTAGCCTTTTGTATAGATGTAACGGCCTTCACGGAGCCCAGTACAACAGGGAATCAAATTTGCTGCACTTGTTTCTGCTCTCTTTTACACCAAAAAAAAAGTTATTAATAACTCTAAAATACTTATTCAATTCTTCAGATCAATTCAAAATACTTTTTCAAAATTGTTTCTTAAAGTAGTTGTTAAAATGATTTATTCTATGAATGTTTCAAAATATTTTAGAAACAGATATGCTTAAAATAGAAGTACCAGTGTCCCCCTTCATCAATCCTACTGAAAAAAATTGCCTCCCGCCATAGCTCTCTGCCAACCAGAACACTTCTCGCTCTATATGAGACTTTGATATCTTGAAAATATTTCTTTGTGCCATGTACCCAGTAGGATTAATTTGGAACAATACCAAAGCAATAGTAGTAGTGTTAGAAAGCAAAGCAGAAATATGTTAAAACATACAAGCCCTGCAAAGCTGACCATGCACATTGAGTCCTTACTTATAGTTATTATTTCCATTGTCCTTGATAGGAAATAAGGCTTCTATTGATTACAAGGAAGATGTCTAAAAGCACAAATTGAAGTGCCCAAATCCCAGAGGTTTTCAATGTAAACTGAATATTTCTAATCTGGAAAAATAATCCCAGAGGCTAAATGAGGCAGGGGAGGAAATCTTAAAGAATAACTCATTACCACATAAATACTTAGATTTATTTATTGCAAGCAGGTATGAAATTCAGTGTACCTGAGGGTAGCCAGACCTACTGTAGAAAGAAAGAACAGAATTTAATGAAGCCAAAGTCAAATTTCTTGGGACAATAATATAATTAAAAGGAGTCATTTTCACAAGTTTATGTAGAAATATACTACAATTACTAAAAAAGGAGGAAAAAAGTTACTTGTTCTAGAAGGCAGTTCAGAAAATGAAATACCAATATCAAAGTTGGACCTATTTATCAAACCTGATGACTCCAGAAATGCACTGGTCTATTCAGATATTCAGTATCTGAAAAGATGTAACAATAAAATAGTCAGAAATCAATAGCATTAAACAAAGCTAAAACAGCACTGGAAAATTTCTTTTTTGATACACTTGTGCTGGTAAAAAAAAATAATGAAACTCTGTAGAAAACACAAAAAGATATTGCCTCAGTATTGATTTAATTATATCTTGTTGATTTTGATTCTGTTTATGTCTTTTGTAGACAACTGGAGAGGGGATTAGAAAATGTTACAGTGGAGGGAAGTAAACTGTGGGTGGATGTGGATGGAAATACTTTCCTATTGGGAACAATAGTCGTGGGTTGTTTGGAGGATTTCTTTTCGCCCATTAAATCTGAATTCTTCATGGGAAACATTTCTGAGTGAGCTTCTTGGCTATGCAAAGGATCAAGTGATTGGTTCTGGGAAAATAAATTATCTGAACACTTTTGTGTTTAACAGAGTGTCAAAGAACTTGCTACTGTGTATGATCTGTTTCTGCTCTCACTTCACTAGAGAAAATTCACAAATTCATCTTATAGCGCAAGTGGACTGTTACATTAGGAACTTGATCTCCTGAATGGCAAAACTCAGAACTTCTTCCAATGATTCCTGCATGTAGCCCAGATGCAGAGTTTCTTTTAGATAACAGATCAGTCATTACGTTAAGACTTCAAGAAAGCATTTTCCAGTGCAATTTCTCTTTTTTGATAATCTGCTTTTTATTTTCAGTTTGAACCCTTCTCTTTCTAAGTCTCACTATTTACTCGGTTAAAAGAACTTAAGTAGGAATTCTCTCTACACTGGTAATTGTAGACTGGCATCAAGATACCTTTTATTCTCCTCTTTGATATATCCAATAGATTGAAAACATTAGGACTTTCACTCTGAGACATGGTAACTGAGTTTTCTTATGTTCTTATGACCATGAATGGCTGTAGTAACAGTACTTTTAGAAACATCTTTCATTTTTCACATCCTTTTCCAAATATGAGTACTAGAACTAAATACATGACTAGTTTTAGTTATGCCACGCACACAAGAAAGGCCGTTTGCTATTTGTGTTCATTATTTCTTTCCGTATGCATCCAAGACATATACTGCTGGCTCCCTTAGTTGCTGCATCATATTAGGAGCTCAGCTACAGCTGCTTAACTAAAACTATAGTTTTTCCATTGTCAGTGCACCTGAGATTCAGAGCATGTGGCCTCGTCTAGATTAACCTCACTAAAGTTGGTAAAAACTGTGGAAATGTCCTGAGTTAATGGCTTTTGCTTGTCCAAAACAAACGAAAGTATCCATTGCATCCTAATGATCCTCATTTGACAGGGAGACTCTTCCCCATATTTCTTGCAACAGGCCATCTTGCAGCATATTTCTGGTGGTGACTCTCTTCTTCTGAGCCTGTTGAAGGGCACTTCCCAGAGCCACAACTAGAACAGAATCAAATTCCTATTACTCTGAAATTTCCCTCTTATGCCCCTCCAAATCAGTATAGACTTTGGTATTTTATATTTCTAGTTACCATATCTAGTTACCTAGATATGTCTAGCATGAAAATCCTGTGAGATTCAAAGCTGCTTAGAGTCTGTGTGAGGCTCCTCATTCACTTCAGACCTAGTGGAGCTGTGCTATTAAACATATAGAAATACAGAAACTTCTCAACCTGTTTCTCTTGTTTTGAGGGACTTGCACATTCTGTGTGTGGATCCCAAGTTCTCTTCTGCAAGGCCAAGCTGCAGGAAATGCTGCTTCCCCATTTATTCAATGGCAAAGCAAAAGGCTCAAACAGAAACTGCGTTCTGCTTTAGGTATCTTTAGAATACATTTCTAATTATTTGTAATTACAGACAATAATTACAATCAATATTCACAGCGTTTTCCAAAAGTTTTGCAAAATATGAACATAATCCTAATGGACAATAATAAACAACACTTGGGAAGACCTGTGCTGTTAGCCACAGCTTTTAAATTGTGTTAGTTTAGTTCATCATTACTGGGACTATGACTGTTGATACTTTATGAAATTTCATGTTTTAGTGTGCTTTGAAAATAGTTACTTTTGAATCAGACCTTAAGTAAAACAGTTATTCTAATGTTTTAAAAAACTGATAAGGCTGGCTAAATTACGCTGTTGAACAGATTCTGAATAAGCTGCCTCTTGAAATGATACTTTCTTCTGCAGTATTTTTCAGTAGATAAATTTATAGTGAAGTATTCATATATATTGTTCTTTGGAGGAAAAGGAAGTCTTAAATTTCTAGCCACCATTCTTATTGCAAAACAGCTGCAGGAAAGCAAGCGTTATTTTAGGCTACTTTACCACTTTTCCTGCTACTGAATATCTTATGAAATTTAATAAACTATATCTGAAGTATATTATACTGTTTCTACTTACCAAATGCAGTGCTGAACTATAATTCTGACAAAGAAAAAATATTTATGAAAAAATGCTAAAATGCACTCTCTATCACTAATACACTGTTTCATCTATACTGTTATATAATTGTTAGGACAAATAATGTGCTGAGTGCATCGCCAAAGTGTAAACATTCTAGCAGACTTTCCTCTTCCTTCCTTCCTTCCTTCTTCCTTCCTTCCTTCCTTCCTTCCTTCCTTCCTTCCTTCCTTCCTTCCTTCCTTCCTTCCTTCCTTCCTTCCTTCCGTCCTTCCTTCCTTCCTTCCTTCCTTCCTTCCTTCTTTCCTTCCTTCCTTCCTTCCTTCTTCCCTCCTTCCTTCCTTCCTTCCTGTTTTGTTTTGGTTTGGTTTTTAGGTTTCCATAGTGGTTTCCAGCACCACATTTTAAAATTATTCCTGAATAAGTACGTCCTGTAAAAATATAAAAACGTGATTCCCATTTTTATATCACTGAAAGAGTGTAATAGGCTCGTGTAGTTAGAGTTGGTTGGGCTTTCACTGCAAATAATATGGAGCAGCTTCTGCTTTCAGCTCAGTAGGGACAGCTTGGGATAATTCATCCAAAGATAATAAGCCAGATTCCCAGCCTATGTTAAGTTGTTGGTTCTACTGATTTCAACAGTGCCATGCCAGATATGTATCAACTGAGCATTTGGCTCAATGCTTGAAGCCAACAGATTACACCAGTACAACTGAGAGCAGTTCAGCTGAAGGAACTAGGCCATAAATACAGAAATTAGTAGTGTAATTTTGCATTATTGTCGGTGGGAGAGGAGATCTAGAAATAAACGTTTACAGTGGATGAAGGCCTCTCTCGTTCTTTAAGTAGGTGAGGAGCTGTGTGTGACGGGAAAACACAGGGCTTGTCAGGGCCGGTGTGTGTCAGAGCTACTGAGGTGCCTGCTGCGGAGGCTGCTCACGGCAGAGGCTCCAGCGTTCCCCTTGTGCAGCCTGGACAGGCCCTTGGAGCCCCTCCGCGTATGTTGTCAGGGTGTTGGAGGTGATGAAGACTAGAAAGAGTCTAGGAGAAGGGCTGAGCAGGAGCAGGTGGCATCTGGGAGACAGAACTCTTGGAGGCCCCAACCGCCTGCTGGGACCAGTGGAGCTGCTGGAGAGTGAGGTCCTCCAGCAGGGATGAAGGCAAATTCTGGCGGTGGGTGGCTAAATCATCAGGCCTCACGGGGAGGTGAAACTGCAGCTTTACTCTCCTCTGCTTGCATGTATTTTGCACCAGTGTAACTCTAGTGACATAAATACAGTTACTCCTGATTTTAACTCCTGATTTAAAGTGAGGAAACATTTATTTCCCATAAACTTCTAACCTATGCATTGATGGTATATATTTTTTTCTTTTTCTTTTTTTGGAATGGCTTGAGTAAGATCAAATTAAATAAATAAAAAAGAGAGGGTGAGTTCCAGTTTCCTGATCTACACCTAGGACAGCAGACCATGCTAAGGCCGTGGGAATCAAGAAATTCAACTTGATGGTCCCCCGAAAATATAACAAGCATCACAGAAACATTCTTTAATTTAATGATACCGTTGAAAGCAAATTCGACTTAAAAGCCTATGCACCAGACCAGGGTTTTAAGAAACCTAATTAAACTTTTTTTTTTTTTAAAGATTGCAAAACTGTTTAGCTATTAGTATGAAAAACAAGTAGATTTAGGATTGCTGATTAGATGATGCACGTGGCACAGTGAATTTCCATTGCTGTTTACTGATTTAGAGGGGCTGTATATACACTCTTCTATTCACAGAGCAGTAATTAACACTTTCCAACAAATTTTATTTAATTAGAAGTGTTTAGACTGCTTCTTTTATCAACATTTAGAAATCTTAATCAATCAGACATTTGGAGGAAGCTCCTAAACTGTCCTAAATCTTTGTGGTGAGCCATGTGCAGAGCCAGGACCGCAAACAGGGTGCGCTGAGCCGGGTAGCCAGGCAGGCCTCACCACGGCGCGCGGCCCTCGCTGCAGCTCTCACTTTGATCCTCACATCACGAGCACCGACATGGCCCTTTTAGCAAGGTTTCCCTTTGATTTTAAGTAATCATGGGTTAAGTTAAATATGGCTAGCAAAAGTAATGTTATTGCAATATTGGCACTGCAATGAACCAATATTACAATAATCAAAACCATGTAAAGGAGGCTGAAGTTATAATACAACTGAAATAGCTAAGCTATTTTTCACTGAGTTTTGGGTTTATTATATTTGAAGAAAGCAAATTGTACTTAAAGGAAGAAGATCTTCCAAAAAGTTTAAATGTAACTAGATATTTCTAATAACCCAAATATCAAAGTAATTTACCGTGAATATAGGGCATAGTATCATTGTGCTGTGGAACTGTGCTTTTCGTTTTATCAGTGACTGTTACTTGATTTGTTGATATTCAGGATTTATTTTACAAGAAACATACTCCTTTTCATATTAACATTCTTTTTTCCAGCCTTGTATTTTCCTAAATGCATGAAATGTAATATGTACCCACTGCACTTTCATAACAGGCTAAAATTACTGGCAGTGAATTCTTAGGTGTTTAAATTGAAAGTGTGTATGTGGAAAAGGTGATATACATTATTTTAAGCTGAATAGCTTGCCCTTTGAGTAAAAAATGAGAAACTTAAAGCCCTAAATTCATTGTTCATTGTAGTTATTATTTTTAAAGCAGCAAACTCTTCAAATTACTGAGACACTGAGAACTATCTAATTATGAAGTGTTTTTTCAGTGATTTGCAGCATTAATGTGCAAGGCTTCTATGAAAATTGAAAAATTGTGGTTTAAGAGATACTGTTGAGCCCAGTTCTGTGCAACTCATTTTATTTGCTCCTCGTTTGCAATGGATCAAAATGAGTTTAAAATCGCAAAGCTTAACAGTCAAATAAAAATATATTTACATATAAGAAAAAGTCCAAGCAATTGAAGTGAAGTAATGACAGAATTGGGCTGCAATTTGCAATTCCTTCTCAGCCCTCACTCTCCAGCAAGTTCTTGCGGAGGCTGCACAATGTCAGAAAGAGAGATCCTAAGCAGTCAGACTGGTGTGTTTTTACCCTTCCAACCCCTCTCCCATTTTTTTCAGTCTTTCTGTACAGTCCATCTCCTTCCATATTGTTTTTCTTTTATTATTTTACCTTTCCAATTTTCCCCTGAGATATCTTTGCACTCTCTCCTATGCTGTCAGTCAAAAACACGATGGGCAACAGAGAGGTACTCCCTCAGGATCACCTACTCAGTGGAGGAGCTGAGGGATACAGACATGTGAATTGTTACACACTGGTCCTAATCAATAACTTTAAAACCTCTGCTCCTGCTTATTAGCTGAGGTTCCGTCCTGACAGCCACCTAACTGTGTAGGGTGTGGGGAAACCTTCTTTCCTGTGCCCCTACTGATGCTGAGCTGGGATAAAGGGCCAAACTATCACTTGTGGAAAACAGCCTTTGCTCAGGCAAAAAATATTTTATTGACTGTACAAGGCAGAGAATAGACTGATTTTTATGACACACAAAATTTCTGATGCTGCCAAATGGTGGGGGACTTGATCTGAGTTCTGCCCAGTTCTGTCCAGGTTAAGTGGCAGTTTTTCTACATCTGATTAGGAAATTTAATCTACCAACAGGGATAGGATATTTGCCTCAGTAGTGAGTACGGGATCTGTCATGCTGCCTGGCTTAAAGTTTTCACAGCATGTTCTTGAACTGAAGTTATCAGGTTCTAGATGCTTTGAATTGGCTACTTCATACAGGCCATTAAGGAAAATTCAGAATGGGAAGGTGGTAGGAAATGAAGTTAGAATTCCTATCGCAAATGACTGTGTTTTTAAAAATATTTAGCCCTAAAAGTCTTAACGAGAAGACCTTCTGATAAATGAATGCTAATAACTGAGCTTACAAAGAACTGCAGCAAATCCCGTACAATTTTTTCACTTTGGAAACGGTACCTTTTTGTTTCATGTCACATAAATTTTGTTAAATAGAGGAAACACTGCTTCCCTGGTGCTTTCGTTTTCCCCTCTGGATTGTAGCAATGAAGCACTTGCATGTTGTGTTTGATGCCTTGCATGACGAAGACATGCAATGGCAAGTTCCAGTCTGCATGCTGCTTAATGAATGTTTTCCTTTTCTCTCCTTCCCTGTTATGTGCTTACAGAAGACAACTATGTGGAAGGTGGGTGCTTTCTACATTATTTTCCTAAGCTCTTGTTTTTCCCTTCTGCTTAGTGTTTTTTCCCTTCTGCTTAGTATTATAAAGGTACATGTATCATGCAGTATGGTAAGTTGCATTTCTCTACCCATGAAAGTTTACCAGTTTATTAAATCAGCGTGATTTTTTTTCATACAGAACAGAAGCAAAGGCTGGTTTTGATCCTGGCAGTATTGGTGTAAGCTGAGATTCTCTCCACTGAAGCAATGCATTTTATACTCGTATAACTAATATCACTCTTCAAAATCATTCTGGAGATTTGCAGGAGGACTGATTTCTTCTCATGTTCTGTATGAAAAACACTTCAAGAAAATGTTTTTTTCCTCAGTGTGGAGCATACTTTCTCCTCACAAGAATGTAATGCATGTTAAATACCTGCATTTTTAATGGCTTAGGGAAATCTCTCTTTAATATCACAAATCTTGCTTATTTTATTATCCTTTTCTGCCTAAAAGATTAGAGGGAAAAGTTGTTTTTGTCAAACTTCTCAGCATAATGCATTCTGCCTTTCAAAATATTAGACTGGAAGAGGCATGTGATTTTAATGCTAATATTGGAATGTAATTAAGTCCGCTTAAAGAAAGTAAAGCACAGGGCAGTGGAAACTAAAGCACAATGCCTTCTAGCCTGAATATTGGTGAGTATATCTATCAGCTCATGTGCATATATACGATAGCTGTAAAAGCATAAAACATTGTTCATGGATCCGTTGTTGCGGGGAATCAATACTACCTTTTTGTTTATAAGTCAAAAGGTGCAGGTGCCTTTTTACACGTGTGAGCCTTTAAAATTCTCTCTGGGCTGAATCTGTAGTGGAGGAACCCCTGCCTAATTCAAAAGCGACTCTATTTAAATCGTGGATGTTACATTTGTTTTTTGAAGTGTTTTTTGAACTACTCTGAAATCATGGGTTTTAAGGGTTGCCTGATAGTCCAAGTGGCCACGCTAGCACAGATGTGGCACTTTCAGTATCGGTGCTGCCTCTCTACGCTACCACCTACAGGGGCAAATAGAGGTGCTCAGATTTATCACATACATAGTACAGGGTGCATGGACTTTTATAAAAGCGTACAACACCAGTAAAAGAGACAAAATTTAAACAAATCCAATGCTTTAATTGTGCACACACTCACATTATTATTTTTAATCCATATATAAAACTTACTAGTGTCAGTATGAGATACAAATGTGAATTAGGATCCCTAT